>OY755045.1:59500110-59986279 GCA_963576565.1 Aspidapion aeneum
AGTTTTTAATAGTTAAGTATAGAAGCAGTAAAGAGATGCTGATCGAGAGCTGAACCCGACCTACACATAAATAATATTTGTATCAGAAAACTGGGCCAGACAGTAGTGATTAGTGAGTATCTTTGTACTTAGTATTAATAAACCCTTAAACCATCTCACGATCCTCTTTATTTGTACGCAACAAGTACACAAATAGTCACGACAACCCCCTCGCAGACCTAGCAGCGAGGGAAGCGGCATCTGCCGAACTTTTCGGCCCCGAGCAGCCCTGGGGATATCATACAATGCTGCTAAATCAACCATATTAAAATGGTTGGAGAATAGCTTCCAACAATACTGGATAAATATACCAGAACTGGTTCACTCTAAAGAGTTCATTAAAGGACCTTGTAGAAACAGAGCCAGGAAAATTATTGGACTTACCAGACAGGAGATACGTTTAGTGACTGGTGTTTTTACGGGTCACTGTCGACTGAGAGTACCCATGCACACAATGGTACTACCAGAAGAGACCGAATGTAGACTCTGTATGGAGAATGACGAAACAGTCAGACATGTATTGTGCGAATGTCCGGCTATTGCAGGTTTACGTCAGAACACTTTCGGTAAACCTCAGATTGACTCAGAACATCTGAACAGTTTCCAATTTCGCCGCAAAGCTGTTTATGGGCAACATTTCTCAAAAAGATTTATGAAATTTTAAAAACTTGAAATATAAGGTTTTAATATAAATCCATCCATCGGCTCTACTGGCCGATGGCTGTTGCCAATAATCGATTCCATCGGAAATGTCGAAGAGTGAGATCAAGAACTTTTCCACAGTTACTATTAAAAATGTCTTTATTTGAGAAAAATACTTTCAAAAGTAGTTCTCGCAAGAGTTTCTCTGAAAATTGCTAAAATTGCGTAAAATTGTATTATGTATGTATGTATTATTATTAAATTTTTTGTAAATTTAACTATGATAAATTGTATATTTTCAATTATAAAAAAATTTTAATAATATTTTCTTAATATTCCTTTTTACTATTCTAATGTGGATTATATCTAATATCTTTATTAAAAAAAATATTACTTTTTAGTCAAATTCAATATAAAAGACTGCAAGATATGTGGAAAAGTCTTAAAAGTTGGTGGCTACTACAATCATTTAAAAGAATGCAATAAAGAGCCTAGATTTCAGTGTCACATTTGTAGATACAAATTTAAGAGAAGAGCAAACTTAATACGTCACGTGACATTTGTGCATCCAAAAAGTTGTTCAAATAATTTCAATTAATTATTTAATAAAATTTATTGGATTTATTTTCTTGTTATTATCTTAATCCCGAAAAGCAAAACCTGGAGTGCAAAAATTAAAATTAATTATGCAGCAAGTTAGTTTTTGACTACAAAATTTTACTATATTTTATTTTTTATAAATTTATTACACATGCAATATTTTTAATTAATATATTTTCCATTAATTTTACCCGGCGCCCACCTTAAGTGTAATAAATACATCGCAAAGTAGGGGTAAGTTAGACAAAGCGAGTATTGAAATATATGAATTCAACTACTAAAATAATTGGTCCATTCAACGCACCGAGATAAAATTTGTCGCACGCCTTTATAACGTCCAGAAAGTTGAAGGCACGAACGAAATTCCAAACCCTAAAATCAATGCTGTTACTTAAGCAGTTTTTAAGCGAATATCTAGTAATAGGGTGTTTGACAGTAGTAAAAAATAAATATATATTTATTTTTAGATGTCTCTTTAGGTCTTGGGAATGCTAAAAACAAACATTTTTGTTTAATTTTTTCTCAAATTCATATCCGTAATAATCAATACTGCGAATTCGTAAAATGTTAAAGGAGGTTACTACTCGCACAAACAAAATATTTAAGCGCGACTTTAATAAAAGAGCAAGGTTATTGGTAAGAAAAATTATTAAAAAATTGAATTTTTCTCGATTTAATGTTTCCTGATTAAAGCTAAAATAACGAAATAAATAATAATGACTATGTGTTCGTCTTTTAAAAGTGGAAATCTTACTGTGGTTGTCCTGTTTAGTAATAAAAAACTATTAATTAATTTTGAGTCACAGCGGCAGACGCTCATGAATATGCGTGTCTTTGGTCCCTCACTGACTTCTTGCTTTCCATAAGTTCATCCTTTTTTATACGCTTTTCATAAAGGCTAAACGTTCGAAGTCGAGCCCTGTATATTATAGACAACGTTAAAAAATTTATTGAAACAATTTAGTTATACTCATAGCAAAGTGATCTTCACAAATGTAAATCACAAATGTAAAGTAAAGATGTATTAGATAAGGCCCTTGGGTCTCTTCGAGCAAGTTCTAGCCACTTTTTCCTTTCTTTTACTGCTGTAGGCACATGACTTAATAGTTTTTCAGGTGTTTTTATGCTAGTATTCGAACACTGAGGCACTACACACCCCTTATAGGACATTTTTTTACATAAAAAACAGTAAAAACACACACCAAAAACAAATAAACACTTGAATGCCGTGTATCTGTCCGCGAGTTTACTGCGATGTGACGTCATTGCAACGCCATGCTAGAAATGAGCGTTTTAGCGGCAAATTCAAATCGGAAATTAGAAAACTTGATTTTAAAAGTAGTCATGTAGTTAGGGATCTATGTATCATTCTAAACTCTTTTCTAAAATTTGTCAAATACCCTATTATCTCTGGTTATCCCTTGGTTGACATTTAAAATCAGCTGTTTGGACCCTTAGCCTATTACCACAGAAACACCGCTTGAATAGCTTTTTTTTATAACAGGTTATTGTTGTAGTAGATTTTAGTGCGCTTTTTGAAAGATGAATAACAATCTTCTTGCCATTATTAGGGACTTATTGAAATAAAACCTGACTTTATTTTAGAGTCGACTTTATTTTGACACATTTACACAGAAAACTAACAGCTGACCTTTCAATATTGACATAGCAAAACCAGATTTAATAATAAAGACGCTAACTTTCATTTAATAAATACCGACACTAATAAATCCGGTTTTTAAATACACAAAGGCCAAATTTTGAAGCAGAGCAGCTGCTTTTTATAGGCAAATCTGTCACCATAGGGTCGATGTTTAAATAAGGTCAGGTTTTATTCCAATAAGTGTCTATTGACTTTGAGTTCTCCTCGCCCGACTCTAAAATACTAACGTATTTTATTTAGAAATGGGCATAATTGCGAAAACAACTTAAGTAGAAACTTCTCTTAAAAATTAAGGATCATTCAATGATTCATCTTTTCCACACTGCAGAACAGTGGTTATAGGAGTACAATGATACTATTTTTGATGCTGTTTCGTGTATCAAAATCTACATTGGAAAAATTAGAGGAAGCCATTGGAAGGGTTGATGAAACCTAAATCTTGGCAAGATAATATAGAGGAGGCAATCACTTTATTCAATCGAAACTACAAATTATAATTTTTGTATTTTACATGGCCACACAAGAAACATTATTTGCAAACGGAAAACGATTTCCAATTCTAATTCCAATCTATTCTGTTTGGCTCTGCCTTCATGGGCAATTTGCCAGCTCTATGCGGCGGACTTTGGGATTGTCTGACCCGAAGTCACCCAGAGCCCATTGTTAATTCTGTATCACAGTTTAATTCAGCTTTGTTTGTTTTTTCTTGTGAAATGCTTCAATATATTTTATTCAATCTTAGAATTTTATTTAGTTTTTTCTTTTTTTTCTATTTATTCTTTCACTGTTCTCTATTTCTTGTTTCCTGTGAAACAGCTATTTTCTTTCTTCATCCAAGTTGACTTCATTTAGTCTTCCCCATTCTTTGCTTCTTTTGGAAAACAATTTAAAGTTTCCAGTTTTACTGTCAACAACATAGTCAACAGAATGCTGTACTTAACTTTACTCTTAAAGAAACAGTATACTAGATTTGTACAAACTGATGAAGAATTGCAGGAAATTGCAAGTGACTTTAAAAAATATCCAGGCGAAAAACGGCATCAAAGTCATCTATATCTAATGTAATATCTTTTCCCTCGTAATTAAGGCACGCAAGATAATTCCAATCCTTCCAAATTTGTTTTGCAAAAATTCACGCAAAATATTTCCGAAAAAGAAACATAACAACTGATTGCGAGGTTAGAAAACCCAATAAGCTTCCTCGAAAGGGTAGTAATTACCGGTAATAACCGATGACGTACAAAGGCCTCATTCGTGACGTCACTCTTCAAAAAGTGGTATTTACCAAGGCCGCTTGAACGCCTGTGATAAATACTAGTAATTACTAGCTATTCGCTTGAAAACGGGTTTATAATATTTGTATTAAATAGAAGCTACAACCGACCAAAGACAAGTACGGAGTATATCGTATCTTGTTGCCAGGAGTGTGTATCTAGCCAATGAGAACCCATTTTTTTACATTGTATAAATTTAGTAAAAACGTCTTTTGGCATTCTGTGGTAAGTATAATCAAGGTTGTTTTCAAATTGTTCATGTTCTGAAGAATAAAAAATACTAACAGGGATGAAGGACGGCAAATGAAAATACAAATTTGCACGTTTGTTTGGCTATCAAGTGTCAAAATCATAGCAATAGTTTATCGGTAGGTTTTTGTATAGTAATCCAATTGTGCTTTAAACATTTTGAACCCCTGCGACAAAAGTAACACAAGTCAAAATTCTCAGTTTTTCAGAAATCGCAAAGAACGTGTTTACTATAAATCAAACCAATTTTAAAATATTTTTTGCTTAATTTTTTTTTTAATGCTGCCTTAATAAGGGAAATATTTTTAAAAATAATCAATTGCAGTTTAATTTCTAAAAAATCATTTTTTACTTGTGTAATTTTTTTAACTTTTTTGTTTTTTGAAAAAATTATTTTGAGTTATGTCATTTTTGTGTGAAATATGGGTCTCCATGGTATAGCGGGTCATGTCGCTGCTTGCCATGCGATCGATCCGGGTTCGATTCCCGGCATTGCCATTGGATGTTGTATGCGTTTTTTAATTACTTTACTTTATTACCAACACGTTTAAATTGACTTTTCGGAATACTGGACATTGATCCAATAGGATGGAAGTCCCAGTATAAAAAAAAATATGAAAAAATTTTGTCTGAAATAAATTGAAATATTTGCGGGAATGACATTATCCATTTTCCTGAAATAAAGTAAAAAAATATATTAAAAATTATGCTTTTAATTAGAAAACGTATTTTTAATAAAATAATTTTACCTAAAAATGTATAAAAAACAATTATTCACACCTCCATTCCCCCTTGTTTTACCAAAAACTAACCAGCTTTCAAATTTATTTAAAATTAAATTACCTTTAGCCGTTTATGAGATATTGGAGAAGTAGCAACTATCGAAATATTTCTGGTTTATCTATTTTGGGACTCGAAGTAACTTAAAATAAAAAAAAAACTTAAATTATAAAAACCCTTTTTCCAATAAATTAATAAATATATTTAAAAACATAAATATTTGACAAAAAATATTAAATTTTGCATTAGTACTATTTAACCAATTATTATGTTGTTTGTAATTAAAATAAATATCTATTTTATTGTATATAACTGTTATTTCCAACTTAAAAAACAAATAAAATTAAAAAAATGTATTTTAAGGCGTTTTAAACCACCAAAAGTGTCATAAATTTAAACAATGCTTTTTTGTTTGACAAGTAAGTAAGGTAAACTGTATTAAGTCAAAATAATTTTCAGATATGTCTACATTTGCATCACCAAAAACAACATAACTAGACATATTAAACTTTTGTAAAAACAATATACAAGGTCCTTGTTCAATGGCCAGTGCATAACTAAACTTGAGGCTCTTCTACACACGAGGTTATGTCCACCGACGCGTAATCAAAAGAGTCATAAACGCCATTTAGCGGGGCATCTTAAAAGTTAATTTATTACAATTTTCTTGGTAGATAAAATCAATTTAATGCGATTTGTGATTGCAGTAATTTCCACAATACTAGTAATGGTAAAAGCATAATTATTATAAATACCAGCTAATAGATACTGGTGACAACATTTAAAAACACTAAATACAAGCTGCAGATGATTAATAACAAAGATAGAACGTTTAGTAAGTTGTTTCTTGTAGTCTGTATCTGGCCAATGAGCGCCCATCTCTTTCGTTTGGCGTTATAAAACACATTAACAGGCATGGAGAACCGAGTTACTTTGCCCATGCAAGTGACCCTTTTTAGTGCGAATTTTACAGAATAAATAGTAAAAAAAAATAAGTTAACCAGTTAAATTATTTAACATTTTATTTTTAGCATACTTACCTTATTCTTGTTCATCATGTGGCAAAATGTTTAAAAACAAAGAGACCTTGACGAGCCATAAAAACAAGGATTGTGGAGATAAAAGCTCGCGATTTAAATGTGCTTTCTGCCACTACACATCAGGAAGAAAATATAATTTGCAAAAGCACGAGAAAATACACAATAAATAAAAATAATAAAACCTTTAGGTACCTGATAAGTGTAGAACTTGCTGTAATAGCTTTTTAAATATACACCTTTTTAGAATTTGTTTAGTTTTTCTTCTGATATAGTTCAATTTCTTTTTAAGGTTATGGAATCAAGCCTTATTATTGTGATTCAATGTATACTAAATTAATAGCACTTCTCCAATAATTCCTTTTATTATTTATCTGCTATGTTCTATGTTATTGTATTACATTCCTTACATTTTATTAGACTTTGGCTATATTAGAAAATATATTCAATACTGTCACAGGTTCTGCAAACATAGGGACGAATGTGTCGAATTGTCAATGCAAAAAAAGTGCAATAAAATAAGTGCCTACCTAGGTAAATAATAAAAGATAGCAAGCTCGTGCAATGAGAAGCAGCATCGATTCACGGCGGTCGCGCTGGACGGTTGATAGTAAATTCGACTTATTTTCCCTATGTTCGCAGTAAATCGGACCGCATGGTATATTTGACCTAAATTCCTACTGATTGCACCATTTTTTTCAAAGTGCTCAAGGGTGCCAAAGTAGCATCAACCGGATCGTTGAAGTAGATCCCTTGAGCTACCAGAGTTTGTAATATTTAATTTAAATGAGCGATATATACCGGGTGGGCCAAAAAAAACCTGACTTTTTTTTATTGTAACTTTTGAACTATACCATTGATTTTAATGAGACAAACTGTTCTTGGCAGAGAATTAATTAGAATTTTGAATAAATAAATTTTGTTGTCCGCCATTTCAAAATCCAAGATGGGAGGAAATAAAATTGTACCCTTTAAAGATGCTCGTTTATTCTTGTGTTGCGAACATATCTTAATAATTTTTTTAATCAACAAAAAAGCAGCGTTCTTGCCACGCACAACAAGGTATAAATCAGCAAAATCGGGTTGGTGGTTCTGTTAGCTCCCGCTAAATTTCGCGGTTGTTTATATATATTTTTAAAAACACACAACTGTATGAAGGACAAAGCGCATTCCGCGTATTTGGACATGCGCACCAACAACCAGTGAGATCCTTGTCAATCGCCTAGAGAAAAAGGCGTGTTAATTTCGTTCTCCAACTATTTCAAATATCTACACCTGAAAGTGCTCGATTTTTGTGTACTGAAGCATAGAACTAGAAACTTCAAAGTGTTCCTTTCGAGCCGAATTATTTTTAAATAATAAATCGATACGACGGTATTAATAATTATTTACCTAATCTGTGGCCAAGCCAAACAACGGCCTTGAATTTTCGCAGCGCATCGAAAGTCGTCGGTGTGACACGTGTCTAGAGCGTGGTCATTCAGTAAACAAAGCGAGTAGGAATCAAAACAAACAAAACAAAAGTTCAGTGGTGTACCATATCATTTCGATATTTAAAACAATTTTCATCAATTGCGATAAATTAATGCATATTTTCGACAATTCGTCATTTTTCTATTTCAGAAGCATTAATTTAGCGTTAATTGTATATTTACCGACAATTTCGTCATTTCAAAGGTAAAATCATGTCTGTCAAAAAAGCCGTACAAAAACGCAAGGGTTTTTTATCTGCGATCACCGAGTGTTATGTGTTGTCAAAGACTGCGGAAAAGGATGAAAGAGCGAGAAACGAGTTTCAAGTGAGGTATTCCGATTTGGATGACACCTTCGATAAATGCATGCTGGCGCATAATGACGTCATTATGTTGATAGACGACACGGACGACGAGGAGTTTAAAACGCAGGATGCGATCCTTTCAGAAGCTCGTAAATATTTTTATGCGTGTAAGGGGGTTTACTCTAAAATATTTCCGGTTGAGGCCCCATCTTTTTCGGGATCATATGTTCGACAAAACGAATCTGAAACTCCAAAACTCAAAGAGTTAGGTATTCCCATATTCCGAGGTGATAAAAAATTATGGCCAAGTTTTTTCGATCTTTTTAATAACATTATAGATCAAAATCAAAGTCTAAGTAACGTTCGAAAACTTCAATATTTATTTTGATATCTCGAGGATGAGCCTTTAAAATTGATATCAGGAATTAGCTTATCTGATCAAAATTATAAAATTGCTTATGACAAATTAGTCAATAGATATCAAAACAAGCGAGACCTCGCAAATGATGCTTTAAGCTCAATTATGAACTCCACCTTAAAAAACGAGTCAGCTAAAGAATTACGTAATTTAATTGACACCTTTTCTGAATCCCTAGAAATTTTAAAATCACTTAGCTTTGACGTTGACAGTTGGGACTTTATTATTTTTTTCATTTTATTAGAAAAATTGGATATTCCAACGCGTTCAAATTTCGAAATGAGTCACGCCAATACTAATACCGAAATTCCCACTTTTCAGTCACTTTTTCAATTTCTAGAAAAAAGATGTAAAGTTTTGGAATCACTTCCTCAACCAACAGCACCCAAAAAGGTGCCTATATATCAAAAATCAAATTCTATGCAAAATCAGTCTGGGCAAAAGCCTACCTATCAAAAGTCAAATTCTATGCGAAATCAGTTTGGGCAAAAGCCTACCTATAGCCCCGGTCTAGGACAACTGGGCGCCGCCAACTCGGCGCCGCCAACTGGGCGCCGGGCCAACTGGGCGCCGGGCCAACTCGGCGCCGCCAACTGGGCGCCGGCCAACTCGGCGCCGGACTAAAAATTTGTTTTTGATAAAATGTGTAGATGAAAAATAAAATAATTTATTTATATAAAAACATCTTTAAAAAATCCTTTACTAACTAACTAACTATCTATCAAATCTTGTGAAGCGTTTTTAACACACTTCCCATTATCCGATTTGGATGAAATTTGGTATACACGTAGTGGTCCCGTGACAATACAACATTAAGAAAAAAATATCCTACCACCCCTACCCCCACCCCTTCTATAGAAAAATGTGTTTTTGACACACTTCCCGTTATCCGATTTGGATAAAATTTGGTTTACACATAGTGGTCCGATAATAATACAACAATAAGAAAAAAATATCCTCCCACCCCTACCCCCACCCCCCTCCATAGAAAAATTTGTTTTTGACACACATCTTGTTATCCGATTTGGATGAAATTTGGTATACATATAGTGATCCGATGACAATACAATATTAAGAAAAAAAATATCCTCCGACCTCTACCCCCACCCCCTTTAATAGAAAAATGAGTTTTTGACACACTTCCCATTATCCGATTTGGATGAAATTTGGTATTCACATAGTGGTCCAATGACAATACAACATTAAAAAAAAATATCCTCCCACCCCTACCCCCACCCCCTTCCATAGAAAATGCGTTTTTGACACCCTTCCCATTATCCGATTTGGATGAAATTTGGTATACATATAGTGGTCCGATGACAATATAATATCGAAAAAAAAAATCCTACCACTTTTACCCCCACCCTCATCTATAGAAAAATGCATTTTTAACACACTTCCCGTTATCCGATTTGGATAAAATTTGGTATACACATAGTGGTCCGATGATAATACAACATTTAAAAAAAATATCCTCCCACCCCTACCCCCACCCCCTTCCATAGAAAATGCGTTTTTGACAGCCTTCCCATTATCCGATTTGGATGAAATTTGGTATACATATAGTGATCCGATAACAATACAATATTAAGAAAAAAAATATCCTACCACTCCTACCCCCACCCTCATCTATAGAAAAATGCGTTTTTGACACACTTCCCATTATCCGATTTGGATGAAATTTGGTATACATATAGTGATCCGATGACAATACAATATTATGAAAAAAATATCCTCCCACCTCTACCCCCACCTCCTTTCATAGAAAACTGAGTTTTTAACACATTTCCCATTATCCGATTTGGATGAAATTTGGTATTCACATAGTGGTCCGATGATAATACAACATTAAAAAAAAATATCCTCCCACCCCTACCCCCACCCACTTCCATAGAAAATGCGTTTTTGACACCCTTCCCATTATCCGATTTGGATGAAATTTGGTATACATATAGTGATCCGATGACAATACAATATTAAGAAAAAAATATCCTCCCACCTCTACCCCCACCTCCTTTCATAGAAAAATGAGTTTTTGACACACTTCCCATTATCCCATTTGGATGAAATTTGGTATTCACATAGTGGTCCGATGATAATACAACATTAAAAAAAAATATCCTCCCACCCCTACCCCCACCCCTTTCCATAGAAAATGCGTTTTTGACACCCTTCCCATTATCCGATTTGGATGAAATTTGGTATACATATAGTAGTCCGATGACAATACAACATTGAAAAAAAAAATCCTACCACTCCTACCCCCACCCTCATCTATAGAAAAATGCGTTTTTGATATACTTCCCATTATCCGATTTGGATGAAGTTTGGTATACATATAGTGATCCGATGACAATACAATATTAAGAAAAAATATCCTCCCACCTCTACCCCCACCCCCTTTCATGAAAAATGAGTTTTTGACACACTTCCCATTATCCGATTTAGATGATTTTTTTAAAAAGAGTAAAAAATCATGTTCAGCGACGTTAAACACCACAAAGTTCTAAATTTATTATAAATCGATCCCTAAGCACTGCAATCTTTCAAGTTTGAGACAAGTCGGTTGGTAAATAAAAAATGTGCCATTTTTGATCCGCCATTTTGATTTTTTTAAGTTTGAGTAAAAATTTTGTTAAATGACTTCAAGCAATGTAATATTTCAAGTTTGAGACAAATCGGTTAGTAAATAAAAAATCTGCCATTTTGGATCAGCCATTTTGATTTTTTTAAGTTTGAGTAAAAAATTTTGTTAAATGACCTCAAGCAATGTAATATTTCAAGTTTGAGACAAATCGGTTAGTAAATAAGAAAATCCGCCATTTTGGATCCGCCATTTTGATTTTTTTAAATTTGAGTAAAAAATTTTGTTAAATGACCTCAAGCAATGTAATATTTCAAGGTTGGAACAAAAAACCGCCATTTTGATTTTTTTAAGTTTGAGTAAAAAATTTTCGTAAATGACCTGAAGCATTTTGATTTTTCGATCCGCCATTGTTGTAATAAAAACGTAAATTGTAGTATTACCAGGTTACCAAACACTAGAACTGCCAAGATTCAACAGTCGACTTAATGGATTTAACTTTACTTAACAAAAACAGATTTCAAATAAATTAGTAAAAAAATTTCTTTTAAGTCACAAGCTTTCATAAAATGCACTAAAAATTAAAAAATAATTTTCTAACATTCTAATATTATCATAATAATAAAAGCGATGGCCGACTGATGGAAATTTTGAGGATGTTAGCACGATAAGATATCCGTATCAATTAAATATTACTATTTGCAAGAATCAATCTAGCAGAAAAATGCAGAGGTAAATAAATAAAGAAGAGTTTATTCTGGATTATAATGAAATCGCTGATCGTAAGTTGTTTGAAAACTCATTTTTCTATTGGGGGAAAGAGAGGGTGGGGGTAGAGGTAGAAATATATTTTTTGTTTGGGCTGTATTGCCATCGGACCTTTATGCATATATCAAATTTTATAAAAGTTATTTGAAGTGAAGTGTGTCAAAAACGCATTTTTTATGGAAGGGGGTGGGGGGTAGGGGTGGGAGGACATTTTTTCATTATTGTTGTATTGTTATCGGACCACTATATGTATACCAAATTTCATCCAAATCGGATAATGGTAAGTGTGTCAAAAACGCATTTTTCTATAGATGAGGGTGGGGGTAGGAGTGGTAGGATTTTTTTTTCAATGATGTATTGTCATTGAACCACTATATGTATACCAAATTTCATCCAAATCGGATAATGGGAAGGGTGTCAAAAACGCATTTTCTATGGAAGGGGGTGGGGGTAGGGGCGGGAGGATATTTTTTAAATGTTGTATTGTCATCGGACCACTATGTGAATACCAAATTTCATCCAAATCGGATAATGGGAAGTGTGTAAAAAACTCATTTTTCTATGAAAGGGGGTGGGGGTAGAGGTGGGAGGATATTTTTTTCTTAATATTGTATTGTCATCGGATCACGATATGTATACCAAATTTCATCCAAATCGGATAACGGGATGTGTGTTAAAAACAAATTTTTCTATGGAAGGGGGTGGGGGTAGGGGTGGGAGGATATTTTTTCTTATTGTTGTATTATTATCGGACCACTATGTGTATACCAAATTTTATCCAAATCAGATAACGGGAAGTGTGTCAAAAACACATTTTTCTATAGAAGGGGTGGGGGTAGGGGTGGGTGGATATTTTTTTATTATTGTTGTATTCTCATCGGACCACTATGTGTATAACAAATTTTATCCAAATCGGATAACGGGAAGTGTGTCAAAAACACATTTTTCTATGAAAGGGGGTGGGGGTAGAGGTGGGAGGATATTTTTTTTATTATATATGTATACCAAATTTCATCCAAATCGGATAACGGGATGTGTGTCAAAAACAAATTTTTCTATGGAAGGGGGGGGGGGGGGTAGGGGTGGGAGGATATTTTTTCTTATTATTGTATTATCATCGGACCACTATGTGTATACCAAATTTTATCCAAATCGGATAACGGGAAGTGTGTCAAAAACACATTTTTCTATAGAAAGGGTGGGGGTAGGGGTGGGAGGATATTTTTTTCTTAATGTTGTATTGTCATCAGCAAGCAAGTTTCATCCAAATCGGATAATGGGAAGTGTGTCAAAAACTAATTTTTCTATGAAAGGGGGTGGGGGTAGAGGTGGGAGGATATTTTTTTATTATATATGTATACCAAATTTCATCCAAATCGGATAACGGGATGTGTGTCAAAAACAAATTTTTCTATGGAAGGGGGTGGGGGTAGGGGTTGGAGGATATTTGTTTCTTATTGTTGTATTATTATCGGACCACTATGTGTATACCAAATTTTATCCAAATCGGATAACGGGAAGTGTGTCAAAAACACATTTTTCTATAGAAGGGGTGGGGGTAGGGGTGGGAGGATATTTTTTTCTTATTGTTGTATTATTATCGGACCACTATGTGTATACCAAGTTTCATCCAAATCGGATAACGGGAAGTGTGTCAAAAACACATTTTTCTATGAAAGGGGGTGGGGGTAGAGGTGGGAGGATATTTTTTTATTATATATGTATACCAAATTTCATCCAAATCGGATAACGGGATGTGTGTCAAAAACAAATTTTTCTATGGAAGGGGGTGGGGGTAGGGGTGGGAGGATATTTTTTTCTTATTGTTGTATTATCATCGGACCACTATGTGTATACCAAATTTTATCCAAATCGGATAACGGGAAGTGTGTCAAAAACACATTTTTCTATAGAAGGGGTGGGGGTTGGGGTTGTTTGGATATTTTTTTGATAATGTTGTATTGTCATGGGACCACTACGTGTGTACCAAATTTCATCCAAATCGGATAATGGGAAGTGTGTCAAAAACGCTTCACAAGATTTGATAGATAGTTAGTTAGACAGAACATCTGAAGCTAAATAAAAGCTTGTAAAAAATTGCGTAGGATTTTTTAAAGATGTTTTTATATAAATAATATATTTTATTTTTCATCTACACATTTTGTCAAAAAAAATTTTTTTAGTCCGGCGCCGAGTTGGCCGGCGCCCAGTTGGCGGCGCCGAGTTGTCCCGGCGCCCAGTTGGCCCGGCGCCCAGTTGGCGGCGCCGAGTTGGCGGCGCCCAGTTGGCGGCGCCCAGTTGTCCCATTCCGCTATAAATCATCCAATTCGCCTTTTATAGGACTGGCTGGCACCTCAACTAATTCGAGTACGGGAATAAAATGTTTCCGGTGTAATCAAGGTCACGTGCTTTCGAAATGTCAAACATTTCTTGATCTCTCACCTATCGATCGCCTATCTTTCGTCAAACAGAAAAAATTATGTCTAGCGTGTTTTCATCCCTTGCATAATGTAGATACGTGCAAATCAAAATATTCATGCAGGACTTGCAATAGTAAAAGGCACCACACTTTAACTCATATCTTAGAAACTAATCAAGAGTCTGGAAGCCAAGATACTAGTCCTGTCATTCACACACCACCTGTCAATAATCTTCATGTGTCATTAAATGCCTCAGGACCTTCAGGTACCTTTCTTTTATGCACCGCCATAATAGATGTTATGGACGGTTGCGGAAATTTTCAACCTGTAAGGGCACTGCTTGATTCTGGATCGCAGACAGGATTCATCAGTGAAAAGTGTATTCAGCGTCTTAATCTTCCTAGGCGAAGTTACACCACTGAAATATTCGGATTAAATCATATGTCTTCTTTCACTTCCAAAGGGCTCGTTCAATGTCACATTAAGCCACAAGGACAAGTCACTCCTTTACTTAATTTCGAAGCAATTGTTGTTCCACAACTATGTTCCAATATGCCTACATTCTCTTTGAACGATAATCAGTGGAAACACTTGGGAAACCTTAAACTTGCCGACCCATCTTATTTCAAATCTAGACCTGTGGACCTGGTGATTGGTTGCGAGCTATTCGCACAGATATTCAAGGAGGGCAGGGTTCTTGGACAGGTAGGGCAGCCTTCAGCCCTTGAAACTATCTTTGGCTGGGTCGTCATGGGAAAGGTTGACGAAGTGGGTAGTCTTACGGAACGAACCAGTTGTTTTTTAACGAGTCATTCACCTCCTTTAGAGGTCATTCTCCCTAGGTTTTGGGAAATCGAACATTTGCCTAAAAAACAAATCTTATCAAAGGAAGAAAAACAGGCAGAATCAATTTTTACTGCTAGTGTAGTACGGCAACCGAGCGGTAGATTCATGGTAGATCTTCCGTTTAAAGATAAAATAAACCCTGACCTAGGAAATACTTATCCGCAAGCTTATCGTAGATTTTTACTTCTAGAAAATAGATTAATCAAAAATCCTGGTCTGTACACTGCCTATTCAAGTTTCATGCAAGACTATATCGATTCTAATCATATGAGTTTAGTTTTATCTAGTCAACCAAAGGTCGACGTATCGTGTTTTTTAGCACATCATTGCGTATTAAAGCCGGAAAGCTTGAGTACAAAATTAAGGGTAGTCTGGGACTGTTCAGCAGTCACCCCAAAAAATATTAGTCTCAATGACACATTGTTATCTGGACCGAAACTTCAAAAAGATATTGCTTCTTTACTCCTTACGTTTCGTCTTAATCCTATTGCCTACATTGCTGACATCAAACAGATGTTCCATCAAGTCCTTATCAATCCTTATCACCGTCCTTATCAAAGGATATTGTGGAGGTTTTCTCCACAGGACCCACTTTCAGTGTGGGAACTTTCTACTGTCACTTTTGGCATGACATGCTCACCTTTTCTAGCCATGCGTACCTTAAATGAGCTGGCAGAGAGAGAAAAGGAACGTTTTCCTATGGCTAGTACTGTTCTAAAAACGTCAATCTATATCGACGATATCTTGGGAACTAGCCCTTCGCTCTCTGAAGCTCTCTCCCTTCAAACAGAACTCAATGATTTGTTGAAGTCGGGAGGATTTGAACTTAAAAAATGGGCAAGCAATTGTCCTGAGTTATTGGCAACATTGCCAGAGTCCGATCGTCAAATGCCTCTCTCTTTCGACAAGGAGGAACCCCACTTTATCAAAGTTTTAGGGCTTCAATGGCATCCAAAAAACGACATTTTTTCTTATCAATGCCGAATGAAGGACAAACCCCCAACCAAACGTTCTATTTTATCTATCATAGGGACAATCTTCGATCCCTTAGGTTTTCTTTGTCCCTTGTTGCTACAAGCAAAATTTATTTTGCAACAGTTGTGGATATCGAAAATAGGCTGGGACGAAGAACCAGATTCTTCTATCATCGACTCTTGGAACAAACTTCGTTCTGAATTCCCGCTTCTTTCCAATTTTCAATTACCCCGACAAATCAAACTGTCAAAAACCAATATCTGTCAAATCATCGGCTTCTGTGACGCTTCAATTCGAGGCTACGCAGGCGTCGTATATTTTCGTGTAGAAGAGGAAAACAATATATCTGTTTCTCTCATATCTGCAAAATCTAGGGTCGCGCCTATAAAGTCACAAACTTTGGCTAGGCTAGAACTCCTAGGCGAATTTCTTTTAAGCGAATTAATTGACTTCGTTTTATCTAGCTTTGAAGGAAAAATAACTTTTACAAATATCGTTACTTTCTGCGATTCGCAAGTCGTATTGCACTGGCTTTCATCCCCTCCTAATCGCTGGCAAACCTTTGTTGGAAATCGAGTCAGTAGAATCCAAGAAATCATTCCCTCAAACTCGTGGCGCTACATTCCTTCTGCTTTGAATGCAGCCGATATTGCGTCACGAGGGGCCACCCCTTCACAGCTCATGTCATATGACATGTGGTGGAACGCACCGTCGTTTTTGTGGTCTCCCGAAAACGAATGGCCCGATTTTCATAAATCAAAAATGCCGATTGATTTCGGAGATATTAATCTGGAGGAAAAGCCAAAAGTCTGTTGCAATGCGATAATTGATGTCGACTTCTTAGATCAGCTTCTTATCAAATATTCCTCTATATCAAAAATTCAACGTATCATTTGTTATGTCCTTCGAATAGTTAACCTTTTTCAAAACCATTCCTATCAAAAACCCACTAAGCCGCCGGACCAAAAAGTTATTTTTGAGAATATTGTTTTTCCTACCACCGGTGAGATGCAAAGTGCGTTACACCTTCTTATCAAACGCGTGCAAGGTTCTTGTTTTTCTGAGCTTTTTTCCGCGTTATCTAAGGATAAACCAATACCGAAACCTTTGCGAAAACTTTCACCTTTTCTTGATGAGAATAATATCATTAGAGTCGGTGGCAGATTACAAAAATCTTACCTTTTGTCTTATTCTGCAAAACACCCCGTCTTACTTTCGAGTGACCATCGTTTAACTACTCTTCTTATCGAGTCCGCTCATCGACAATATCTTCATCCTGGGTTTAAAACATTACATAATCTGCTTTTACAGCAATTTTGGATATTATCTGCCAGACGGGCAATTCAAAGAACCATATCCAAGTGCTTGCAATGTTTTAGAATCAACCCTAAACCCTATAGACCGCCCATAATGAGTTCACTTCCCGCTCATCGAATCAATCAACTAAAACCTTTTTCGAGTGTAGCTATCGACTTTTGTGGACCTTTCTTTGTGATTCCTCATCGTTACCGTGGTTGTAAAGCTTTCAAATCGTATGTCTGTGTGTTTGTCTGTACGGCCACACATTGCGTGCATTTGGAATTAACCATGGAACTGTCCACCGAAGGGTTCGTAGGTGCATTCCATCGATTCATTTCCAGACGCGGAAGCGTGACGCAATGCTGGTCAGATCAAGGCAGTAATTTTATAGGGTTTCGTAACCAATTACTGGATTACGCAAGAAGTGCTGCCACCAGACTTTCTATTCGTTGGCATCTGGGACCTCCTCTCAGTCCACATTTCAATGGCCTGGCAGAAGCTGGCGTCAAAAGTTTTAAAACTCACTTTGTACGAGTTGTCGGCGACCAGAAGTTGTCTATCATGGAGATGTCCACCCTTACCTGTCGCATAGAAGCCGTACTTAATAGTCGCCCTTTATCTCCTGCCTCTTCAGACCCACACGATCTTCAACCTCTTACCCCTGGGCATTTTTTGACACTTGAACCCCTTAATTCAGAAATTCCGGAGTCAGATTTGTCCGAGGTTCCCCTAAATCGGCTCTCGAGATGGCAACTAATCCAAAAACTACATAATGATTTTTGGAAACGGTATTCTATAGAGTATTTGCATACGCTACACCAGCGACACAAGTGGACTGATTTGTCCCCAAATATCAAATTAAATGATTTGGTTATCATAACAAGTGATCACATTCAATCGCCTTTGAAATGGCCGGTCGGTCGGGTCATCGAACTGCATCCCGGCGGGGACGGTCAGGTGCGTGTTGCGACGGTAAAAACGGTTACCGGTGTTTATAAGCGGCCAGTTGTAAAACTGTGCCTCTTGCCAAATTAAAAGTAATTTTAATTTTCTACCTTTTACCGGGTATTACAATAGGTTTTTTTATTTTTAATTTTTTTTGAATTTTTTGTTTGTTTGTTTTGCCTTTTTTCGGGATTTCGTTATATCTAAATAAACTTACGATACTTATCTGTTTTCATTCATTTATATTTATCGGTCGATTCTTTTTCTTATATCTATATCTGTCCGGTTGAGATTCTAAATTTGTGTGTTTTGGAGGGCAGTTATGTTAGCTCCCGCTAAATTTCGCGGTTGTTTATATATATTTTTAAAAACACAACTGTATGAAGGACAAAGCGCATTCCGCGTATTTGGACATGCGCACCAACAACCAGTGAGATCCTTGTCAATCGCCCAGAGAAAAAGGCGTGTTAATTTCGTTCTCCAACTATTTCAAATATCTACACCTGAAAGTGCTCGATTTTTGTGTACTGAAGCATAGAACTAGAAACTTCAACCCTTCAGCTACGTGGTGACATCATTAGAACCTTTAGGGGCCCCTTGGAAGAGGATAATTTGGCTGCAAAAGAGGTGAGTGCATTTGTCTGATTACCGTTGTGTACCACCAATATTTTTTCCTATGGACGTTTAGGTTATTTCGTAATTTCATATCAATACATTTATGTTTGCTCACGATATCATTAAAATATTTACAGTCCACTGCATTTAGCGTTTTTTCTATCCGCGGGCCATTTCAAAATCCAAGATGGGAGGAAATAAAATTGTACCCTTTAAAGATGCTCGTTTATTCTTGTGTTGCGAACATATCTTAATAATTTTTTTAATCAACAAAAAAGCAGCGTTCTTGCCACGCACAACAAGGTATAAATCAGCAAAATCGGGTTGGTGGTTCTAAAAAAAATATTTTTGTTTTAACCATTGTTTTGAATATTATACGATTGCCGTGCCAATCATGTCTGCATTTATTTCCTTATAAATTTATTACTACTGAACCGATTTTAATGAAATAAAAAACGTCCTGGTGAGAATTGATTGCTTTTTAAAGATCATGATCAAAATTTATTAACATCTTTAAATTTAAGATGGTGGACAGAATCATAATTGATTCTTAAAAATGGCGTGTTTAGTCTTATTATATGAAAATATTTTAGTTTTTTTTTAAATTTATAGCAAAGCACTACTTTTCACCCGTACAACAAGGTATAAACTAGTAAAATCGGTTCAGTGGTTCTCCAAAAATCTATATTTGTTTCAGCCATTGTTTTACAGATTATACGATTGCATTGCCAATCCTGTCTGCATTAATTTCTTTATAAATTCATAATTACTCAACCAATCTTAGTGAAATGAAAAAAATCGTGGTGAGAATTGATTGTTCTTTAAAGTTTATAATCGAAATTTACATCTTAGAAGTTAGGATGTCGGAAATAATCATACCTGACCCTTCAAAGAGGCACGTTTATTCTTATTTAAAAAAAAATGTTTTAGTTTTTTTTTTAATTTATGGAAAAGCACTTAATTAATTTTTATCACTTTATGCGAGAAAAAAGTAATGTTTTTCAATAAATTAAAAAAAAAAACATTTTTGTAAAATAAGAATAAGCACGCCATTTTGAAGAATCAAGTATGATTCTGTCCGACCAGTGGCGGCTCGTAGAATAAACATCTGGAGGTTGCAAAGGAGAATCGTAATTTTTTAACACACAAATATACGGATCAAGCTTTAAGAATAAAGGAATAAATTACACAATTAAAATTCAATACACACCTATCGGGTAAAATAAGAAATTAGCATGCAAAATAAACATGAGCATGAAGTTAGCGAAGAACCCATCGCAAATCGAACCGCGACTAGGTGGATAATTTGCCGGTAATTAGTCGTGAATTAGTTGTGGAAAAATTAATTTTGTCGCTCTTATTTTTGACCGTTTTTTGGGTGAGTCGCTAACTTCATATGAAGTTAGCGAAGCACCCTTGTCCAAAATGGCTTTAGACATGACCTATCGAAACCGAATATGGTGGATAATTCGCCGCTAATTAGCCGTTAATTAGTTGTGGAAAAATTAATTTTGTCGCTCTTATTTTTGACCGCTTTTTTTGGGTGCTTCGCTAACTTCATATGTTGGCACCCATCGCAAATCAAATCGCGACTAGGTGGATAATTTGCCGTTAATTAGTCGTTAATTAGTTGTGGAAAAATTAATTTTGTCGCTCTTATTTTTGACCGTTTTTTTGGGGGCTTCGCTAACTTTATATAAAGTTAGCAAAGCACCCTCGTAAAAATGGCTTTAGACATGACGTATCAAAATCGAATATGATGGATAATTTGCCGCTAATAAGTCGGTAATTAGTTGTGGAAAAATTAATTTTGTTGCTCTTATTTTTGACCGTTTTCTGGGTGCGTCGCTAAATTCATAAGAAGTTAGCGTTAAATATATGTATGTTAGAGATTTACGAATTCTTTCTTAAGAAAGATTGTTCCAGACTGATTTTTAACGTACATTTTTGCGATCACGGGTGTTAGTTACCCAAGCGATTTACCATATCGTCTGCTATTTACCAGAGATGTTCGGGCGAAAGCCGATTGGCGATCCTGGGTGTTGTATACAATATGCGGGCGGCCAGCGCGCGTGATATAAGAGGTGCGGTAGCGTATAAATATATAATTAATAGTTCTTTTATTATTTTACCTATATTTTTTTGAGGTTGCGCAAACCTGCAAA
This sequence comes from Aspidapion aeneum, assembly GCA_963576565.1. Lineage (NCBI taxonomy): Eukaryota > Metazoa > Arthropoda > Insecta > Coleoptera > Brentidae > Aspidapion > Aspidapion aeneum. The sequence continues at coordinate 59,521,207 of OY755045.1, forward strand.
CCTAAGGAGGAGCAGCCACTGTGTCCGACATCTTAAATTCTAAGATGGCGGCAAATTTCGAATATAATCTTTAAAGAACAATCAATTCTCAACATGATTTTTTTATTTTACTAAAATTGGTTTAGCAATATCGAATTTATAAGGAAATGAATGCAGACAGGATTGGCAATGCAATAGTATAATCTATAAGACAATGGCTGAAACAAAAATAGATTTTTTGAGAACCGCCACACCGATTATACTAATTTGCACCTCGTTGTGTGGGAGAAAAGTAGGGCTTTTCTTTAAATTAAAAAAAAAACTAAAATATTTACGGGAACTAAGAATAAACACGCCATTTTGAAGAATAAAATAATGTAAATAAAGTATGATTCTGCCCACCATCTTAAATTTTAAGATGGCGATAAACTTTGACCATGATCTTTAAAAAGCAATCAATTCTCACCAAGATGTTTTTTATTTCATTAAAGTCGGTTTAGTAGTAATTAATTTATAAAGAAATAAATGTAGAATATATCGTATAATATGCAAAACAATGGTTGAAACAAAAATATTTTTTTAAGAACCACTGAACCGATTTTGCTAATTCGTACCTTGTTGTGCGTGGCAAGAATGCAGCTTTTTTACTAATTTAAAAAAATGTTCGCAACATGAGAATAAACGAGCATCTTTGAAGGGTACATTTTAATTTCGTCCGCCATCTTGGATTTTGAGACGGTAGACAAAAAAATACATTCAGTCAAAACTCTAATTAATTCTCTGCCAAGTGCAGTTTGTCCCATTAAAATCGATTGTATAGTTCAAAAGTTGTAATCAAAAAAAAATTGTCCGGTTTTTTTTGGCCTACCCGCTATGTTCTATCTTCTTTAAGTATTAATTACTAATTTTAAGGATGCCTAAATGTACAGCGTGTCCCAAAAATTATGGTACCCCTAAATATTTCGCAAAATAGCGGTTTTAGAGAAAAATGATTTATGCTGCACAGTATGCCTGAAGTATAGGTTACATAAAAATGGTTCCAGAAACTAATTGCACATTTTGAATATCAACTCTTTTCTGACTTCAGAGCTATATTCATATAAATCTTAGCTGATCCTCTTCTCGAAATTTTTGACATTTTTCCAGTTAGTCTAGGAGCTGGCTCCTGTCACGTGTGACCTAATATAGGCGCTCAGTTTGACTGCGGTACTTTGTTAAGCACCCATAGGAGTATAAAAAAGTGTGGTCACGAGGTCAAACTCCTAGTCGTTTGGGCGCCATCTTTGAAAATTGCCGATAAATTAAATTAAGATTATTAGTATTTCCGCTCGCAAAGTGCACAGGAGGAGTAAAACAAGCTTTAAAAAATTAAAATCGAACCACTGGCTAGGGAGATGGGCTTAAACAAAAACGTCAATCAATCAATCAATCGATCATGGGTTTGACTATGTGACCAAACTTTTTTTATATACCTATGGGTGCTTAACAAAGCCTCGCAGTCAAACTGAGCGCACATATTAGGTCACACGTGACAGGAGTCGGCGCCTAGACTAACTAGAAAAATGTCAAAAATTTCGAGCAGAGGATCAGCTAGGATTTATATGAATAGGGCTCTGAAGTTCAGAAAGAGTCCATATTCAAAATGTGCAGTTAGATTTTGGAACCATTTTTATGTAACCTATACCCCATTCAGGCACACTGTGTATGCAAGACTTTTAGGAATTAAAATTTTCTATCTAATAGTGACCTTGACTATGACCCTAAAACAAGATTTAGAGGTTATTTCAGAGTCAAATTTAGAAATTTAAAGAAAACGACCACTTTTGATATCATCATTTGGTCGAGTATCAAAATCTACGTTTAAATCGACATTTGTATCATATATCAAAATGGCACTTTGTGATTTAATAAAGGATAAAAAACAGCAAGATGGTGTGTCATTTTAAACAATTTAGGCAAAATAAAAGACTCAATCTTAAATTTTTATCTCATTACCTATGTCACTGCAACGCAAAAATAATAATTGAAGGTAACAATAACTTAAAATATTATAAATCTTGACAAATGTCAAATTTTAGTAAACAATAAAGGTCACTAAATCAAAAGCAAACATTTTACAAAAAACATGTCATCATCTGTCCACTGCTTTTATTAAGTTTGTTGGATTGCCTGTCTGTGTACAAGTTGTGTAATCATAGTAGGTAGAGGAGATAATTTATTCATTTGGGTGCAGAATTGATTATTATAAATTTCAGGCGCGGATCTACGGAAGGGGAAAAGGTGGAAATTTCCGACCGTCAGATCTCAAACTATATTTAGTTTAATTATAGAAAGACAAAAGTGTTCGTCGAAAGTTCATTTTCCATAATTCACATGCTGGATCTATTACTTCCATGTTTGAAATTTAAAAAATATATTTATTTATACTGGTTTACTATTAACGTTTGTTTAAACACGCTTAACTTATTTGAGTTTAAAAAAAATCTATCTTTATTGATCTTTTTTAAGAATTTATAATAACATATAACACTTACTGCGCCTTTTTGTTTTTAGAATATGTTTATCGATGTGCACCATGCTGCAAAACATTTAACGACAAAAATACACTCAAGTTGCATAAATCTAACGACTGTGATAAAACATTGCGATTTCAATGTGGTCTTTGTAAATATAAAACTGGAAGAAAATTCAACTTTCGAAGGCATACTGAAACTATGCACCCAGACACTTAAAAATATTAATCAATATACACAAAAATTTGGTTTGGTAACAAAATTTTACATAAAAGCAACCAAAACGCATTTTGCATGTTTTTCCTATAACAATAAAAAAAACAAAAAAATTTTGGAAAATATAATAATTATATACTAATAATTATTATTACTATCCTCCCTTATTAACATTCGTTAGGGTGTATAGTTATTGAATCAAAAAAGAAAATTATTCAAAACAAGTTAAACTTATAGCGAGGCGGTGACGTCGAGACATTTTGACATATATTATGACGTCACCGCCGTGCTATAAGTTTAACTTGTTTTAAATAATTTTCTTTTTTGATTCAATATTTTATTTTATACTATTAATAATTATTACTATCCTCCCTTATTAACATTCGTTAGGGTGTTTAGTTATTGAATCAAAAAAGAAAAATTATTCAAAACAAGTTAAACTTATAGCAAGGCGGTGACGTCGAGACATTTTGACATATATTATGACGTCACCGCCGTGCAAAAAGAATTAATTTTAGGTATCTCTGGTATGTAAGTACGTATTAAAAAAATAGCTGGCATTGACACGTGTCCACCACAAGTTCAAAATAAGAAATACCAAAACGTCTAAACTGAACACTGAATCATTTTATTTCCTCCACTGAAAAAAATATTGATGTCTTCACGGTAAAAAAGATTGTCTTAGATCAAAGCAAATTTCTTTGAAGTAAAATAATTTGTGCTTTCAAATTCACCAATATAATATATAATAGTTTCTTGATTTAGCATAAAAAATGTCTTGCCTCTTTATTTTAATGTGAAACAGAAATTGTTTTATAATAAGGTGAAACTAATTCATCTAAGGCACCGTTCTCTCTGGAAATATTACTTATATGAAGACAATTTACTTTGTTACAAAATGGAATATACTGAAACAAAACAATTAGAGAAGAAAAATAAATCTCATTTCAAGAAAAAACGCTGCGTTGAACTAAAAAGAAATGTATTAATTCAAAACAAATTGTTTTAAGGTAAAACAATTTATTGAAGAAAAGAACGTGTTTCCATTGTTGACATAATTTTTTACCGTGTTGTCTTAAAAACAGTGTTCATGTATGAAATTTTAAATTTCCCGGCCTATTTTATTAGATTTGTTTTTTGCTAAATTTGGCATTGTTGCGCTCACATTTAACTTTGATTTTGACAAGTGACATTGGGCGCGATTTCCGCTCCCCCGATAGAGTGGAGAACATTCGCTTACAATCCCTGCAAGACAACGGCACGTGTGTGAGCACTCCTGAAAATTATGAGTTTCCCATGGCGGCTGCCGCAAGAAAATGATCTTCTATGCTCACAAAAACAACAGACAAAGTAAACCATCTGTGACGCATTTTTTAAATTGTTTGATATTGCCCATTTATTTTTGTAGTTTCTGTGTGCGAAAATTCAAACGTTTAAGTTAGTAGTAGTAGTATTAATATATTTTATTTAGCATTTTGCTACTATGTACAAAATATTTATAATTAAACTAAATCAATAACTTTGTTGTTTTTGAAAAGGTAACATTTTAAAGATTTTTTAAATAAAGATATAAATGTTTTTGATTTTATTTCATTTTTTAATTGATTAAATTCTAAAAGCCCTTTATAAAAAATTTAAATAAATTTTAAATTAGATCTGCAATTATCAACGTAAAAATTTGAATTATTTGGAGTCAAATATGAATGTTGTTCAAAGTTTATAGTAATAAATGATTTTAAATTTTCTGGAAGTAAATTATGTTCAATTTTATAGATAAAAATACAAACTAAATAAAATGTGAAATTTTTTACATTTAACCATTCCAATTTTAATAACATAGGATTTATTTTTGTATATTTATTTGCATTTAAAATTATCATCATTGCTTTATTTTGCAAAATCTGTAATTTTTCGAAAACGCTTTGATTTGCCGAATATAAAATTGTGGAACAATAAATAAAGTCTGGTAATATAATTATATATAACTTTTTTTGACCATGTACTTAAATGTTCACTAGCTCTTTTTAAATAACCTATTTTACTAGCAATTTTGTTTATCATTTTTTCATGCTGTTGGTGGAAATTTAATTTTGAGTCTATTATGATACCAAGATATTTAAATGAATTAATTATATTTAGTTTACTTTTTTCGACAAAAATATTTAACTTTAAATTATCATTATAATTTCCTATTATTAAACATTTTGTCTTATCTGTATTTAATTTTAATTTATTTACTTTTAACCAATTGTCATTAGTTTCAAGTTCTGAATTCATAATTTTTGTAGCTTCAGAAAGATCTTTGTGTTTTACATAGATTAATGTGTCATCTGCAAAAAGTTGTATAAAGCAATATTTTAAATTTAAAGGCAAATCATTTATATACAAAATAAACAATAGTGGTCCCAATTTACTACCTTGAGGAACTCCAATATTTATTGACTTTTCCTTAGAGTAAACATCTAAAATTTTCGTTTTCTGATGTCTAAATCTCAAAATTCGACAGGTCAGTGGTTGTTTTAAATGAAACACCCTGTATATTATTTAAAATTTTTTATGAACTTTTTTTTTGATTTTTACAATATATGTGTTGGGATTATTTCGTTTATTAGTTTTGTAGATATAATTGTTTATAGTTGTAAAAACATAAATTAATACTCTTTAAAACATTAAGGCAGCCATGAAAAAGACCATCGCATTGACACAAAAAGGGACGCTGTTGCTTTTGTAAGTCATATAATTTATTAATATTTACCATCCGCAGTAATTCTGTAAAGTAATGTGTGGCGCCGCAAGCCAGTAAAACCCAAAAAATAATAAGAAAATTTTTAGGAAAAAATTAATATCTAATACTTTATTGGTAATTTTCTACATAGCCTCCTTAAATATTAAATATAATTTTGACTAATTCTTATTTTTCTGTAAGTCACTTGAATTGATAGATAGAGTGCGCAAAAATTCCATTAAGATCGACGATTGTCTGTTCTATTTTCTCTTGTAGAATTAAGTATTTCCAGCCTGTTGTAATAGACCCTATTTTTTAAATGCCCCACAAAAAAACTCAATGGGAGAAAAAACGGGGCTAGTTACTTGTCATAATAATGTGTTTACTGGATTTCATATGGTTTGGCGGGTTGGTTGTCTTCTGTCGAGAAACTGAATATAATACTGGTTGCGGGCTGTAGATGGGTTTCCACTATTTGAATAAAACAATTTAATCATATCCACCTTTAACCGCTATGAAAAGTAAATTGACAAGTTCACAAAACAATAGAGTCACTTTTTTGTGTTAATGCGATAACACTTTTTTTTTCATGGCTGCCTTGATGGTCTAAAGAGTACCAATTTAAGTTTTTAAAACTTTTTAACGCATATATCCCCAAAACCAATGAACGAAATAATACCAACAGATATATTTTTGAAATCAGAAAGAGAAGTTCTAGAAAAATCTAAAATAATATACATATACAGGGTGTTTCATTTAAAAAAATTATCGACCTGTCAAATTTTGACATTTAGAATTTTTTTTTTACACTCAGAATCAAAGATCTTTACACTAAAACCCTGTATATATTCTCGGAAACATATTGTTTCAGCGTCCTTTCGCCTGAGTTTGCCGTGTGCAATAGCAACGTTTTCAAATTTAGACAAAAATTTGCATACATAAATGTTTAAATTTTTTACGTCATAAGTTTTAACAAACTATAAAATTTTAGGAGAACAGCTCGAGTCGGAAAAAATAAAATATATGTGCGAAGACTGCGGAAAAAGTTATGAACTTCTTCACTCTTTGAAACGTCATCGGCTTAGAGATTGTGGCAAAGTCAACCAGTTTGTTTGTCACATATGCCGGAAAGGTTGTGCTAGAAAATCTAACATGAGGATGCATTATTTTAGAATACACAAAATGAAAGATGTGGTAATAAAATAGGTAGTAGTAGTAATATATTTTATTTAGCATTTTGCTACTATGTACAAAGTATTTATAATTGAACTAAAGATTTTTTAAATAAAGATATAGATGTTTTTGATTTTATTTAATTTTTTAATTGATTAACTTCTAAAAGCCCTTTATAAAAAATTGATTTAAATTTTAAATTAGATCTGCAATTATCAACGAAAAAACATTTTTTCAAAGGAAATATGAATGTTGTTTAAGGTTTATAATAATAAATAATTTTAAATTTTTTGAAAGTAAATTATGTTGAGTTTTATAGATAAAAATACAATTTAAATATAATGTAAATTTTTTTTAATTCAATCATTAAAATTTTGATAACATAAGACTAATTTTTGTATATTTATTTGCATTTAAAATTATCTTTATTAGTTATTTTGTAAAATCTGTAATTATAATGTGCAATAGGAATTTTAGTTGTTTAGTTTCATAAATAATTCTTATTTAAAAAATTATATTGCTTTAAAAACAATTAGTAAACAGAATAAAATATTCGTTCCAATAATACAAAAAATTATTTTCTGGAAGTTGGTCACTTTGTTTTATCGTTTTGTATTAATTTTGTATGATTCAATCAGTCCCTTAAGAAACTCAGGAAATAAGGAGAATCTATATATACACAACAATTCCAGTAGCTTGCCTTTTTTTGAAAGTCCTACGCCGAGTTCAAGTAAAAATAATGCAGTAGTTTCTATTGAGAATCGAACTGTTCCTGAGATATCAAGTATTACCAGTACTACTAGAGGTATGTAGTTCAAGTATCGCTAATAGTGTGTATTCTGCCCCCCGTAACTTAAGGCATAATATTTTTAGTCAATTTGCATTGCTTTGGGATTATTGTCTTTAAATTAAAAAAAAAACATTATAAATATAACAAAACATCGAGATTTTTTATATTTTTTAGCTACTGCTTTTTAGTAAAGGAGGGCAGTATAGTCGAATTTTTATTTTTATACCTACATCTTCATACTGTAGTATACTCACTTATCGTATAAAACGCCACAATAGCGAGCAACTAAGGTTTTATTTTAAATTGCATTTAATTAGTTCCAATGTTTATATTTAGATGCATACTGCTCTTCATCGGCACTCAATGATTCCTGTGAGGATAGGACATCTGGCAGCATTTACATCACCAAAACCGAAAACGAATCGAGTGACGAGTCAGACAATCAAGTGTTATCTAATGTTCGAAAAAATATATTATCTGAAAACAATCATGAGTCAAACCAAAGCTCAAATATTCAACAAACTCCAAAAGATATTCCTATTTTGCATGTTACCGCTGATAGTAGCCTAGAACAGAAAACGTCAAAGAAGCGTCCTAGGAATCCGTATCAGTGGATGAGAAGAAAAGCTGCAATTTTGAGAGCAAACGGAGAAGAATACCTCTCCCAAAAAGGAAAAGTTGTGCCAAAAAAGGAAATAAACTCTCGAATATTGTGCAAAAAGAAATGCAGATTACATTGCTCCGATAAATTTTCTTTAGAAAATAGACAAGCAATTTTAGAGAAGTACTATTTATTGGATATAAATGCAAAAAATTATTTGCTGTTCAAAAGCTTAAACATTAAACCAGTTGCAAGACATAGAACTAATGCGAGAAACAAAAAGAAATATTCTTTTACTTACCACATTACTGTCAGTAAAAAAACAGAAACCATATGTCGAGATGCACTATGCTCTCTTTATCAGATAGGCCGAAAGAAAAATGAACTAATACAAACATCATTAAAAGAAGGAATGAATGCCCCTTCACCTGACAAAAGAGGTAAGCACTCAAAAACTTAAACTCAAACTTAAAACATTTATTGCCGACAAAATCAAAACAATGTTTGACAAAGCAACTTCAAAAATTTGTACAAAATAGTTGGAACAATATGTTATTTCACTTTTAAATTAGTAAAATACCTAAATAAATACATATAAACATTTTTGGTAAAGATAGTTTTTTGTATCGTTTTTAAATTTTATTTCATTCTCAATTGATTTGATATCTGTTGGTAAACTGTTGTAGGCCTTTATAGCCTTATAAAATGGTCCCTTTTCAAAAAATGTTGATCTATGCATAGGAATTGCGAGCTCAGCTCTGGGTAATAATATCATATAATAGTACACTATGTATACTTGCATAATAGTATGTTTTAAAACTGTCAAATGAAATCAGATCTCTAAGGCGTCTTATAACAACACAAGAGCTATTAAGTCTGTTTTTTAGTTTATTTATTTGTTGTTCCCAACGAAGACATTAATCTATTGTGATTTCTAAGAAATCTGTAAATTCTAAAACTGGTATAGACTTTCCATTGAACTGAACATATAAAGATTGATCAGTTTTGATTTGTTTGCGAAAAGTTAGTAAGCCAGTTTTTCCCATGTTAAGCCTCAGAAAATTTTCTGTACACCAGTTTGACATTTCATTGGAAGCTTGAGAGCATTTTATAGAAAGTTCTTAACTATTATGTCGAAATGCAGTCACAGTTTTATCATCAGCAAACTGGGCTACTTTGCCAACTGTTATTTTTTCTTGAACCCCATCAACATACAACAGGAAGATAAGTGGCCCCAGGATCGATCCCTGAGCCACCCCCTGCTGCATGTCACACCAGTTCGAAAAATACTGTCTGTGTTCTTGTGTTATTGAAATAATTTGCTTTCTTTCTGTGATAAAAGAAAGTAATAGTTTTAAAGGCAGCCCTCTAATGCCAACACGTGGCAGTTTTTCTAAAAGTAAATTGTGATTTATAGTGTCAAAAGCCTTTGAGAGGTCAAAGTATATACTTGCGGTTTTGTGTCCTTGTTATAGGTTATTCTGTATTGTTGTTATGATATTGTAAATTGCTTCCGCTGTGGACTTTTTTGGTCTAAAACCATATTGGCCTTCATATAGTAAGTTGTTTCTTTCTATGAAATTATTTTTTAAAGACTTTTGACACTGATGGCAGCAGAGATACTGGCCTGTAATTACCAAGAACCTGTCTATCTCCTTTTTTGAAAATTGGTATAACTTTAGCTCTTTTTAGTTGCACAGGAAATTCTCCCTTGACAAAACAACATTAATAATGTGTGTGAGGGGTTCACATATGTATTTATCAACCTGTTTTAAAATATATGTTGGAACTTCATCCAAACCTGATGAAAATTTATTGGGAAGTTTTTTAATAATCGACAAAATTTCAGTACTGTCTACAGGTGTAAGAAAAAATGAGCTAGGGATTTTACTTTCATATTTTATTTCTCTATTGTTAGGTATTAGATCTAGGGAAAACTGGTTTAAGAACTCTTGTGCTATTATGTTGGGATCTGGAATTATGTTACCATTGTTTTTTATTGTATGTTGCTTTGAGACTTGGCCCGACTTGTCTCATGGTTGAAAATTTGCCACATTGTTTTAGTTTTATTTTGAGAATTTATTATTTTGTTGTCATTCGAACTTTTTATTTCAACCAGGAATTTCCTGTACTCCTTACGTTCCTTTTTGTACTGAGATAAAAGAATGTCACTTTTAGTTGTTTGGTAATTTACATATAGATCTTTGATGTATGAAGAGTACCTTTGAATTGCTTTAGTTACCCATGTGTTTTTATCCTTGACTCGCGATGTTTGTACAGGACAACACCAGTCAAAGTAATACTGAAATATATTGCTGTAAGATTCATAGCTTTTATTTGGATCTGAAGTGTTAACGACTGATTGCCAGTTCTCTCGTTGCAAGGATATTTAAAAGTTAGTGATATTTTGATTGTTGAAAAACCTTTTTTTAGTAAATGAAGAACTTTCATAAAAATGCATATATTGCCCGTCGTGATCAGATATGTTTGTTTTATAGATGTAGCCCTCACTTTTTTGTTCATTGCCTACATTGCTATATATGTTATCAAGTTGCGACTTAGAGCTGGGTCTCGTAATACCTAAAATATGTGGAAATAATGAATAGCTTAAAAACAGTTGGTTCACTGCTTGTGAATCTAAACAGTTTTTTTATAATGACAATTAAAATCACCAACTAAAATTAGAGTTTTTTCTGGATCATATATTGTATCCAATAACTTACTGATTCTACTTTGAAAAACATGAATATTACCTAAATTGGGGGACCTGTATATGCCAACAAAAATATATTTTGATTTGTTATTTATCACTTCGCATACCGAATACTCACAGTGAAAGTCCATTGGTTAAAAATCTTTTATCAGTATTGGGTTGGCTTTTGTGCTGTCCTTAACAAAAATTGTGGTCCCGCCTTTTTCCCTATTTGTTCTAGAAGGGTATGAAATCAAACTATATCCCTGTATGCGTAAAGATTCTATTTTATTGCCAGTTAAAAAGTGTTCTGTTATACACAGCACTGTAGGTTTAATTTCATCTAGTATAACTGCTAGTTCAAGAGTTTTTGTGTTGATCCCCTGAATATTTATATGCATGATTGTTATCTTGCAGTCTAGGGTCTTTATGGTTTTTGAAAGCTTTCCAATGTTTTTTGTAATTTTTGGTTGTTTGGTTTGTTTAGGAGTTTGTAAAATTTTCTTTTCAAGATAGTTGGTTGAGTTTGTTATAAAAAACTACCACCTTCTTGTAAGAAATGCTTGTGTTTTCTAAAATTAAATCTACGGATGCCTACATTGGAAGGCCAGAATGTTGTTTCATACATTTGATTTCATACAATGAGAGAGGAGCGGTTACAACAAAGCTCTCTCTATGCTCTCTAATAGGCCTCATAAATTAAAAGAGAAAAGTACGCAATGATTATGGATCATATCAAAATATTTCCCTCTGAACAATTACATTATTCATGGAATAAAAACTGTCATAAAAGAGTAGAGGTTTGTTCATATGCTAACATATTTGCGACAAAGTTCAATTTATCTTTCGACCATCCTAGAAGTGACACGTGCAGTGTTTGTGATTCAGGGCAACACAGATCTACATAATGAAAACTTTAAAGTTGTATTTGAATCACAGAAACGTGACGAACAAAACCATCAATGGAAAAAAATAGCTGCTATATAAACTACCAAAATTAACGACCAGTTAAGCTTTCCACCTTCGCAAATGTGGTAATATAATTTTGGGATTCATTGTGTAACTGGAACTGAAGAAAAACCTTATTTTTAAAATTGGACTGAAGACGTGGCAAACCGAGGAAGTATCGAGAGCTAGTTGTTTATTACGGTTTTGTCAGCAGCTAAAAGAAACTCGCAAAAATATTGACCATTTAATCATTTGGTCCGATTCCTGCGCCGGCCAAAATAAAAACTTCAATATGGTCAGTCTCTATCAACTTTTGGTTTTAAATGGGACATTTAAAGTGATTGGCCATATATTTTCGGAAGTTGGACATACATACTTGGACTCTGACAGACATTTTGGCAGAATAGAAAAAAAAACTAAGAAAGGCTGAGAATATCTATGTACCCGAACAATACCGTGAGCTAATTAAATCTGCAGGTAAGAAAAACTGTGCTTTTCTCGATATGGAAAATTATTTTTATAAGTTTGAAGAACTTCCAGGAAAGCTGCATATTTCGAACAAAAATAACTACGAGCTTAGTGAAAACGTCAGTTTTAGAGATGGTTTAAAATGGATTAGAGTTAACGAGTTTGCCAGTTATTCATATTAAGAAAGTTATGATGAATACTCACCATTCCATAAAGTAGATCTGTTAAAAAAGGAGTAGGGTAATTCGCAAGGAGGACAATATTACACTACAAAGAATTACAGAGAAAAAAGGTCTTACTGCCGAAAAATTAGTCAACTTGCGTGAACAGTTGAAATATGTTAATGAAGAGTATAAATGGTTCTATGAAAAAAATTTGGCAAAAAACGAAGAGAATCCTAAAAAAAAAGAAGAACCAATTAGATACATTACGGTTTTGTTACCTTTTCAATAAATATACATATTTTTGAGTACATAACACCCTTTTCCATTTATTTTCAACTCAGGTATTGTCATTTTCTCATGAATAAATGTGTCATGTCCACTTAAAGTACAAATTTTTCCTAAAATATTAAAGATTTTTTAAATTGACAAATAGAAAACTTAAATATTAAAACCTATTTTTCTTGGAATAAATATTTGGCGACATGGCGCCTTTATCCACTCGTGTCTTCAATTTTGTAACCATCTAAAAATATTACTTTTTATGCCATATGTTGGAAAGTTTAACTAATAATTTTTATCTATGAATTGTCTCAAAAGCTCGTTTAAAGTCCAAAAATGTAGCAAGTACAAATTCGTTTTCTTTATGATTTCTTCTCCAATTTTCCACAACGTATTGAAGTGCTGTTTCAGTTGAATATCCTCGAAACCCTGATTGACAGTGGACTAAAATTTTTTCAGATTCAATAAATTCCAAAACTTGAACAGTTTTTCGATATCCCATAGTACATTTTTATTGGTCTTAGTTCATTTAATTTATTTGTATTTGCAATTTATGAAAAGCCCGATCAAATAATGACAAACCAATGAAAACGTCAAATATTATAACAAAAGAATTTGCTTCCTATAGAGCTTGGCCTATGATGAGTTTCCTTATTTAAACCAGTTATTTGGTTGTCATCATATTGTCCTAAAGTACACTATATAGCATTATTTTTGGGATCACTTTAGACTCTGTCAATTGTCAGAAATCAGCTGCCCAAGGGTGCACATCTGAATTCAGTCAAGACGAAAAATAAAGATAAGGGGTCGTTCAGAAATTAGACTAATATATAATATGTTAGAGGGTATTTATATAGTATTTAGTGCTTCTTTGAGTGACTTAAAAAAAGCTGTTACTTAAAAACATAAGCATAATGCATTATTGCTTTTATTTAAGGGTGTCGTAGTCGTAGATTTTAATACCTAGTCGTTTAGTCAACTTCGTTGTAATTTGGCAGTGCTATTTGTAATGTCAAGAAGCGAATTTGGGCTACCTAAATTAAAATAATTAAGGCAAGTGACGTCCGAAACACATCGTAACCAATATCTAAAAAAACAACTGTACGTTACTAAATATTTTCCAAGTTCGGTATTTTTTTAAATTAAATAACTACAAACACAAATTAGTCTTTTGTGTTTTTTTGTACCTTGATTTGTTTTAAAGATAAACTTAACTACCAAGTTAATAAACAGGATTGTCCGCCATCTTAAATTAGCCATGTCGATTATTTCTGTAAGTTTCAGTAAAAATTATTTAGCGACCTTATACATCCCCAAGTTCCGTATTTGATGCATATCGGTTTATAAATGGGAGATCCAGTTATTTTGGGTCTCCCATTTTGAAATTTTTCAAGTTTTAAAATCTCTATTGAGTGAGCTTAAGTCCAGCAAAGTTTCATGTAAATCGGTATACAGGGTGTCCCATAACTTAGGGGCCATAATGCAGCAGGTGATAGTGGAGGTTATTTCCGAGAAAAAACTTTATATAACATGGGGGTCGACACACAACTGTTTTTAAGATCTAAGACTTTTAAAGTTAGAGGAGTGGGGGGAAAAAGGCTAATTGTGATTCAAAAATGTGTTTTTCTTTTGATAAAATTATAAGTTGAGAAGATACAGAATGTCAAAATAAACTCCAAAAATGTATAAAAAATAATTATTTAAAAAAAAAAATAGTTTTTGCTTACTTATTCTTTTAAAAAATATCAATAATATTTTATTACTATGTCTCGCTAGAGACTTGTTTTTATTAACAACAAATATTTAAAGAAACCCTGCGTTTAATATGCCATTCATAAAAATTTATAACAAAAAAATAGTTTTTTCTAAAAAAAATTGACCAACTAATTTTTTTTTTAATTATTTTTATCTTAATTTATTGCTCTTGTTCAATTTCAGTTTTTGACTGCGTTTTTTTTTAAGTTATTATTAAAAAAGTTTAAAAAATTGCCAAATTTGATGCTCTGAATCTCGACAAAGAAAGCGTTTTGAACCATGCATTATAGAAACGTTTTTTATCAGACATAACCTAAGTTATGGGACACCCTGTATAAATAAGAAAGCCCGCCATTTTGAATCGTTATTTATAAATGTTTTTTTTATTTTCCCCGTTGTTTTTTTTTTGTAGTTTCTGACACCCCAAAGTAATTTAAATATGCTGACTAAGCTGTTTTTTTTTGGGTAAAATCCTAATTTTGACGAAAGATGCCTTAAAATTTTGTCTTTTCAAAATGTAAACTTTTCCTCATAATTCAAAACTGAAACCTTAGGGATTTTTTTTAAATGAAGCAAATAGTTAAACAACACGGTAACAGTTGCTATGGTTTTTGAGATATTAAGATTTTTATTAACTCAAAAATATGCTTTTTTTATCTAGCTACATGATTTATTTATAATCCGTTATGTTATACAACTGTACTGTACCCTACTGTACATACTGTCTATAATTTAAATTCATAATCCAAAATTTAAAAAACTTCACTTTCAAAAAAATTTAGTTTTTGTTCACTTTACTTAAAAATGCTTGTTTATAAAAAAAATCTCAATAAAGAATAGAGCAAAATTTAAATAAATACGGAGTAATTATAAACTTCTATAGATTTAGCACCAGATCAACTCAATACCGCGATCCATCTCATTTTACATGCACTGCTCGCATGCTATCAATCGGATTAATTTACTGGATAAGTTTAGTTTTATGAAACAAATATAACCCATGTATAAGTTTTACCCTCATATGTACCGTAAGCACATAAGCGCGATTATGGGTTTAAATAAAATGGCATTCAAAGAAAATGTCATTCGAAGAAAATGTCAAAAAAATTCAAAAAATAAATACCATTCGAAAAAAACTTTCGAAAAAAATATTTTTGAAATAATTGTTTTCAAAAAAAATGTTTTTGAAAAGTGTCATTTGAAAAAAATGTCATTCAAAATCAAGGTTTCAATCAAAATGTCTTCAAAAAGTCTTCAAAAGAACAGTGACCCGGGGGAAATACATCTTTCATTTTTAGAGAAAATATGCGTGGCGTTCCCTTTAACTTAACAAAGTTGCTCTCAATGTTTGACATAGTAGTAGTAGTGTAGTAGTAGTGGGGGGGGTTGAACCACAGGTCTGACAAGTAGGCCAGAGTAGGCCCTTTTTGCCATGCCTCAAGTCTGTCCCTTAACCCACTCTCTGCACTTCCCTTTGATGGTCGGGTAACTCATTGGGCCTTCCTGTTCTCTTTACAAAGTCCAGTAAGTCTGCCCATTTGAGCATGTGCAGTTCTTCCGGGCTCAGAGTTGGCGCTCCGAGTGTCTGTTGTCTCATCCTTGCGTAGGCTTCGCATTCTGCCACGAGGTGTCTTGATGTCTCTTCTTCCTGTCCACAGGCTGGGCAGGTAGGGTCATTCTCGACTCCTATACGTGTCATGTGCCTCCTCAACCGGTTATGTCCGGTTAGAGTACTTATTAGCAGTCCGAGGTCTTTTCGTGTCCGTCCCAGCATCCATCTAATTCTGATCGCTTTTGGACGGTCTACGAATTCTCTGGTCTGTCTGCAACCCGCTCCTGTTTCCCAGGAGTTTAATAGCGCGTCCTGGGCCCATTTTAATAAGCAAGAGTTTGATCATGACCTACAGGCTATAAGAACTAAAGAATCAAGCTTCCGCAAGACTGGCAAGCCTATAAAAGTGCTCGTAACCTATTTACTACTGCAGTAAGAAATGAAAAAAAAGCCTACATAAACTTTTTGCATAATAAAAATGACAAAAAAGCGTTATGGAAGTCTTTGGCTGACATGAATATCTATAGTAAGTCGAAAAACACTTTTGATTTGCCCGAAAAACTAAAAAATTCTGAGGCTATAAACCATTTTTTTATAGATGCTGTACAGAGGGCGGCTGGACCAGTTGCTCCAGAGACTGTTAGGGGATACCTGGGCAATCGAGCAACCGATAGCAGGTTTGAGTTGGAGCTGGTGGACTCTATTGGTGTGACGAATGCCATCTCAAAAATAAAATCGAATGCCAAAGGAATGGACAATATCTCATTAGAGATGGTTAAATTATGCTGCCCCACTATTGCCATTTCTGACTCATATCTTTAATTTTTGTAATGAAAACTGCGATTTTCCTAGGCTGTCGTATTGCCATTGCCTAAGGTTGAGACCCATCAGTTTATAATCAGTTTTGTCAAAAGTCTTTGAAAAACTTATTTATAAACAAATTTTTAAATATTTTCTTGACAATAAACTTTTATCTGACACTCAATCAGGTTTTCGTCCGGGTTTTAGCACAGCTTCAACTCTTGTTAAAGTTTTGGATGATATTTTGGCTGCTATCGACAAAGGAGAAACTACGGCACTTGTGCTATTGGATTATAGTAAAACTTTTGATACTATCCATTATAATTTGCTCTTCGCCAAACATTTTTATTATGGTTTCCAATCAAAAAGTGTCAGATTTTTTAGTAACTATTTAGGCAAAAGATTCCAAAGAACTAGGGTGGACGGTAGAGACTCTAGGCCTGTGAAGCTTAATCGTGGCGTACCACAGGGATCCATTTTGGGCCCTCTCCTCTTCATTATTTATTTAGTTACATGAACAAGTGCATAGAAGACTGCAGCTTAGCCCAATATTGCGATGATACACAAGTATATAAGCCTTTTAATCGAACTAGTGCTCAAATGTCAATCACTATCTTAATTAAAAACCTAAACCTGATCCATCAGTATTCCACAGAAAATGGTCTTAAATTAAATCCAAATAAATCAGCTGTTATAGATTTTGGCCCTTTGGCTGCCTGGTCCAGACAAAATTTTAGTGTTTTGATAAATAATGTAAGGGTAAATGATGTGCTAGAGCAAAAAAATGTGGGTGTAGTTTTTGATACCCAATTAAGATTTAGGACACAGGTTGCCAAAGTGGTTCAAAAAGCGTATATTTCTCTGAGGAATTCATACAAAAGTAAAGATGTATTAAACAAAAAAACTCAAACAAAATTTATGCGAAACCCTTGTGTTGTTACATTGCAACTACTGCAACTTTGTTTACGGCCCCTGTCTTGGATCAAGTAAATATAGGTTACAAAAAGTTCAAAACTCTTATATACGATTCATGTATGGGCTAAGGAGGCGTGATCACGTTCGTCATAAACTAAAGGACCTAAAATGGCTCAATATGCAAAATAGAGAAAAGTAGTTAGTTGTTACTTGTTTTTTACATAAGCTTTTACAGCGAGAGAAACCATTTTATCTTATTAAAAAACTTAATATTGGAACCACTAGACATAGTCGCAATACTCGCACTGTGGAAGGATATGACACACCACGGCATCGTACGGCAACTTTTTAGCAAAGTTTTTCGTATTGTGCACCAAAAATAATTAATAGCTTGAAAATATTTGATAAAAAAGACATATCATCACCATGTTTTAAATCTGCATTAAAAAGACAACTATTGGAAAGCCAAAATTTGGAATGAAACTAGCAATAAATACTATTATGGCAAGTTTAGGTTGTTTTATTTTTTTTTCTCTATAATAATAATAATAAAATTGTTATTTATTTTTTTCTTTAACCATTACGAAATTAGAATTTAATAATCATACTTATTAGATAATTATTAGTTACTTGTATAATTTTGTAATTCTTTTACTGTAATTTTTTTTTCTCTTTCTCGGTTAAGTAAACAGCAATGCTGCCCTTCGCCGAGATTAAAATAAAGGTCTTTTTATTTATTATTTATTTATTTATTTATTTGCTGTGTCCGCTTTGCACTTGTCTTTTTGTCACGCCCAAAAGTGGCTCCGGTCCTACATAGGCGGTTCCTGCCCCGAGTCGTGCGAGTTCGTCCGCCTTCTCGTTACTTGGTACCCCCGTATGTCCCGGAACCCAAACCAGCGTCACCCATTTGCCATCGCTTAGGGTCTCCAGCGCCTCTGCACATTTTTCCACGAAGCCGTCAGCAAACTTGGGTGCGTTTAGCGCCTTCAGGGTGGCTTGACTGTCAGAGCATATATATATAAGCTTCTCTTCGCTGTTCCGAACCTCTTCTGGGGTTGCCGCCATTATTATGGCGTAAACTTCTGCTTGAAAAACAGTAGCCTGCTCACCGAGCGAGTAGCTCTTCTGAACTTCTAGCTTTTCCACGTATACTCCCGCTCCTGTGGTTTGCCTGTCTGATAGTTTGGATTCATCAGTGTAGCAAACTAAAGCGCTCTCCTCAAACATCATTTCGTCTCTCTGCCACGCTTCCCTGTCTGGGATGTGGATTTTGTACCTCTTCTGAGCCTCCAAGGTGCGTGTGCTCTGCTGACCGTCATTGACGTGAGGGGGATTTCTCTAATTGTCAGCTCTTCTATAGCTAGACGGCTCAGTTCAATTCACTACCCACAAAAACTGCTAAACGCGCCTAAAGAAGTTTACACTTCAAAAAAATCGAAATAGGTACAATACCTAGGTAGTTTTATATTCATATAAAAAAATTATCTAAATGTAACACATAACTAGTATAGCAAGTTTACAAGCCAGCAGTCTTCAAAAACAATATAAATAGAACAACAATTTTTCGTGGCTAAGCGAGCATTTCTCTTGTATTTTTCTTGTATGCAGTGTTCTAAAGAGTCCCTAAAGGACGAAACAGTTAACTGTCAACACTTAATAGATATTCATTAGAACTTGGAACCCCGTGGGGGTAGACCTGTCCACGGAAAAATACAGGAGAAACAAAATCTTTCAATGCCCGCTTAGCCACGAAAAATTGTTGTTTGTGTATTAACTGGCACTAAACTTTACGTTAAAATAAATACACTTTAAAACACATATTTATCATTCAAAGTAGACAATTATTTGCGCCGGATTACTCAAATGCAATATATTCCAACAGAAAAAGATAACTTTTCCGAAAAATTAGTGAAATTAAAAAAAAATCAAATTAATATTATTAACAAAAATCAGCCCAACTAACAATTATAGTAGCGGCTACATGCTCCAAAGGCTTTCCTACTTTCTTATGGTAGAAATGTGGTGATCTCAACCAAAATTCGTTACTTTTTAGTTCTGACTACTGTTTAGTATCACGAAAAAGTAGAAGATTCGTAAAAATGACCCTTTAAACTACCTGATAGGATTGTTTCTTGATAGTCTAATCTGATAGTCTGCTCTACCACAATAGCACGTTGCCAAAGTTTTACTTTCTTTTTAGTCGTTAATTCGTAGTCACCCCGACATTTATATGTTACTTAATTACCACTACAAAGTTGGGCTTAATTGAAGTCGCAAACGGGTGTATCCGACAACTACCTTATAACTTTATATTTTACTACATAGGTTTGGGTCATCATAGTAATATCTGATGTAATAATGTAGAGAAAATTACTTTTGAGGACAACCTAAAAGTCACAAAAACTTTGATTTTGTTTTTATGTCAATCCTTCAAAGTAGAGACTACTTCCTATTTCTACTTTAAAAACTTAAAGTCGCCTGTTGGTCGCGACTAATGTTAACCTTACTTTTTGTGGCTCCTTAAATTATTGCGAATTTGTTATAATTTATAATCAATTAAAGCAAGTATCGTTTATAATAAATTCTTAGCAAAGTACGACTTGTAAGCAGAATTTTAAGTTGTGACTTAAGTGCAACTAATACAAGTGGTATAAATAGATCGAAAATGCTCCCTGATTGTCATTGCTACGTTTTCATGCGAATTGAGTTCGATTTAATCTTATTGGAATAAAGCCATAATAACACTATTATTAGAACCGAACCAATCCGTGTACTAGAGACCCAGAGAGAGAGAGATGTCCCAAAAATTTGGTTCTGTTGTCGCGAAAAACAAATATCTAAATTTGGCAACCCTAGTTAAGTTAGATGCTAGATCAATTTTTAGTTTTTATTGGTAGGCTTTAAGGTAGGGTTGCCAGATCTGTTTTAGGTCAAAACGGGACTAAAGTTAAAAAAGAAGCAAAAATATGGGACAAAGCAGAAAAAAAAACATAAAAATACATATGGAAAGTTTAAGAACGTTTGTGAGCCACTCATTAATAATGATGTCCGTAATATGCACTTGTACGCAAGCATATGTTAAAAAATAGTTTCATCATTTTTGTGTTGCAGTTGACTTCTTAAAATAAAACAATTCATGTGAGATAAATTGGTAGAAGTTTAAAATTTTGTGCCAAGTTCGAAAAATGGGACAAAGGATTATGCTGAATTGATGTACGGTACTTATATATTCAATTAAAATTTGTTTACTGCTTTAATGTAATATTTAATACCAACAATCAATTCAGCGTTGACAAACTGTTCGATGCGATAGAAAGACCTAGTACCACACCTTCTGACACTTTCAATAAAAAACATTTTAATATTTTATGTATCTGTTCCCCAAATGATGACTTTCTAGTCGGACAACTTTCTTAATGAGTAAAATTAACGTTTACTTAAAATTTATTGTAAACCATGTAGGAACTCATAAACTTTACTGATTCTAATTAGAGTTTGAAATAAAGATTGAAAAATTTAATTGATTTTAATATGTTTTGTGCCCATTTGATTTATCCTTATTGAGTTATGGACGTGTTCCCCAAGTAATTTTTCGAGTATAAAGAGAACAAAATTAAATTAGGGACGTTTTTATTAAAAATGCTTCCGAAATGTGGAGATGAGTTTGAAGTATAACAATCTGACAATAATTTGAAAACTGTAATTTACTACAGCTTTAACTAAAAAAATCTTCTCCAATCGAAATTCTCCACCTCCATGATTTTTACATATGTTTTGGTATATTAAAAAAACTTTTTAAAATTTACTTTTATTTATTTATTTATTGGATACTTTACAAACATCACTAATTATATAGAGAAAAATTTAATGAAAAATAGTAAATATTTATAACTTAACCTACTGCCTACCTACAAAAGAAAAAAATATGAAATATTACATAATGCGTAATGAATCGTTATTGCCAAATTAATTAAATCATAAATAATAAAACAAACTGAGTTGAAACCTGGTTGAAACGCCATGGAAACGCAGACCCCGACGGCAAGACGACAGTACGGATTTATGTGTGTGTGTAAGAGAGAGCGCGAGACACAGAGTAAATTTACTGAGAAGAAAAGAGACAGTGCCATAGCAAAAGGGAATTTCTATTTTACTGACCATCATTTTAACGACCAACGTATTTTTGATAAAAAACCGCCTAGTTTGTGGTAAAAACAAATAATAACTTTTAAGTTAACAGGTGTTAGTGAAGTACCACTTCTAAACAGCTCTACTGACCTATCACTTAACTACAACTCAGTTTTATCCCAAAAACCACCTTCACTTAGCTTCTACCACCCTCGCTTAGGCTTAGCTTCTACCATCAAAAAATCAACTACTACCACCTACCGTAGTAGAACCTAAGGGAAGGTGGAAGTACTTGATTTTTTTGTGGTGAAAGCTAGGACAAGTTTGTGTTAGAAGCTAAGCAAAGGTGGTAGTAGTTGGTTTTTTAGGGGTAGAATCTAAGCGAAGGTGGTAGTAGTTGGTTTTTTTGTAATAGAAGCTAAGCGAAGGTGGTGTAGTTGGTGTAGAATCTAATAATTAAAGGTATTTTTGCTATAAACCTGAGCTGTAACTAAATAATAGATAAATAGGTAACTGTATGGCAGTGGTAGAAGCTTTTATTTATTAGTTATGATTTGTTTCGACCCTATACAATTTAGTCTGACGTGAAATAGTATAAAAAATCGTTGGTCAGTAATATCCAAGTCAGTATAATTCGGGTCAGTATAATAGGCAGACCTCAAAAAGTGTTTTGATTTATAAACAAATAAAAGATGGCTTTGGTCTTCTGTTTTTTACTAATCTTTTTCAACCTAATCTGTGCTTCTGTTAAAATGGCTTTTTGATGAATGATGCCACAAAACAACGAGCCTTCAAGTTTATTAGGTACAGTGCAAATAGTCTGCAATCAAGTACAATCTAAATAGAAAAATGATGAAGGCAGGTAAACCAAAGGAAAATAGGTAAGGGAGAGAGCTATGAACCATAGGGAATACGCCCTTTTTATTGGCTTTCATTATTCAGAATAATGATATCTGTAGGCAAATATTTTAAATACTATATCTTCAAACACATCGCAGAAGCCCCATATATAAAAATTTCCTTTTTTTGTTACAGGATCCACATTTTCAAAGACGAGGAAACCTCTACAAATGTAAATACAGCAGATTTTGGGAAGATAGGTATACAGGATAATCCGAGAACTTCTACAGAAACCTCTGGCCTAGTTTTAACTAAAGAACAAAAAAGTGTTTGAATTTAATTTGACAAAATGTTATTATTAGTACTACCTATCTACTCTGAAATTAAAATAAAGAACATAAGTCTTTTCCTTACACATTGAGCAGTATCAGGCATCCATTATAAATGTAACCCCCAACGATCCCCATGAGATTCACTATCCCCACAAGATAGTGAGGGGTTACATTCATAATGAATACCCCTGTACATGTGGCAATGTGTTAATCCTAAAAAATTTTTGTTGTAGTCAGTAAAGACCCACAAGTGGTCATGGTGCATCGAGGTCCACTAGGGCCTGCCACCACTTAGAATACAATACCCCTGTACATCCAAAAAATTGATGTCTTTTGTTTTATTTAATGGTCATGTCAGTGGAGGTCCCAGATGGGGGGCATGTTCCTCCCTTTTTCCCGAGAATTACATAAAAAGTACAAGACACATGTGGTATTACACACCTGAGCAAAAAAATAAGGTTTTATAACTAGATAGATAGGTTCAAAAACAACCCGCCCCCCCATGTTTAAAGCTCAGTTTCCACCTGTGTGCCCACATTGCTTGAAAAATCGCATTAGGTGACCTTGCATTTAAACAAGTCAATCTATGTCCTGTTGTGTGATACATTTTTTGAATCAGGGTGGGCACACATAGGTGGAAACCGGGCCTCACTGCCCCCTCTAGATAATTTTTTAAATAAAAAACTACATAAACAAGTTTTATTTATTTCATTTAAAATAACTTATTACAATAATTGATCGAAACGTTAAAAGCCATACTAAATATATTGAGAAAGACAAAGGCTGACCTGAAATCAACCAGGAAAGAAGTCAACTTAAAATTTGTCTGGGTCATCTCAGCAAATCCTAGGTTCAGTAGGGCAATGAATGATTGTTTTCATTGTTGATATCATAAATGCATTGCATAATACACATGTTGTCGGGTGATCTATTTATAAGAATACATGGTGGTTGGGCATTCGTTGTAGTGCCTCATGTACCCCAATGGTGATAAGGAGACCTCATTGGCCTTTAGCAGCTATTCATAACTCATAGAGTTAGTTCAATTGCAATACTTCTTTAGCATTTCTGGTGACTACAAGCAGTGATCTAAAATTTAAAAAAAACAATGTGATAAATAACTCAGATTTTATAGTTAAAATTATTTGTTTTGATTCCAATTAATAACTTTTCAACTAGGTTAGACGAGGCCATAAGTCCATGAATACATCCTTGATCAGAACATAAACTAGGCCTTATTGTAAAAGCGTAAAAATTAGCTATGTGTTTTCTTGTATCTTTGTTAATAAATACTAATCTATCACTATCATTTTTGAAGTTTTTTTACCTGAGTTTGATGATAATATTGTAAAACAAAATAATTTGTTTAAAACTTTTGTTGTTGCTCCCCCTTAAATGTCAATGACAAGTGACGTCTGTTGCTGACGGTCCAATCGGCCATATAACTTGAACGTCGTGATTTGCTTACCCGCGTAGTTGCTGACACTCTCTCGTAATTTTTTAGTTGCGGAGAAAAGTCGGTAACACGTTCCCGTAACGGATGTGGTAGAAATTTCAATGTGCTATCTAGAACTATAAGGGAATGGTGACACAAAAGTAGTAAGTGGTACGTAGCCGTAACTTAGGCTCACTTTCAAGTAGCTCTCCCCTCTATGAAGGAATAATTTTTGTACGCCATGTTTTTTTTTGAAGGACAGAAAAATTGTTTTTCTTATTTTAGTTTTGAAGCCCATTTTACAGAGATATAGGTTTTCGTACACAAATTAATAAAAGCTTTACCAAATATCCATACTAAAAACCATTTGGTCAGATTATCTGTCAATTATAAAAACATAACCTCAAAAACCACAACGAAAATATTCCATCAGCTACCAGAAAACGGCAAAGTTTTGCAGGCGCGCCTATTTTTTGCAATAAACATGATGCATGTTGCACATAAAAATTTGCATCGCAGTTGAATTTTGACCTCTGCTCGTTAAATCTCGTAATTTTAGATAACATAGTACATATTACAGACATAACCAAACTAAAAAACTTAGCGTGTTTGTTTACTGTTGTGTTCCATATTGTAATATAATAATTCTACCAAAAAGAAACGATTATATTATTTGCAACTACATCGCTACTTTTATGCCATTACGGAAAAAAAACAGCCTCTACGACGTAGTAGATACCTGGCTGCGACGTAGTAGTGTAGTTGTTACTACAGTGACTTTAAACACTTGGCCTAGTAGTCATAACCAGATATTTGTTCCCCACTTAGGGAATTAACACGTCGCTGTATGGTATACTGAGACGTAGCGGGAATACGTTGCGGTTACCTTTAAAAAATTCTTTCTAGTTGGGGTTTCGTCGTGACAACTTTAAATGTTTGTTGGGAGCTGGACAGTCAGCAAACCTACGATGTGCACAAAAGACCGAAAAATTCCAGTTTTGCCGCAATTCTGATCGCGATGGTCCGATCCGCCTACGGCCGGCGCATAGAGATAAGTTAAGCGGGATTCACAAAGCGAGATTAGACTGTTCATACGGTGCATCTAGGTGTATTTCCATTAGCGCATTAAAACTGTATATTACATTGTCTTTTTTTATGAATCTATTCAAGAAAAACGATAGTCTCGTAACCAAAGCAAACAGTGTTAGGTGTATTTCCATTAGCGCATTAAAACTGTATATTACATTGTCTTTTTTTATGAATCTATTCAAGAAAAACGATAGTCTCGTAAGCAAAGCAAACAGTGTTAGGTGTATTTCCATTAGCGCATTAAAACTGTATATTACATTGTCTTTTTTTATGAATCTATTCAAGAAAAACGATAGTCTCGTAACCAAAGCAAACAGTGTTTTAATCTTTGCCTTGCTATGCTATGGTAAACTATAAGCAAAAATAGATATATTAAAACCTGCCAATTTTTTATAGCCTATTTATACGCCTTTCTAAGGATATTTAAATATTATAAAATAAGTTTTGTGAATTTTTAAGAAAAAAAGGGAAAATAGGGTGATTTTTTCGAGAATATTTTTTAAAAAATTAAAATTTTTTTATTGTTTCCTAATTTCTAAAATTAAGATCCTTTTCCTACAAAAAATAAAAAATAAATAAAAAAGATTGAAAAGGACATCTAAATTTTTACCTTCCTAGACCACGTGTGTATGTGTCGGGCTCACGATAGTTATGGACACTGTAAGAAGCTGATTACGTTTTCCTTAGCGCCAGTACACACACGCGTTTTTTTGC
Source organism: Aspidapion aeneum (assembly GCA_963576565.1). Taxonomy (NCBI): domain Eukaryota; kingdom Metazoa; phylum Arthropoda; class Insecta; order Coleoptera; family Brentidae; genus Aspidapion; species Aspidapion aeneum. The sequence goes on from OY755045.1 coordinate 59,547,319, forward strand.
AGCGCGGTGCCGCAGCGTTACCGCACTTGCAGTTCGTGGTGCCGGTACACACACGCGTTTTTCTGCCGCGCGATACCGCTGCGACACCGCGCTGCAGAAAAACGCGTGTGTGTACCGGCCCTACGGCCCGCAATTGCGGTAACGGTGCGGCACCGCGTGGCAGAAAAACGCGTGTGTGTACCGGCGCTTAAAATCCATTAAGGTTCAAGCACAATCAAAAATATAAGCGGCCACATACAGGTGCCTTTCATCAACGTCAAACTTCTGTATTAAATTGCTTGTATTTTTAATTTTGCTTTCAGCCTTAATGCTAAGAATGACAGTTAAAAAATTGATAAAATGTTAACTTTTTAACAGAGCATGACATCAATATGCGGTTTTCCAAAAATAGTACAACACATTTTTTTTAATAACTTGTATTATAACCAAAAACTTCGTAGGAGCTTTCATTTATCATATATTTACAAAATACTATTTTCAAGGCTGATACCCATAGCGCGGCGTTTACTTGGAGTGTACTAATGATCCATGAAAGTATCAAGTCCGTCAAGGATCCATTTATTTTAAAAGTGATCTACTAAAACATATTACGAATAGGCTATATAACTGATAGAACATATACTCAGAGCTACAACCTGAAATAAGCAAAGCGGCAATAAAGAGAGCATTAAAGAAAATGAAAAATAACAAATCAACTGGAAAAGACGGAGTAACGGCAGAAATGCTTAAGTACGGTGGTAAAACTTTAGTTAATACCCTCCATATTCTCCTGAAAAAAATACTAAAAGAAAAAATAATACCAAACAACTGGAAAGAATCCATCACCATTATTCTACACAAGAAAGGCGATAGAGAAGACCTAAAAAACTATCAACCAATAACAGTCCTCAATGTAATTTATAAGCTTTTCAGGAAAATATTAACAGATAGACTAACAACAAAATTTGACGGATATCAATCAAAGGAACAGGCACGAATAATCCAACGAATATAACATTCCACTATTTATTGCGTTTATAGACTTTGATAAAGCTTTCGATAGCATTGAGCACTGGGCAGTAAAAGCATCTTTAATTAATAGCCGAATAGGTCACAGATATACAGACTTAATAGCCAATATATATAGCGAAGCAACAACATCAATCAAAATCCACGAAGGAACCAAGCGAATCCGCATAAGACGAGGTGTCAGACAAGGTGACAGAATATCCCCTAAATTATTTAACCAGGCCCTAGAAGATGTTTTTAAAAGCTTAGATTTGGAAGAAATAGGCATCAAAGTAAACGGACAATTCTTGAACCACCTAAGATATGCTGATGATATCGCCTTAATAACAGACAAGAAAGAAGAACTGATAAAAATGCTGAAAGAAATGGATACAGCAGCTAAAAATATAGGCTTAAGTATGAACTACACTAAAAGTAAAATCATAACAAACACAGATGAAGATATTACGGTCAGAATAAACTAAAAGAAAATGGAACAAGTAGAGGAATGTATGGGACAAATTATCAAACTGAAAAAAGAAAACCAAACAGCTGAAATCAAAAGACGAGTAAGATTGGCCTGGACAGCATTCGGTAAAGTAATCTACATATTAAGAAATAAAAAATATCCTCAGTACGTCAAAACAAAAGTGTATAACCATCCATCCTGTACTTACTTATGGATCCCAGACCAAGTCAAACATGGATAAGGTAACAAAAACCCAAAGATCAATGGAAAGATAAATATTAGCTGTAAAGCTAACAGATGGAAAAACGAATGAATGGATAAGAAATAAAACAAAAGTAAGGAATGTCAGAGGAGAAGTAGCAAAATTAAAATGGAAATTTGTCGGTCATAATATCAGACAGAAAGACGATCGATGGAACAAATATATTCTAAACTGGAGACCTTGGGAAAATAAAATAAGTAGGGGATGAACCCAAATGAGATGGACGGACCATTTGACGAAATACGCGGGAACTAGATGGATGAACACGGCGACAGACAGAGAAGAGTTGAAGGTATTGGGGGAGGCCTATGTCCAAAGATGGATTGAAAAAGGCTAAATAGATAGAGAGAATAGATATAACTGATGGTACTAAAATTTACGGCTGTTCATACCTCTCATTGACCAAAGAAACAAAAAGGCTTTTTAATACCTTCGCTTTTTGATATCGAATTTAGTAACAAAGTTGCATATGTTTGAAACTCGTAGACAATGATTGTGTAGAAATAAAATTTCGGACTTCCATTGTCTTTATTTATTTTAAAACACGACGTTTCGGTTAGTAAATATCTCTAACCATTATCAAGTGTAAACTAAACAATCTAGTCTTTAGGCTACTACCGGCCGACAAAGGAAACGCGACGGTGATCATGGATGTCGAGACTTACGACAAAAAGATCCAAGAAGTTCTGGAGAAAGGAGACTACAAGCAACTACCCAAAGATCCAACCACCACCATAGAAAGACGCATCTACAGGACTTTGAAGAAGTAGGCTGAATATATCCCGGACGCTGTTAGATCCCGCCTGACTCCACACCACAGTAAGGCACCACATTTTTATGGATTACCAAAGATCAATAAGAAGGATATACCACTGCGACCAATCACCAGCTCCAGGGACTCACCCACCAGCACTTTGTCGAGGTTTTTGTTGGACATAATTCAACCACTACAGGGTAAGTCCGAATCTTTTGTCGAGGTTTTAAAAGGTATCGAATAGATCCCGGCGATAGATTTGTAAGTTTTGATGTAGAAAGTCTCTACACCAACGTGCCAATAAATGAGTCACTCAGTATCATCAAAAACAAATTACAAACTGATAATACACTTCACGAGAGAACAACGCTATCGGTGGAGGGGGTGATGGATCTTCTGGAGCTCTGTCTCCGTAACTCTTACTTTCAAGTGAAAGATAAGTTTTACGCGCAAAATGAGGGACTCCTAATGGGTTCATCTCTTTCGCTAGTGGTAGCAAACATCTACATGGAGTGATTCGAGGACCATGCGATCAACACAGCAAGAGTCAAACCAAAACTATGGCTACGATACATGGATGACACATTTATTATATGGCCGGAAAATGAAGACGAACTACAGAATTTTCTACACCATTTAAACTGTATTCGACCAACAATCAAGTGCACCATGGAAATTGAAAAAGATTCGGCCTTACCTTTTTTGGATGTTCTTGTCAAACGATTAGACAGAAACATTCAAATCACTGTATTTAGAAAACCTACACATACGGGATAGTACCTAAATTTTAAGTCTAATCATTCTGTTGCTACAAAACAAGGAGTTATAAGAAGCTTGTATTTAAGAGCCGTAAATATTTGTAGTAATAATGAAGAATTATCCACAGAAATTAACAACATTAAAAAGGACTTACAACAGAATGATTATTCCGAGAAATTAATAAACTCAACGATATATAAAATTAAAAACAAACTAAATGTACCAAATTCTCAAAATAATAATCCGTTAGGTGTTATTAACATTCCATATGTTCAAGGGATTTCAGAAAACATAAGACGAATAGCTAAAAACTATGATATAAAAACAGTATTTTCTTCGGGAAATACGATAAGAAGTTTTGTAACTAAAACAAAACCAGACAATCCCTCAAATAATAAGGAATGTATTTACCAAATCCCGTGTGAGTGTGGTAAATCATATGTAGGTGAAACGAAACGCCCTCTTCAGGTTAGAGTAAATGCACATTTAAAAAGTACCCAATTAGGGGATATTGAAAAATCCGGTTTAGCAGATCATGCATGGTCAAATGATCACAGGATTCAGTGGTCAGAAGCTAAAGTTTTACATAAAGAGTCGCATTGGCGAAAACGAGAGTTTATTGAAGCTGCGTTTATAATGCAGAATATAGAAGTTTTCAGTCAACCAAGCACGGACATACCAAACATATGGAAACCACTCCTTAAGGAAAACAGGCGTCGTAGGATTAAAAACACCTGACTGCACACCAAGTAGTATAAGTAGTAGCCTAACGACTAGATTGTTTAGTTTACACTTGATAACGGTTAGAGATACTTACTAACCGAAACGTAGTGTTTTAAAATAAATAAAGACAATGGAAGTCCGAAATTTTATTTCTAAAGTTGCATATTTTTTTAAATAATTACCATTAGGTGTTTCAACTGCACTAGAAAAATAGTTTGGTATATAATTTTATAGGTATGCAGAGAGGAACAACCCCATAAGAAGGAGTACCACTTTTTGCTATTTGTCATGCCTTTGTGATAATGTTTAGTTATTTCATCTACCCCGGCATCTACATAAAAAAGTATATCAAAAATATACATTTCGCTTTATACAGCTTCTATTGCTGCATCTTTATATTGCACAATTGAAGGCCTTGGTGCAAAAACCGGCCACGTGCTAAAATTCAAATTTGTGCGAAATAAAACAAAAACTGTCTGAGTTTGAAAACAAACTTGCAACTGTCCCAAATTTTGGTTCTAATATAGATATTATTGGTATGTGTCATAATATGGCCCAGTATAAAATTGATATTTTGTAAAAATCACACCAAAAACTATTTTTGAAAATTTGAATTTGTCTGAACCTAAAAGTGCACGTGGCCGGTTATTGCACCCGGGTCTTCAATTGGCAAAATATAATATATTTAACCTTTCTATTAACTGTTGCGACAAATCGTTAATTGTACATTGCGTAGCTCTGCAATAGTGCATAAACAAGGCCTATAATTTTTTTTAAATGTCTGCGAATCCAAAATAATTCAAACAAAATAAAAGGCACTAAAAAATACCGTAGGCGTGATGTAAGTTCTTGGCACAAGGAAGAAAATACTTGCTTTAAAGCACAAGGATAACATACATCTCGGGTCAAGATTCTGTTATCTTGCCTTAAGATCCCTTTACCGTTGATCAAAGAGCAATTGGTAGCTACTTCGCGCACGTGATACCTTGGTATAATATATTGCATTTTTCCAATCATTTAGATAATTTTTTTTGAACCAAGAATCCAGGGGGACTGGCACTATTTGTTGCTGATTTGAGGTTGGTAGAGCTGCGGGACTGTAAGCGCTGGCCGTTTTATAAAATCTGGGTGCAAAAATCCTTAAAAGGACGATGTAAAAATATTAATTTTTCCGAGCCACACAAAGACAATATAGAGGATTGGCACTCACCTTTTCAGCTGTTTCCGTCGTCCAGAGGAGCTCCTCTCGCTGGCCCAGTCGATGCAGTCGGTCCACACTAGAATCACTTGTTTGTGTAATGGTTTAGTTTGATTTTCTAAGAATGTTATTGGCTTTTTTGGTTAATAGAATTTATCACCATGCTGCGTGGTGATCTCGATAGAATACGACAGACGAATCTTTTTTTGGTTACGCCTTTTTGCGCAGATTCATTTTTCGTAGATGGCGCTGGCGTTTTGCTTGTGCCAATCAAATTGAAATTGTGTGGGTTTTCCGAATACGGGAATTTGGCGCAAAATTTGAATTTAAAATTAGAGTTGCACGAACACTATTCAAGATCTTGAATTCCTTGGTTCAAGTGCATATTACTTTTAATTAAGAGGTATGTTTTTTTTTAACGCACTGATTTGTTCAACACGTCAATATTTTATAATGTAGTAGTAATATTTTTTCGTCGTAGGTTTATAATAAAACAGAATTTTTCAGCTTTTTTAGATTTTTTTTTAAATATTCAAATCAACAGGTAGGTAGGTGCCTCTCTTATGTTATAAATTTAATTGTTAAAGAGAACTATTTTTCTTAATCATAAAAAAAACGTTTTGTTTTTAGTCTTGTTGTAAAGCTAAAGAAATTAAAGAATTATGTTTTATAATATTTTATAATATTTCTCAAACTTGTTATAGCATTTCAGTCATTTAATATAGGTTATTGGCTTTCAAGTTTTAGTTGTGTCAATATCAAGTTCTAATTTAATAACGGCGCCGATTTATTTTTAGATCTTAAACATTATGTTTGTTCAAATTGTTTCAAGAAATACAAACATGAAACAAACTTAATCCGACACGTAAATTTTGAGTGTGGAAAACCAAAAAGATTTGTTTGCGGTACCTGTGAATATGCTACTCATCGAAATGACGATCTTAGAAAACATATTTTGAAAATGCATAAAGAATAAATATTATCATAAAAGACGTATAGGTTTCCAAACTTTTTCCAATAATACTAGACGGAACCGGCACATTTTGTACAGCTTTTTTTAGAGGAGGTATTACTATTAGTTCATGAGCCAGTCAACTTATCGATGGGGGTCAGGATTGCCAGACGTCCCGCCGTAGGGGGGACGGTCCCGCTTTTTGTAGCTTGGTCCCGCTTTTTTTCAATTCTATGAAAGTCCCGCTTTTTATGCAAATTGTCCCGATTTTCCCGCTTTTTTTTCATTTCTGTCCTATTTTTTTACCTATCCGTATCTTCTTATATATAACTTATAAATTTTATTTAAAAAAAATTGTGTGTGCTTAAGACCACACGGTAGAAGTTTAAACTTCAACAAGGCGAAATCAATAATACGAAATACAAGATTTTTTGCTCTGAGTGGCCTTCATCTGCATCATCATATCGCTCTGCTGACTGTTCCTTTCACAGTCGACTCGAGCGGACTTCACCCGAATGAGCGTTACATAGCCGAGCGTGACGGCTCAGTTCAATTCAGTACCCACAAAAAGTACCAAACGCGCCTAAAGAAGTTTACATAATCGAAGAGGAATGTTTTCCTTTTTCGTTTAAGTTATATATTTCTTTATATTTTTTTATTTTAAATAAAATTCACAAATCACGAAAATAAATTACAGATTATATATTTTATTATGCATGGAATTTTGATAATCGAAATATAATGAAGACGATGGAAGTTTGAAACACAACTAAATTTAAAAGTTTTTCACTTCTTCAATTAAAAAAAACTCACTAAATTTAAATAGGTAGGTATAACATTTAAATTTTAAAATTAAATTATTCAATGTATTTTGGAAACGTAAATAAATAAACACACCATTTGGTTCCTAAAACACTCCTACACTAACTTAATGGTAAAATCGATGTAAATTTTTAGTATATATTTAAAATTTTTGTGTTTACGCATTTACCTAATTTGTCCCGCTTTTTAATTTGAAAAATCTGGCAACCCTGGTGGGGGCACCAATTTTCCTTTTTACCATAGTTAGATCATCTTGCCAGTTACAAAACTATGATGGCCATCTCGTAGTAGATTAAACAAATGGTCGCCAATCAAAAATGGCAGACGATGTTTAAAAATACTAAAATTTGAAAAACGTTCATTGAAATTTATTTTTATTATTTTTATGTTACTGCATTGTTCCTTCATTCTAAAAGCCAAAAAAAAGGTAGCTGAAGATGTCTTGTTTTGTTTTTTATTTCATATTTTAAGGTCTATTAACGTCAAAATATGCTTTTCTTAGAAAAGACGACAGACACTTTCTAGAAAAAGATATAGACTTTAATTTTCTATGCTTTAAAATTTTCAAAACGCATTTTAGCAAAATAAATTAGAAACACTTTGTCATATAGTCCTTGCCATAGGCAGTTACACTTTTGTGACATTTCCAACCTCTTTATTTATCATATGCATACTGAGAGCAACAAAAAAAAGTCTGAAAAATGGCATGTCTTTGAGTTGTTTTTATCTGTGCGTTTTTTTTGTCAACCTACAGTCAGCATCCTTTTATCCAGAGACAATGACAGTTTTACCTTTAATTTTATACCAACATGACATATTTACTTTTTAATATATTTCTGGTTAGGAAATATGTTTATTTCATGTCAAAGTCACAAAAGTGTAACTGCGTATGGCAAGGACTATAGTACCTTTAAGTCCGCTTCTTTTGGTGTAACAATCAACTATCCAAGCCAGCTAAAATTTACAAATTTGCAAAAATTCGAGGTTTTGGCTATAAAAACTGATTTTTTTCTCAAAAAATACGACACTACTTGTAATAATATTTTTTCTACGCAACAAAAATTGCTAAATCTTGCTACACTATAATAGTAGAATTGCTCTTGGTAATGACTGAATGTAAAACTATTTTTTATATTACGTTGCAACAAAATGTTTAGTGATATTTTTTGTCCAAAAGCTTTTGCATGACTAAATATTTATAAAACGATTTTTTAAATTACGTTACAACAAAATGTTTGGGGATGTTTTCTGTCCAAAAAACGAATAGGTACTTTGCTTAACTCAGGTAATTTGCTTTCGAATGTTGTAACTTTTAGCTACCTAGCTTTTATGGTAAGCGAGCTAGGAAGCTTAATATAATATGAACCCTGTAATTCAATTATTCATGCAAATTTTGCATTCTATTCTATTGTATGTTAAGTGTTTGTGTTAAGTGTTTTTTAAATTTTACCTGTCACATGTCATATGTCAATTGTCACTTAACTGGGGGTACTAATGTTATTTTGATAAAGCTTTAAAGGGAACCAAGAATCAAATACCTACACCAACCCCGACTTTTTGCATTAAATTTTGGCGTTTTGCGTTATACTGATTCCAAAAATAAAAAAAGTTGGTGGCGTGTTTGGATATGTGTGTATATAGATTTCTTTGTAGGTGTGCTACCATTTTTGTAGTTTTGTATTCTTAACTCACTAAGAACTTATCTGATTTCATTGACATTTTATATATTAAGTTGCCTGTGATGAGGGGAAAGTCTGATTTGATTTTCATAACTACCTACCAAATGTGGTAAAACAAAATGGCGGCCATTTAAACTTTAAAATTTAATAACAGCCGACACTAAATTGCACGAATTAATGGTACTCCCTATAATGTGACAGTTTATGAAATCTGGCAAGGAAAATCTGGCAGTTATAACATCTGACAAATGACAATTTTTTTCAGATATAGTCTATAACAAATACTTACCTAGTATAACACAGAATAGCGTAATATGTGACAGGATGTATATTAAGCTTCCTAGCACTCTTACGGCGAATTGCTAAGTTACACCGTTTGAAAGCAGATTGCCTGAGCTATGCAATGCACCTAAGTATTCATTTTTTGCTCGAGTTTTTCTTTTGGACAGAAAACATTTTGATGTAACGTAATTTAAAAAATGGTTTTATATTTAGTCATTACTAAGAGCCATATTACTATGGCTACGCAGCTAATTTTAGCAACTTTTACCTCAAAATGTAATATCTTATAAAAAAAGTGCTATTACAAGTTTTGTATCTTTTACTATTGTTGACATTTACATTTTATAGTTGTGTTATGACATCCAATAAGAGAGCTGTATAGTTCCTTTTGCAAGTTTATAAAATAAATAAAATAAAACTTGATACAAATCAGCTAGAACTATATTTTTTGTCGTTTTTAGAAATAACGTGCTTGTTTCTGTTAAATTAAATTTAATTTTGAATTGAATATCTTTTGACAAATAATACATTTAAAAAGTAAGTTTGGTCTTTTTTGCTGCAGTTCGGCACCTGAAGTTTGATAATTGAATTCTACGATAAATGGATGCTTGGCTGCCCGAAAACTGTGAAAATATTTTTGCATTATTTGCTCTCTCGAAAGGGTCATTTTCGAGTTTTCAAAGTAGCCCCAAATCTTCCTGAACTTAACTTACTTTTGGCCTTCAAATTATCCTTGAACTACCACTGAAAAGGACCAACCATTTTCCAACAAGGCTTTTAGCACTTTAGTTATATCTATAGCCATTTTAGAATTAAGTACTATGTTTATGTATTTATTATTCTGTAACTGATGACATTGTTCTTATTTATTTACTTGTCATTGACAGTTTTGATATTGTTAAAGTACAGAGGTTTTGATAAAGCTGATGTTGGCTTAGAATACACTGCTTAAATTTTGGAAAAACAACTTAAATTCTCGAAAGACGTTGTATTCTGCAGACTGCTGGCGCTGTAAGGATGAAGGAGACAGAACGGTAGGCTGTGATTTGGTTTTTGGTTTATTTTTTTTATGTTTTTATTATTTTACGATTTTTGAACCCTAAAAAAAAATATTGTTCCTGGCACTGGCGCAAAGTGTTTTCCCGCACTTAAAGCTTATCCGTGCAACTGCTTTTGCATGCAGGAAAACATAACTTTGTGCACTTATTAGGAAAACCTGGAAAACTACTACAGCAGTTTTAAAAAAATACAATATGAATGTTTTTGTTTTTAAAAATAGAAGATATTACAATAAAAATATTGTGTAGGTACCACATGAGGCCGAAAAATGTCACACGCAGACGAAATGTTAAGTACTTAATACATTGTATGACTTTTAAGCAGCGCCATTGCGTAGATAGCGAGTTAAGCTAATTTTGATGCTTTACTCCTTGTATATTATTATACTTTATTTTTAAATTTAAATTGACAGTATTTTTATACAGCCAGGGAATTTAATGAAAAAAAAACGGGGGTAGTGGTAGAAATTTTTGGTTTTTGGTGTATAATGGCATAAGAATTACCTACAGTCATTTATAAAACAACAAGTGGATTATCTCCGAAGTCAACTGGAAAGTATGCAAAGAAAATTTGCAGATTTAGAGACAAAAGTCGCTAAAAAAGAAGAGTCTGACATGGACTACATTACTGATGAGGACGATCTGGCAAGAGAAACTGAGTGGATCAGACAAAAAGGAAAAGGTTGGAAAAAACGTCGAATGGATACTTCACTCTCACCACCACAACAAAGCTCGGGCACTGGAGAGCCCTCCAATAAAACACAAAATGAAGAACCCCCAACTAAGGTTAAAAAAGCTCCATTACCTCCACCGATTATGGTAAATGGCGTAAATAATTTTAATGATATTTATGAAAAGTTAAATATCATACAAGGAGTTAAAATAAAAGTTTTAAATAACGAAAATATTAAAATAAATGTACAAGACGCAGACAGCTATCGGCTGGTTACTAAAATGCTTAATGAAATAAAGCATCAATGGCACTCATACGAAAACAAACAAATAAGGCCAATTAGAGTAATAGCGAATAGGCTACACTTCTCATGTGACCCACAAAAAATTGTAGCTGATCTACAAAAAAAAGGTTTTAAGGCACTGGAGGCCAGCAACAAACTTAAATGGAGAACAAGACAACCTCTTAACATGTTTATGCTCACATTCAGCCACGATGAAGATATCAACAAAATTTTTGAAATTTCCAGTATCCTTGGGATTGAAGTGGAAATAAAAGCACTAAAAACCTCAAAGTTAGTCCCTCAATGCAAAAGATGCCAATCTTATGGACACACGCAAAAATATTGCGCTAAAGAACCACGTTGCGTAAAATGCACGGGGAAACATCTTACTGTAGAATGCCCCAAACCAAAAGAATCTGAGCCAAAATGCATCCACTGTGGAGGCAAGCATCCTGCTAACTACAGAGGATGCCTTGTTGCTAAGGAAATACAAAAATTGAAAAATAAACCTAAGAAACCGAATCTCATACCAAACGTGAGTACAAATAGACAAAACCAACAGACAAGAAACACAGTCACACAAAACTCTGTGACAAGGACATACAGCCAAGTAGCAGCAACAGCTACTATACCTGATATTAATATCAGTAGTCAAAATACTATGGAACAAACACTACAATTAATTTTGGAGAAATTGAACAAACTTGATGAGCGATTAACTAAACTAGAAAGTAGCAATAACGGAGCTACCAATATGCCTCAAAATGGTCAGTAATCTTAGAATCCTAGCTTGGAATGCCAATGGTCTCTTGCAACATCAGCAAGACTTGCAAGTTATTCTAGACATAGAAAAAATTGACGTCTGTCTTGTGTCAGAAACGCATTTCACTAACCAGTCTCACATTAAATTTAAAGGTTATAAAGTGTATCATACAACTCACCCTAGCAATACTGCACATGGGGGAAGTGCTGTAATAATTAAAGAAAATATATCACACTATGAGGAGATGGGATATAAAACCATAGAGATTCAAGCTACATTAGTAAGTGTAAAAACCAAAACATATACATTAGTCATAAGTGCTGTCTATATACCACCAAGGCACTTACTAAAGAAAAATCAATATCTTAATTTTCTCAGAAAATTAGGAAACCGTTTTATAATTGGAGGTGACTTTAATGCAAAAAATACCTACTGGGGATCTAGACTGACGAACTCTAAAGGAAAAGAACTTTTGCAAGCTATTAGTGAATATCAATGTGAGCCGATATCAACTGGTAAGCCCACATACTATCCAACAGATCCAGGAAAAATTCCAGATCTAATTGATTTTTTTATAGTAAAAAATATATCTTTAAGTTTTGTAGATATAGAAGAAAGTTTTGATTTACACTCAGATCATTCACCTATTATTCTAACTCTTAGTAAAAACATAATAAAGAAAGAAGCAAATATCTCACTAGTTAATAAACTGACTGACTGGATTAGTTTTAAACAAAGTCTGTCAGAAAAAATAAACCTATCAGTACCATTGCAAACGCCAGAACAAATCGATAAAGAAGTTGATTATTTTGTTACAAATATTCAACAAGCAGCTTGGGAAAACAGTCCAAAACCAAAGAGAATTTTTAAGGGAAAAAACTATCCAAAGGAAATTAGAGACCTTATATTGGAAAAAAGGAAACTAAGAAGAAAGTGGCAACAAAGCCGTGATCCTCGGGACAAAACAAATCTCAACAACATGACGCAGCGCATTAGGCGAGAAATTCTAGTAATAAAAAATGAATCTATTAACCATTTTCTTAATGAGCTTACAGATGATAAAAATACCGACTATTCCCTTTGGAAAGCAACCAAAGATTTTAAAAGACCAATTATCCAAATTCCACCCATACGAAAACCTAACAACCAGTGGGCAAGGAGTAACGAAGAAAAAGCAGATATTTTTGCAAGTCATTTAGAAAAAACATTTCAGCCCCACGAAGCACCAGATGAACACTTTCATTTAAATGAACCCCATCAAATCGAGGACCATATTAAGCTTACATCACCAAAAGAAATATTAACAGAAATCAAAAATATTAATTCGAAAAAAGCCCCAGGGTATGATCTTATTAACGGGGTAGTCATAAAACAACTCCCCAGAAAAGCTATCGTAAAACTATGCAACCTAATTAATGCGTCTTTTAGGCTTAGGTACGTACCTAAACTGTGGAAAGTTGCAGAAGTTATCATGATTCCAAAACCGGGAAAACCACTCCATGACGTGTCATCTTACAGGCCAATATCTTTGCTGCCAATTATATCCAAGCTCTATGAAAAATTATTGCTTAAAAGAATAAAACCCATCATAGAAAGACAAGAAATTATTCCATCTCATCAATTTGGTTTTCGAGACAAGCATTCCACGATAGATCAAGTACACAGAATTACTAATATAATAGAAAAAGCACTAGAAGAGGGAAACGTTTGTTCTGCAGTTTTTCTAGATGTAGCACAAGCATTTGACAAAGTGTGGCATGAAGGCCTTAATTTTAAACTAAAAAGGTTTCTGCCAAAACAGTATTCGGATATTTTGGAATCATACATATCTGATAGACATTTTAGAGTAAAACAGGAAGACTCATACTCAAATTTAAGAGAAATTCAAGCAGGCGTGCCCCAGGGTAGCGTACTAGGCCCTTATCTATACTTATTATTCACTTGTGATATCCCAAAGCCAGAAAATTGTCACTTAGCAACATTTGCCGATGATACTGGTTTATTGACGGTAGAAAAATCTATTGAAAAATGCATAGAGAAACTTCAGGATGCAGTCACCCAAATTCACAGTTGGACCACAAAGTGGCGAATAAAATTAAATGAAACCAAATCAATTCATGTTGATTTTACAAACAAAAATATAAATCACATACAAATAACAATTAACAACATTCCAGTACCATATTCGAATCAGGCAAAATATCTAGGTATGACACTTGATACCAAATTGCGCTGGAAAGCACATGTTAAGAAAAAAAAAGAAGAACTTGAGATAAGGTATAGAAAAATGAACTGGCTAATTGGAAGGAAGTCCAATTTAACAATTCATAATAAGTTACTGCTTTATAGACAAATACTGAAACCAGTATGGACATATGGTATTCAACTATGGGGTTGTGCTAAAGAGAGTAACATTCTAGTTGTACAGAGATTTCAAAATAAAGTATTAAGAAACATTGTGAATGCACCTTGGTACGTTCGAAATAGTGACCTTCATCGAGATCTAAAAATCGAAACTGTAGCAGAGACTATAAAAAAGTACGCAAAAAGCCATGAAGATAGACTCCATCGGCATGTGAATGTGGAAGCAATTCAGCTTCTAGACAATACTATGCTAGTTCGACGACTAAAAAGAGTGAAGCCGTTTGAGCTAGTAAACTAAGTGAATTACACATAAAACAAAATAATGCTATAAACACAACACAATTGTGAGTTACAGACTAAACAAAGCGGGGAGAACTGTTGAGTGAACCCTAAGTTTAAATCTGACTTTTCTAGTAAATTAAGTTAAAACAAAATTGCTAATTAGTCTTACTGACTAGATTGTAATAAAAAAAAAACACAGTGTGTTTGACAAATAAAAAAAAAAAAAAAAAAAAAAAAAATTATAAAACAAGCCTTTTATAAATAAATAAACTAGATGTTAAAAACATTCTTTTTTTATTTTTTAGAAATAAATTATTACCAGTGTAAAATTTGTGGAAAGTCTTATAAACATAAGGAGTCCCTAGCATACCACCAAAAAAATCAATGCGGCAGAAGTAAATACGACAAAGAACTCAGCTGTCCCATTTGCGATAGCAGATTTGCTTTAAAAAAGACTTTCAAATTGCATATGAAAATTAAACATGATTACAATTATTAAATGTAAGTTTACTTATAATAAAAAATGTGTTGACTACCAAGGAATTATTTTCTAATAAACACTTTTTAAACCAAACTTGCTTTCACTTTTTATGGTAAAATATCTGATAGTAAATTACAATTATTTAAAATTAATTAGTAAAAAAAATTATAATTAAATAGAATGTATATTCTTTTTCAGCAGTAAAATGTTCCGGGTGTAAGAAATTCTACAAAAATAAAAAAACTCTCAAAATGCACCAACATCAGGATTGCGGTAAACCAAAAATTTTTCAATGTTCTCACTGTCAGTACAAATGCAGAAGAAGATACTATTTGCAAAAACATTTTAATACCATACATGTTTAATTAAATGTAATTCCAGAATATTCTCGAAAAAGGTATTATGGTGCATGTCCATTTAGGAGAACTACGCTTGAGAAATACTTTTAAGAGTGTTTCTTGCAAATGCACAAATTCTGGAGAGTAAATGTCAGGCAACTTCGATCGGCAGCTAGATAGTAGAAGTCTGCTCCCTGATGAATTTGATGTCGTAGGCTAACTCTTCAAGTAAATGTCAGGCCACTTCGATCGGCAGCTAGATAGTAGAAGTCTGCTCCCTGGTGAATTTGATGTCGTAACTCTTGAACTTGTAATCGATTTCATATTGCTATCGTCCTATTGGCGCGTTTTCACGAATCGATTATAGTTGATCAACTTTGGTTGATCAACTAAAATCGAATAAAAACAACTATGAGAAAATATGTTTCAACTTTAATCGGTCAACTTTTGTCGATTTATCAAAAGGTTAATCCATTCAAACTTTATCGTTCAAGTTATGTTAAGTATTGTTTGAAGCGTTTAAACGTTTGTTGGTCCACTTGAATCAGTGTATTTTATTGTATTTTGCACTCGGCAGCTCTTCGCTTTCAGCAGTTTTGTTGTTTTGTAGAGTAATAATAATATAACAAAAAATAATTTTTGTACGATTAAAATGGAAATAGACGGTCTAACTACAGCGGACGTTACAAATAGAATAAAAACATGAAGAACCATGTACAAACAAATTTGACACCTGCACGTGTTACTGCCCTTGGCGCCTTTTTTATTCAACTAATTTGATCGATTTTTGATTGTGGTCAGAACAAAAACTTGACCGATTTTAGTTGATCAACTAAAATCGATTCGTGAGAACGCGCCTAGAGCAAAAAACGTAAGAGAAAGAAACAGCACAAATTTATGAGAGTACATAGATTGACAATTAGAACTGACTTTCGAGAAAAGTTTTCCGCGATTAATATTGCCCTGAAAAAATGAATCGTTTGATCCAAATGCTTTCACATTTAATAGATGCCAAATTTTGAATTAAAAACATTATGGTTTTTAGAAACAAATATGTACTATGACAGAAGAAATATTTTTCACTCAAAAGGCATGTGTCTGTTTCTGAAAACCAGTTCAAAATCTTAGACATTTGGCATATGTAGATTAGATTTTGTACATTACGTTCCAGTGGTAGTTTTCCCCTTTCCGAAGCGCAAAACCGCAAAACCAAATTCTTTGTTCTTGGTCTATGCGCAGGGTAAACCGTGTACCTAGGCCTACAGATATTTTGTGCCCACGCTAACTGCAAAGTTATTAAGATTAGTAATTCATTTTATTGGCATACGTATAGCAAACGTGCAGGTATTTGGTCCAAACGACTTGTTTTTCAGTGCGTTTGGGCACGTCCAAGCGTTGCTCTGGGTCAAAATCTATGGGGGTGACAGGGTAGTAGTCGACCCCTTCAAGGGGGTTCGTGCTACAAAAATTTCAAGATAGTCAAAAAGTATCCCTCTGGCAAACAAAATCAACATGTCCGAGCGTTTCTTCTTTCGCATTCTAAATACCCAAATAGGCCTCTGTTTCGATGTTCGTGAAACACCCTGTATATAGGGAGGTAATTTTCCTATTTTCTCTTTAATTATTAATAAAAAGTACATATATTTTTTTCAAGGGGGGGATGTAAATACCATGTAATGCCTCCTTAAATCCGCGCTTGGGCACGTCTTCAATCTTTACTTGATTGACTTATATCCCTAAGTAAAATTATGTTATCGATGTCGTCAAAAAATGTTACTAGGTAGTTCTCGTTTATTAAAAAATTATTTTAACAACTTATTATTATTATTATTATCCATAAGCAGATAGACAGACAACTCTGTCTGGTTGACTGCACACTAGTCCCTAACTAGTTTTCACTTGCCAGGTGAGGCCAAAACTTGTCTAATTTATTTTTAAAACTATTTACACTTGGGGCGGTCACGATTTCTTCGGTTAAGCTGTTCCAGTCTTTCACCACCCGGTTATACAGAATGTTTTTTCTGGACATTCGACTCCATCGAAGAGGGTCAAGTTTCAAAGAATGGCCACGAAGTTGAGGGTTTTCATTTCTTTTAAAGTAGTTGATGTCACACGAATAGTACCCACTGAGTATTTTATGTTTCAATCAGGTCGCCACTTGTTTGTGTTTATTAAATTTAGAACTGCTAACTTGTAGTCCAAGATGTCATAGCAATGGAGCTTATTTTCAAAGTATATTTTATAGAGTTGCTTGTGAAATTTTGGGCGTAAAATCGGGCGAGTCTACGCAGTATATATTTTTAGTTTTCTAGCCCGCGCAGCAATAGCTAGAGAAGGTATTATTTCCAACAAAAACATTTTTTTTTTTGAGATTACGCCGAAAATGGGTTGTTTGTGTGTGTTTGTACGTCTGTCGGTAACACGATAGCTCCTAAACCGCTAAACCTATTTTCATAAAATTCTCAGGTAAAATAGTGTATAGACTCCAACGAGCTGATTGGATTTTGAGAATTAAAAAATTTAAAAATTGCTTACTTTTTAACGGAGCATCGAATTAATATGCGGTTTTCGGAATTTGGTATATATTGCATTTTGCTCAATAAGTTGTGTTATAACCAAAAGTTTTGTAGGAGCTTTAGTTTCTGCAATATTTACCAAAAACTGATTTCATGGCTAATATATCATCACTTTAAGTGTGCTAATAGGCTAGCTAGGAAGGTATCAGATCCTGCAGGGATCCATTTATTTCTGCTTAACTTCATTAACTGCTTTATAAACTAATATTTTAATGAATGGAACGCATCTGAACTACTCTAGAAAAAATATATATACAACTTGTTCACTTCAATTCTAGCATCGAGATTTCGCAAGTGAGAGTGATAATATATACAATTCTAAAGTACATGAAAATGATACCAGTCCCCGACATCAACTTTTTTTGGATGCCCGCCGTTTGCTTTCTCTACCTTGCAAACTTAGATATTATATTCAGTCAATGTCGCACACACTTATGATTTTTGAATTAAGGAATTGCATTTGAACACATTGTATAGGTTGTTGTCACAACCTACTGCTGCATTTTTTAACATAGTGCAGTCGCTGGAGGTAGTTGACATCGGCGCACCCAGGGGGTGGGGCGTTCCCGCTGTTTTCAACTATGTATAAGTCAATGGGGTACGACCAATGACAAACTCTCCAGCGGCGTCCGTTTATTGAGGTAATGTAAAAAAAAGAAAAAAAAATATCTTTATTGCATGTTTAACGGATTTTTTAAAAACCTAAGCTATCTCTCCAAAATTATGTTTTTTTTAATGATGTTTAATGAGGCAAGATTAGTTTTATTTATAAAAATTTAGGAGCGTCCGTAAATTATTTTTCCAGACTCTGCTACAGAATAGCGCCCTACAAAATAGCGCTGCTTCGTAATAGCGCTGCCACAAAATAGCGCTGCTACAAAATGGCGCTTAAAAAATAGCGTGCATCAAAATAGCGCCTTACAAAATAGCGCTGCTACAAAATATCGCCTTACAAAATGGCAATGCCACAAAATAGCGCTGCTACAATATAGCGCGTTACAAAATAGCACTCCTACAAAATAAAGCTGCTACAAAATAGCGCTGCTACAAAATAGCGCTGCTACAAAATAGCGCGCATCAAAAACGCGCTGCGGCAAAATAGCGACATCTAATAAAAACAGCAAAATTAAAAAAGCATCATTAAAAACAGCAACTGTTTGACTAAGGGGTCTCTTTCTAACATACTTTTTCAAAAAAGAAACTTCCTTTACATCTCTCGCGGGATCCTAGCGGGTGTGAAGCAAAACTGAACCGAACCGAACTGAACCGAATCGGTTTGTCGGTTTAGTTCGGTTTGGTTTCACAACCTCTAGGATGCCGGTTCGGTTCGGTTCGGTTTGGTTTGACACCCTCTAGGATCCCGGGAAAAAGTCAGGGAAGTTTTTTTTTGAAAATATATGTAGCAGCGCCATTTTGATGCGAGCTATTTTATAGCAGCGGTATTTTGAAATGCGCTATTTTGATGCGCGCTATTTTATAGCAGCGCTATTTTGATGCAGCGCCATTTTGATACACGCGATATTGTGTTGGCGCTATTTTGATGCACGCTATTTTGTAGCAGCGCTGTTTTATAGCAGCGCTCTTTTGTGGCAGCGCCATTTTGAAGCAGCGCTATTTTGTAAGGCGCTATTGGGAGAAAATCTATTTTACACTTTTACACTTTACTGTAGAAAATGGAATTCCTTCTTTAACAATGTATAACTCAATGCGGTCAGATCAATATCAAACTTTCCAGCGGCGTCCGCTTATTGAGAAAATATAAAAATATTTAAAAAAACCACATGTTTGTCACATGTTTTACCCGATTATCTTAAGAACCAAGCCCTCTATTATAGGGGAATCTGAACATCGTATATCAAAATGCATATGTATTTAATTTTAAAACTGCAAGTGGATGAAAGAAGATTATTTTTTCCTTAAAACACTGTTTATAAAAAGACATTTGGAAAATATATTTGTTGAAAAATAATTTTGATAGAAAAAAAATAATACATAATTTTGCCTTTTAACTTTATTTGTTTGATGCGGAATTCATTTTTGTAAGATTAAATTGACATGAAATGACTTGACCTTTGCTCCGGCCAAGGTCTTTATACTTTTACACAGTTGCCTACAGAATCTGATCAGTCATAGCCGTTTTCAAGCGAATAACTAGTAATTACTAGTATTTACCACTGGCGTTCAAGCGGCTTTGTTAAATACTACTCCTTGAAGAGTGACGTCACGAATGAGCCCTTTGAACGTCATCGTTTATTATCGGTAATTAACACACTTTTAAGGAAGGTTATTGGGTTTTCTAACCTCACAATCATTTGTTTTGCTTCTTCTTCGAAAAATTTTTCCGAGAATTTTTGCAATGAGTGATATTTATCGTGTTTGCCTCAATTATGAGGGAAAATTGTACAAAGTATATTGTCTTGCCAAAATTTTGGTTTCATCAACCCTTAGCTTCCTCTAATTTTTCCAATGTAGACTTTGATACACGAAATATAAAAAAAAAACAGTATCATTGTACTCCTCTAACCACTGTTTTTTATACTTTTTTTCCAAATTATGCTCATTTCGAATCAAATACCCCAGTATTTCAGAGTCGGTCGAAAAGAACTCAAATTCAATAATGGCAAAAAGATTATTATTCATCTAAACTAAAACCAACGAAACTTCTAAAATAAAATAAAATCGCAAAAAGCAACAACAAAAAACAACGGGTTATAAATAAAAGCTATTCAAGCGGTGTTTCTGTGGTAATTTTAAATGTCAACCAAGAGATAACCAGAAGTAATTACTTGTTATTCCCTTGAAAACGGCTCATGTGAACTAGACGACTGTAGCTGCGTCATCGGGTTTCCATAAAACAAATGGTTTAAGACCCGGTGTTGTAGATATTTTAATCTGATTACAAAGTTGGCCAGTCAAGTTCAATTACCTTTCAGATTATGTAAGTATCCTGAGTGACAGCTATAATTTAATTCCTAGGGTGCAGCAGACCAGGTTATGTCAAGCGAGGTCAGATGATGAATAGGCTTAAAATACTAGCCAACTACATAGGAATTTGAATTATATTTACAGAGCAACACAACTATTAAATTTAATTAATTTATTATTATCATTAACTACATATCAACCTAGTAAACTAATTTTGTTAAAATACTTGTTTAATATTTTATCATTTTAATAAGTAATACTTTTTTTAGAAAATGGAGTATTTTGTGATAAATGCCAAAGTGTCTTTAAGAACAGAAAGAGCCTCTATAATCACCAGAGATATATTTGTATTGACGAAAAGAATTATCCTTGCTCTCTGTGCCTCTATATGGCGAAAAATAATGATAGTCTACAACGGCATCTCAGGAGAATGCATAAGTTATGTGGAGAGGGTCAATTGAAAAACAAAATATGACTTTTTGTTGATGGCTTCGATCGATCGGATAAAAAATGTGTGGATTAAATATTAAAAGCAACTGCAAAAAGTGAAATAGTTAATATATAATACTTATATGTTTAGCACAAGGGGAATGTATTATAAAGTGGCATTTTGGGGTTGAAAATTTAAAAAATGTTTTATTGTTTTACGTCCTTGACGTTAAGAATAACATTTTTGCCCCAGACCGATTGTTGATGTACAAGCTTGCGAAGGTATCAAGGATGCTTTAGGCAAAAGTGTTCTTCACGCCAAAGGTAAAAACAAGATTTTTTGTACGAACGGTAAATATGTAACTAAAAAAATTGTATCAAGTATTTTATTGTATTAAAAACTGTTTGAAATTCCGTTAAGCTGAAAAATTTAGTACCTTTTTTATCATCTGCATATTTTATCAGGCGCGGATCTACGAGAGGTGAAAAAAGGGAAATCCCCGCCCCCCCAAATCTCAAATTATATTTAGTTTTTACACACAGAATACATCCCATTGTCACTCTGCAAAATAGTTTTATGCAATATTTATTATGATATTTCCCCCCCCCCCCACAAGTTAGGTTCCTGAATCCGCCCCTGGTTTTATCCAGGGTACAATGTGTATTATTTTACTCCCACTTTTGAAAATCTTAAAATATAAACAAGATTTTTTTTCGATTTACTTTATTTTTGAAAAATATTTGTAAAATAAATAAACTTATCCTTGAAATTGGAAGGGTTAAGTTAGAACAGCGTAGTTGTCAAAAATCATTTAATATTTAAATTTAGGTGGTTAAAAGTTAAAACTAACACGCATTCCCAGTCAATTTATCGGTATAATGTGGGATTACTAATTTTAATTTTACCCTTGTTACAGCAACTTGATTTAAAAATTCAAAAATTACCCTGGTATGTTGCGGTTTTTTCATAATTATTGTGTTATTGTTGTAAGAACCAATTTTTTAATAGTATCATCCGGTGGGCAAATTAAGCTTGGTGAGTTTTCCCACACTGAAGTTGCGCAATGCTAAACAGGTAAATTACAACTTTAGAAACAGCCCGGCTCGTTTCAATACAACATCGTACTGCCAGAATTTAGAGTCAGTAAAAAAAAATTCGGCGTGTTGAGTCCAAATGTTTACTAACAAGTCATTAGAAAACATACCTACTACAATATGTTTGAAGTTTCTCTTCAGCGGAATCCCGCCATGAAATGACTCAAAATTTATCAAAAAATTCTGCTGGAATAATTGAAATGTATTGTAAAGCGCGCAAATTAAAACACTCACGCTCGACGCACAAAAACCATGCGAGTAAGACGATTACTGATGGCCTTTGCCACAGCCTTCGTAAACTAACGAGCCACGAACCAGAAGAAACGGCAACACAGCGTGGAGGCCAGTCATTTTCGTCCACGTGCGTCGCCCACCACGCTAGTTACTGGCCGTTTCCGCGCAGATAATGTTTTTTTTTAACTTTTAGTGTATTTCAAATCGCGTTACCAAATAAAACAACTGTTCTGGTTTTAGTGAGATGTGTGGCGAACTTAAAATTATATTACCTACTTAATAAAAGCTGTGTAAAAAAGACCTTTTGTACACCGGTAATAAATGAGGTTAGATGTTTGTTTTTGTTTGGAATTTTTGGTCTGTTTTTTCTTTTTAAATTTTAAAAATGCCGCGAAAGTGTTGGGCACCCGGTTGCAAAAGTAACGATGCATCTATGATTAATGAGGAGGGTCACAAAACAACCTTTAGCAAAGAAAATGACCTAAAAAATAAAATGCTTGGCTTCAGGCCATACACAGAGAAGATTATGTTGTGACTGCATCTTCAGTGGTTTGTTGGAAACATTTTGACATAAGTGATGTTGTTAGAACCGAGATAATTAGGGATAAAGAGGGAGTACAAAAGGAGTATATGTCAAACCCCAAACCTCCAGTAAGAGAAAATCCTGACGACAGGCGAAAAAAAATTGAAGAAAGGGAGGGTATGGAAATATATATAAATATATATTGCGTTTATAGACTTCGATAGCATTGAGCACTGGGCAATAAAAGATCTTTAATTAATAGCCGAATAGATCACAGATATACAGACTTAATAGACAATATATATAGTGAAGCAACAACATTAATCAAAATCCACAGAGGAACCAAGCCAATCCGCATAAGAAGAGGTGTCAGCGTGACACAATATTCCCTAAATTATTTAACCAGGCCCTAGAAGATGTTTTTAAAAGCTTAGATTGGGAAGAAATAGGCATCAAAGTAAACGGACAATTCTGAACCACCAAGATATTCTGATAATATCAATCAATCTAAAAGAAAATAGAACAAGAAGAGGAATATATAGGACCTGGGACAAATTATTAAACTGAAAAAAGAAAAGCAAACAGCTGAAATCAAGAGACGAGTAAGATTGGCCTGGGCAGCATTCGGTAAATTAAGCAACATATTAAGAAATAAAAAATATCCTCAGTACCTCAAAACGGAAGTGTATAACCAATGTATCCTTCCTGTACTTACCTATGAATCCCAGACCTGGACACTTACAAAATCAAACATGGATAAGGCAAGAAAAGCCCAAAGATCAATGGAAAGACAAATGTTACATGTAAAGCTAACAGGTAGAAAAAAGAATGAATTGATAAGAAATAAAACAAAAGTAAGGGATGTCAGAGCAGAAGTAGCAAAATTAAAATGGAAATTTGCCGGTCGCATCGAATCGGAGTGTGATCCATTGCATTTCACAGAGCTACCGAATTTCATGTAATATATAAATGAAAGAGAAATGCATAAAATAAAATAAAAACGAATAAAGATGTTTTAAAAATAAAAGAACGTGTTTTTGCAGAAAAATACGGTAGTGCCATGGCTCCGTGGCACTAACTCAGGAGCCGCCACTATTACAAATGCTGCCGACGCGACGCATAATTAACAGGGGATAAACAGTTTTCTTTCCATTATTTAATTCAAAATGAGCAACAAATCGTTCAAAAAGCGACAAATTTAGAAAAAAAATGTTATATTATATCTATCACTAGTTTATATCAAGTAAATATTTGATACTAAAATTTCACTTTTCTCTTTATCTTACTGAAACAAAACTAATTCCTGTATTCTACTAATATTCTATATTATTAAAAACAATTAACAAATGATATTTTGTCATAGCCAATTGAAATACTGTTTTTGCAAGTGAAATAATATGGGCGTTTTTGTTTTTACGGAATAATTGAAATATGATTTCTTATACATCCATGCATGTATACATCCATTACTTACACAAAAAATGTATATACATACTTTTATTGTGATTGTATTTAATTATATTACTTATAAAATGAATAAATATATCAAAAACTTGATTTTCTTTGCGTTTTATAGGTATGTTTATTATTTGCATTAAAATCTCAAAAAATTTCTTGTAGTTGCTCACTGCAAATTTTACCACTGTTGTCTTATAACTAACAGAAACAAGAAATCTGAAGAAAAAATTAGCTTTGTTCGGTTTGGTTCGGTTCAGTTAGGTTCGCTTCGGTTTGGTTCGGTTCGGTTCAGTTGAGTTCGGTTCAGATCGGTTCGGTTTGGATTCCCACTCTCTAGGATCCCGGGAAAGAAATCAGGAAAGTTTTTTTTTGAGAAAAAGATTTGACTAGGTTTCGTTAGGTTAAGTTTTTAAAACTTTCCATTTTCATGTGGTTAGGTCAGATTAGGTTTAGTTAGATTAGGTTAGGTTACGTCAGAGTCAGGTTAGGTTAAGGTTTCGAAATTTTCTATTTATGATTTTCGATATTTGGTAAATTCGATATTTTGTATTTTCGATATTTTGTGATTCGATATTTTGTATTTTCGATATTTAGTATTTTCTATATTTTTTATTTTCGATATAGTCGATATTTTGTATTTTTGATATTTTGTGATTCGATATTTTGTGGTTTCGATATTTTGTAGTTTTGATATTTTGTATGTTTTCGATATTTTGTATTTTCGATATTTTGAGTTTTCGATATTTTGTGTGTTCGATATGTTTTCGCCCTTCCTAAATTACTCTCTTTTTTACCTAATTTTGTTGACACACCTATCTAACTGTTTTTATTATTTATTTTTAGTTTTAGACCATGTTGTATTTTGCAATAAATGTCAAGGTGTTTTCAAAAACAAAAGAAGTCTCTATAATCACACGAAATATACTTGTATTGAGGAGAAAAATTATATTTGCTCTATGTGTCTCTATAAAGCGAAGAATAACACTAGCCTTCAACGGCATCTCAAGAGAAAGCACAAGATGGAATACCAAAACTGATTTTTCGTGAACGACTTCATGTGCCTCCTGCCTGAAAGGGAAAAGGAAAACAAAGTATTTTTTCGTTTAGGATAGATAAAGGTCTGATGAAAAATGTGTGGATGAGGCACTCGATCCAAGTGGAAAAAGTGAATTAGTAAATACCAAAACAAGGCCGCACCAGGGGGAGGGATCCAGGGGAATCAACCACTCCCCCCTGAATAGTCGTTAAAGTGTGTTAATTTTTTTAATCAGCAACACAAATAAGACAAAAAAAGTGCCCAATATATGCAAATTTTTATTGAAATTTTTTAGTCTCCCCGAAATTTTTTTATGCACAGAAAAAAGTGTTTATTTGAACCAAAAAAATTTTATTTGACTCAACCAAATTCGTTATTTCAATAGGTCCAAAACGTCCTCTTGTTTGGTTCAAATAAAAATATTTATTGTTTTCAAATAACTAATTTAGTCTCTTTAAATAACATTTATTTGATGCGTTAGAGTTATTTGGTTTATTTGACAAACAAAAATACATTTAAATCAAATAATTTGAAATATTTAAACCAAATACTACTAATTTATTTATTTGCAATAACAAGTTTTTTTCAAACAAACAAATATGTTGGTTGGTAAAAATAAAATAATTCTTTAACATGACTGTTTTCTTTGGTTCAAATAAAAATATTTATTGTTTTCAAATAACTAATTTAGTCTCTTTAAATAACATTTATTTGATGCGTTAGAGTTATTTGGTTTATTTGACAAACAAAAATACATTTAAATCAAATAATTTGAAATATTTAAACCAAATACTATTAATTTATTTATTTGCAATAACAAGTTTTTTTCAAACAAACAAATATGTTGGTTGGTAAAAATAAAATAATTCTTTAACATGACTGTTTTCTTTGATTGAAATAAAAATATTTATTGTTTTCAAATAACTAATTTAGTCTCTTTAAATAAGATTTATTTGATGCAAAAAAACATTATTTGACTCAACCAAATTCGTTATTTCAATAGGTCCAAAACGTCCTCTTATTTGGTTCAAATAAAAATATTTATTGTTTTCTAATAACTAATTTAGTCTCTTTAAAAAATGTTTATTTGATGCGTTAGAGTTATTTGGTTTAATTGACAAACAAAAATACATATATATCAAATAATTTGAAATATTTAAACCAAATACTATTAATTTATTTATTTTCAATAACAAGTTTATTTCAAACAAACAAATATGGTGGTTGGTAAAGATAAAATAATTCTTTAACATGACTGTTTTCTTTGATTGCTTTAAAAAACTTATTACTTCTTCATATAAATTAATTTGTTTAATATTCTAGGCATATTTTTTTGTCTTAATATTAAAGTTTATTTAATAACTGACATTTATTAAGTAAATTTTTAAATTATTTTACTTGATGTAAATAAATATTTGTTTAAACTTATAATATATTTTGTTGAATTTAAGTAAATATTTCTGTGAGAACAAAAGTTAACTTATTTCACAATACAAAAACATATTTTCCAACAAACAAATAGGGTAGTTAGTAAACCTAAAATAATTGTTTGAACTTACCGTTTTCCTTGATTGTTTTAAAAAACTTATTGTTTTTTCTTAATAAATAATTTGTTTAATCTTCTCAATATATTTTTTGTCTTACTAACATAATTTATTTAATAACGAACTTTTATTTGTAAAATTATTTTGTTTATTATAAATAAATGTGTGTTAAATTTAAGTAAATATTTATTATTGCAAGTTTATTTCAAACAAACAAATAGGGTACTTGGTAAACCAAATATAATTGTTTCAAATGATTGTTTTCCTTGATTGCTTTACAAAATATTGCTTCTTATTTAAATTATTTTTTTAATATTCCTAATTTATTTTCTTGCCGCTTTAACAAAATGTATTTAATTAGATTAGACATTTAATAAACAGTTACATGATTACCCGTCAGAATACTGCATTGTACAAGTAAACAGAAATGTTTTGTACGAAAAAAAAGTATTTTAATTCAAAAATAGGCGGGTAGGTACAAAAAACATGTAAAATTGTAAAAACGTTTAAAGGCAAATTAACATAAAATTAACCAAATATGCATAAAACAAAAATACTTCCTAAATACTAATTAGATTATACTTGTGTAATCTTTTCCAAGGTATAAATAAGACCACTAACCTATATACAGGGTGACCCAAAACCCTGAGACCTCCCTAATATCTTCGAAATCAAAATAAACAGAGAAGTCAAATTTCACATACTCAGATGGTTTGCAAAAAGTATCTTTTTTGATGCTAATATTGGAACCAGTCATTAAGGAGACGTAGCGAAGCCAGCGACGTTACTTTTTAAAATGAAATACCCTGTATATTTTTGCAATTTTGAATAAAGCTTTCCTTTCTGTTTCCAAAAATACCTAATATGCTACGTTTTTATGTAATGGTTTTTAAATAAAATGACAAAACCTTTTCATTAAGAGCAATGAGTTAACCAAGAAAAATTATCGATGACTTTTTGTCTGCTTTACTCTTTTGTTTGTTTTTGTCATTTTATTTCAAAACTGTTCCTAGAGAAAGGTATTAGGTATAATAGGTAGTTTTGGAAACAGAAAGACAAGGTCTATTCCAATTTGCCAAAATATAGAGCGTATACCGGGTGTTCCAAAGTGAGTGGCCTATTGGATTATTTTGGAAACTATACGATAGAAACTTTTAAAACTTTATATTCTTACATACGTCCATGTAAAGTATATTTACAAAATACTTTCATAGTTGCGGTGTTGCCATTTGCAGGAAAAGTTGGCTTTATTATTTTAAAAAAACACCATGTATATTTTTCGATTCTTTATGTAGAAAAATGTATGTAATTTTTTTCAACAATTATTGTAAATTTTTTTTTGCACAATTTGTTTTCAAAATGGGTATAAAACCAATTTGTGCAAAAATTTTGAATAGATTTGTGCAATGGAATTTGTTGTAAAATTTTAAACAACTGTGCAACTGTTTTTTTTGCACAATGCTTATTGTACAGGCCTGTATAAAAAAATTTCACATATTTTTGCACAATTTGTTGTATATTTTCCATTAATTTTTTTAAAATTTTGGAAAAATTGCAAAATATTCAAGTATGAAAACATTTTATACAATATTGTGTAATTTTCTTATTCTATTTTGTGCAATATAAATGCACAATTATGTAGTTATATTTTAAAAGATGTTTGTATTTTTTTTACATTGTGGTGTTTTTTCTTCAGTTATATTTTTCTCTTTACCACAAAAAATATAATATATCAATATAATATATTATATATTTTACAATAAATAATTTTAGTTACACCCAAAATTGCACAATTTTGTGCATATATTTCCTACAATTTTATGTAAAAATAGTTAAAAATATGAATTTTTTACATAATATTCTGTAATTTTCTTTAACAATTAAATGAAAAGTATCTCTGAATGTGTACAAAATCTTGTAGATGTTTTTTTTTCAATAGGTTGCATTGCATTGCATTTTGTTTTAATTTTTGTGTATATATTTTTTGTATATATTTTTAAAAAACGCTTTATTACTTTTTACACAAGTACATAATGTTTAATTTTTATTTGACAAAAAAATACCAAACTAAAAAATCACTTGTTAAAAGACCTTTATTTTCGTTTTTTCTGATGAGTACAACAAATTTTAACACATTAGTTATTAAATTATTTAACCAATATTATTATGCTTAATGAATTTACCTGAACGTGTAAAATATATCTATTTAAAGATTCTTGTTTGCTGGACTTTCGTTGTTCGGATTTTCCATTGTTTGGAAATTGCAAGGAAGGCAGCGAAGACAAAATAGCTGCTAAAAAAATAGTACTAAGTTTAACGGACATTGAAGGATTTCTATGTAATAGTCAAATTTTTCTGACTGATATTTTGATACCCTTTAAATAAAGGTTACAGTTTTATAGATACCATGGTAGTAAGACAGGCAAAATATGTCTTTTGACTTCTAATTTACAAATTTTAAGTTAATCAAAAATAGTGGTGTTGCAAAAATTATCATTTACCTTCGTCTGCTTCATGGAAACTCTTTTCAGACCGCTGTATCTGATCTTTGGTAAATTGCGTTTGATTTTAACAGCACCCAAATTTTTGAACAAACTTCTGCACATTTGTCTAAAAACTGTCTTTGTTTTCCGGATATGCCATTGCAAAATCGTTCAAGCTAAAAAATATAAAAAAAATGTTTAAATATAGAATTTTAGTATCGGCCGTTATAAAAAAGCGCAGTTTAGACCAAAAATAGGATAAGCCATGAGTAACCAGCTGAAATTTTGTAAATAGTTTTATTTGGTCAAGAAGCCCAATTTTTTCTCTGCGAAAATTCTTGAAAGTGATTCCTAAGGGAGTGCGCGGGCGCAGAAATGTTTTTGAGCTTCGGACTGGCTAAACCAAGACAATTATGGGGACAATGTTGTCATTTACTTTCAAACACATTTTTTAAATCACAGAAAGAAAAATCAAAAATGGATCAACTATTCTCAAAAGCTTGGGTAGACTAGAGTCCCTGTATGTTGACATATTTGGATATATTACCAAATATGTCAACATACAGGGACTCTAGGGTAGACCTATGTGTAGTAATTTACTTACCCCGAAATCTCTCTTTGTGGACTGCAAGTAGGCACCCATTCCTCCAGTTTTTCGAGAACTAATTCCACAAAATCCATAGAATCCATTACACGTTTAACGTTAACGGAAGCACTTATCAATTAATGACACTAACCTTGTACGGATCACCTCACTGACAAGCCAAAACACAAATTTAAACTCACAGAACACTGAAGGAAGCCAGATGCGGTGGGGCGATCCCTTGAAACGACTTTTACCGAATCAATCCGACGAAATGATTTCTACAATTTGAAGTATATTTTTGCACAAATTTTCATTAAAAAAATTACATTTTATCTGTGTAGATTTATAACACAATGGGCTTTTCCACTACGCTGTTGAGAGTTATTGTTCTGTTGTGTAACATTTTTACACAAAATAAGTTACACAATCCAATTGGTAACATTAAAACAGATTTATTCGTTTATTTCAACAATTGTTTTATATTTTTGCACAATTTCAGTTGCACAGCGTATTTAAAATTGTTGCATGGATATTTTTCTCTGTGTATAACGTCTTATACCTATCTGTAATTGTTTTTAAAATATTAACAGGTAAAAATTGACATTTTGTAACTTTAACAGGCCGTAAAATCAAAACCTATCTTAGCTTTTTACAAGCTATCGCTTTAGACTACTTTTAGATTTAACCCAGGGTTAAATTAACCATGGAATATTTTAACCCTGAACTAATTCTAAATAGTATAAAATAGCTTTTGAAAAACCGAGATAGGAATGTAGAAACCGTTTTGTTCTATTCTTAATAGTTTTGATGTTACGGGCTGATAAAGTTACAAAATGTTAATTTTCATCTGTCAATATTTTAAAAACGGTTGAAGATAGGTATACGACATCATACATAAAATAATAAAGGTGTTTGCAAAGTTTTCCCACAATTGGCAACACTGCAACTATGAATGTATTTTATAAATATACTTTACATGGACTTATTTAAGAACAGAAAGTTTTTATTGTATACTGCCGTCCTAAGCCTAACCCCCGTATTTGAAAAAAATCCAAAAATGCGATTGTTGGTTAAGACAAATTATAATAATATACTCTATTGTTTATACTAATGTAACCAATCGAAAAACTACAAAAAGTATTTAAAATGTCACTTAAAATTTTCTTTTTTCCATAAGGCACTATGTATTTTCAAACGTTCAACGCGATTTACTCCATTTCATATAAAATTCAAATACGGGGGTTACGCTTAGGACGGCAATATAGTTTCCAAAATAATCTAATAAGCCACTCACCTTGAGACACCCGGTAAATCTCATTTAAAAAAGTAACGTCGCCGCCTTAGCTCCGGTCCCTTAATAATAATAAATTTCACAAAGACAAATAAATTTCACAAAATTTCACACACAAGCTACAGGATTTCACAAAAATGTTCCGATTTTTTCAAAAAACATTTCACAGAATTTCACAAAAATTTCACAAGCTGTGTACACATTTTGTAATGTTTACGCTAAGCAATCTAGAGAAGTACTAGCAGGTTAATGGCGAGTTTAATGGTTTTAACAGAAAATTAGTTAAATCAAATAAATAAAATTCTAAACTTTAGGGCGGAATGTTATTGGTCGGATTTCCGCGAATCAATCGGACAACTTTGGATCGAAACTCTTTGTCTGTTGTGCATTAGAAAAACAAAAAGATCTGTTGCGCTCCTCTTTTTTATCATATTGACAGCTAGAGAGTTCACCTTAGTAGGTACATCGATTTTATTCTACACTTTTTTGGTTATTTGCTATATTGAAATAAATAAAATTCTTGTAGATATTATATAGGGTGTTTTTGAACCGTTCTTTTGCCACTTAGTTATTGTTATCGTTATTCTGCGTCGGCGCAGTAGCGATTTGCTGTTATTTTTAATAGGTATAGCAACGCGCTGTATTTACAGAAGATAAAAAGTTGTACTTGTAATTTCATAAAAATTTAACCTTATTAGGTAACTTGGTAATTATTTAGTATATACAAGTTTCGGTTCGGTTCTGGTTTTTGATGAAAAATCCTTTCTGGAGGTACTTAGGGGGGTCCCTAGGACCCTGAATCGGCGACCGGAGAATTAAAAAAAAAATTGTTTTAATTTTTTTGAGTTTTTAATTTTTTTTTCTAAATCGACGCAATCTAACCTGAACAAACTCAAATCAACTCAAGCCAACCCATACCAAACCAAAAAAATACATTACAACCTCGCCCTCCGGTACCCGTTTTTTTATTTTAAAAAAATATAAAAAATCCTAGAGGCCCTCGTAGGTACCCCCATAAATAATTTTTCAAAAAAAAAAAAAACAAAAATGGCAGAAACCCGTATACTAAATAATTTACATACCTACACGGGTTTTTGCCATTTATAATTTTTCATGAAAAGCCGAAAAGTTCTTTATGAGGGCACCTACTAGGGAGCCTGCCTAAGATCCAAAATCCGCGTCCGGCGATTTTTTTCAACGCAACAAGGGGTCGGGAGGGTTTGGATTGGTTTGAGTCTGTTTACGTTAGGCTAAGGTAATTAAGTAAAAAATAAAAAAAAACAAAATAAAAAAAAAGCCGGACGCAGATTCGCGGTCCTTCGGACCCCCCAAATTTTTCTTAAAAACCAAAAATGGCAGAAACCCGTATACAAAAATCTCTTAAGTCTTATTTAAAGCGACTAAATTACTTGTTTGGCTAAAATAAATATTTTTATATGGACCAATGAAGAATATGCACTGACAAAGTCAAAAATCTAATTTGTTAGAGTCAAATAATTTTACGTGATATATATCATGTATACAAAAATGGTTTACTATTGGAAATAAAAACCAAGAAAGAAGGAATTTAAAAAAATCGTATTTGTATATTTATTTATAAACAAAAACTTAATTTAGTTGTTTCAATAATTTTATCTAACAATATTAAAATTATTAATTTATATAATTGAAACAATTATTTAGTCAATCTGAGCATTAAAAAAAATAAAAAGCAATTGAGTTGCTTTAAAAAAATCAATTATTTGAGTATACGGTAAACAATATTTTTTTAAATATTATTATTGCCAAAAAAATTGAAACATGTAATTTATTTAATTCACATGTACAATGTTTTTTGTCGTAACAAAATGTACTGTTGTCCGAAATAAATATATTTGTTTGATCCAAACAAGATTTATTTAATCCAAATATTTTTTTTCAAATAAATTGGTTTATTTGATTCAACCAAACACTTTTTTCTGTGTGGATGCGGCCCTGTCCTAATATTAAGTATAAGTTTAGCACAGCTATTTAGTGTTGTTTTATTGCTTCTGTTGTCGTTGGTCTTATCATCCGTATTATTTTGCCCTGAGTTGATTCGGTTGTTTGCCTCCTGATCGCTAAAAAAAATACTCTGCCAATATATGGGCCCCTAAGCTCACACTAGGTACTATAGTTATAGTGTACGTGTGATCTAATATAACTAAAAACTGAAATATATTTTATTTAACTCGACTAAATTTCCTTTTGTTTGATACCACACAAGCCATGTTTTGACTAAAACTCAAATTTTTGAAATCTACCCCCACCCTTAAAAAAACAAAAACTAAAATGTATTTTGTTAAACTCCGGACTCAATTACCTTTCGTTTGATATCACACACGCCATATTTTCACTTAAACTCTAATTTTTAAAATATACCCCCCACCCTTTTATTTGGTTTGTGTTCGGTAGATTTTGTTCATTTTTAAATGGGACCATCTCGACCCAAGACCCAGCCTAGGTACCAAATTTCATTAAAATCGGCCAAGCGGTTTTTGAGTTATGCGCGTTGGTCCTTACAGACATACAGACAGACAGACAGACATACAGACATACAGACAGACAGAGAGAGAGACAGACAGACACAGACAGACAGACAGACAGACAGACAGACAGACAGACAGACACAGACAGACAGACACAGACACAGACAGACAGACAGACAGACAGACAGACAGACAGACAGACAGACAGACAGACAGACAGACAGACAGACAGACAGACAGACAGACAGACAGACAGACAGACAGACAGACAGACAGACAGACAGACAGACAGACAGACAGACAGACAGACAGACAGACAGACAGACAGACAGACAGACAGACAGACAGACAGACAGACAGACAGACAGACAGACAGACAGACAGACAGACAGACAGACAGACAGACAGACAGACAGACAGACAGACAGACAGACAGACAGACAGACAGACAGACAGACAGACAGACAGACAGACAGACAGACAGACAGACAGACAGACAGACAGACAGACAGACAGACAGACAGACAGACAGACAGACAGACAGACAGACAGACAGACAGACAGACAGACAGACAGACAGACAGACAGACAGACAGACAGACAGACAGACAGACAGACAGACAGACAGACAGACAGACAGACAGACAGACAGACAGACAGACAGACAGACAGACAGACAGACAGACAGACAGACAGACAGACAGACAGACAGACAGACAGACAGACAGACAGACAGACAGACAGACAGACAGACAGACAGACAGACAGACAGACAGACAGACAGACAGACAGACAGACAGACAGACAGACAGACAGACAGACAGACAGACAGACAGACAGACAGACAGACAGACAGACAGACAGACAGACAGACAGACAGACAGACAGACAGACAGACAGACAGACAGACAGACAGACAGACAGACAGACAGACAGACAGACAGACAGACAGACAGACAGACAGACAGACAGACAGACAGACAGACAGACAGACAGACAGACAGACAGACAGACAGACAGACAGACAGACAGACAGACAGACAGACAGACAGACAGACAGACAGACAGACAGACAGACAGACAGACAGACAGACAGACAGACAGACAGACAGACAGACAGACAGACAGACAGACAGACAGACAGACAGACAGACAGACAGACAGACAGACAGACAGACAGACAGACAGACAGACAGACAGACAGACAGACAGACAGACAGACAGACAGACAGACAGACAGACAGACAGACAGACAGACAGACAGACAGACAGACAGACAGACAGACAGACAGACAGACAGACAGACAGACAGACAGACAGACAGACAGACAGACAGACAGACAGACAGACAGACAGACAGACAGACAGACAGACAGACAGACAGACAGACAGACAGACAGACAGACAGACAGACAGACAGACAGACAGACAGACAGACAGACAGACAGACAGACAGACAGACAGACAGACAGACAGACAGACAGACAGACAGACAGACAGACAGACAGACAGACAGACAGACAGACAGACAGACAGACAGACAGACAGACAGACAGACAGACAGACAGACAGACAGACAGACAGACAGACAGACAGACAGACAGACAGACAGACAGACAGACAGACAGACAGACAGACAGACAGACAGACAGACAGACAGACAGACAGACAGACAGACAGACAGACAGACAGACAGACAGACAGACAGACAGACAGACAGACAGACAGACAGACAGACAGACAGACAGACAGACAGACAGACAGACAGACAGACAGACAGACAGACAGACAGACAGACAGACAGACAGACAGACAGACAGACAGACAGACAGACAGACAGACAGACAGACAGACAGACAGACAGACAGACAGACAGACAGACAGACAGACAGACAGACAGACAGACAGACAGACAGACAGACAGACAGACAGACAGACAGACAGACAGACAGACAGACAGACAGACAGACAGACAGACAGACAGACAGACAGACAGACAGACAGACAGACAGACAGACAGACAGACAGACAGACAGACAGACAGACAGACAGACAGACAGACAGACAGACAGACAGACAGACAGACAGACAGACAGACAGACAGACAGACAGACAGACAGACAGACAGACAGACAGACAGACAGACAGACAGACAGACAGACAGACAGACAGACAGACAGACAGACAGACAGACAGACAGACAGACAGACAGACAGACAGACAGACAGACAGACAGACAGACAGACAGACAGACAGACAGACAGACAGACAGACAGACAGACAGACAGACAGACAGACAGACAGACAGACAGACAGACAGACAGACAGACAGACAGACAGACAGACAGACAGACAGACAGACAGACAGACAGACAGACAGACAGACAGACAGACAGACAGACAGACAGACAGACAGACAGACAGACAGACAGACAGACAGACAGACAGACAGACAGACAGACAGACAGACAGACAGACAGACAGACAGACAGACAGACAGACAGACAGACAGACAGACAGACAGACAGACAGACAGACAGACAGACAGACAGACAGACAGACAGACAGACAGACAGACAGACAGACAGACAGACAGACAGACAGACAGACAGACAGACAGACAGACAGACAGACAGACAGACAGACAGACAGACAGACAGACAGACAGACAGACAGACAGACAGACAGACAGACAGACAGACAGACAGACAGACAGACAGACAGACAGACAGACAGACAGACAGACAGACAGACAGACAGACAGACAGACAGACAGACAGACAGACAGACAGACAGACAGACAGACAGACAGACAGACAGACAGACAGACAGACAGACAGACAGACAGACAGACAGACAGACAGACAGACAGACAGACAGACAGACAGACAGACAGACAGACAGACAGACAGACAGACAGACAGACAGACAGACAGACAGACAGACAGACAGACAGACAGACAGACAGACAGACAGACAGACAGACAGACAGACAGACAGACAGACAGACAGACAGACAGACAGACAGACAGACAGACAGACAGACAGACAGACAGACAGACAGACAGACAGACAGACAGACAGACAGACAGACAGACAGACAGACAGACAGACAGACAGACAGACAGACAGACAGACAGACAGACAGACAGACAGACAGACAGACAGACAGACAGACAGACAGACAGACAGACAGACAGACAGACAGACAGACAGACAGACAGACAGACAGACAGACAGACAGACAGACAGACAGACAGACAGACAGACAGACAGACAGACAGACAGACAGACAGACAGACAGACAGACAGACAGACAGACAGACAGACAGACAGACAGACAGACAGACAGACAGACAGACAGACAGACAGACAGACAGACAGACAGACAGACAGACAGACAGACAGACAGACAGACAGACAGACAGACAGACAGACAGACAGACAGACAGACAGACAGACAGACAGACAGACAGACAGACAGACAGACAGACAGACAGACAGACAGACAGACAGACAGACAGACAGACAGACAGACAGACAGACAGACAGACAGACAGACAGACAGACAGACAGACAGACAGACAGACAGACAGACAGACAGACAGACAGACAGACAGACAGACAGACAGACAGACAGACAGACAGACAGACAGACAGACAGACAGACAGACAGACAGACAGACAGACAGACAGACAGACAGACAGACAGACAGACAGACAGACAGACAGACAGACAGACAGACAGACAGACAGACAGACAGACAGACAGACAGACAGACAGACAGACAGACAGACAGACAGACAGACAGACAGACAGACAGACAGACAGACAGACAGACAGACAGACAGACAGACAGACAGACAGACAGACAGACAGACAGACAGACAGACAGACAGACAGACAGACAGACAGACAGACAGACAGACAGACAGACAGACAGACAGACAGACAGACAGACAGACAGACAGACAGACAGACAGACAGACAGACAGACAGACAGACAGACAGACAGACAGACAGACAGACAGACAGACAGACAGACAGACAGACAGACAGACAGACAGACAGACAGACAGACAGACAGACAGACAGACAGACAGACAGACAGACAGACAGACAGACAGACAGACAGACAGACAGACAGACAGACAGACAGACAGACAGACAGACAGACAGACAGACAGACAGACAGACAGACAGACAGACAGACAGACAGACAGACAGACAGACAGACAGACAGACAGACAGACAGACAGACAGACAGACAGACAGACAGACAGACAGACAGACAGACAGACAGACAGACAGACAGACAGACAGACAGACAGACAGACAGACAGACAGACAGACAGACAGACAGACAGACAGACAGACAGACAGACAGACAGACAGACAGACAGACAGACAGACAGACAGACAGACAGACAGACAGACAGACAGACAGACAGACAGACAGACAGACAGACAGACAGACAGACAGACAGACAGACAGACAGACAGACAGACAGACAGACAGACAGACAGACAGACAGACAGACAGACAGACAGACAGACAGACAGACAGACAGACAGACAGACAGACAGACAGACAGACAGACAGACAGACAGACAGACAGACAGACAGACAGACAGACAGACAGACAGACAGACAGACAGACAGACAGACAGACAGACAGACAGACAGACAGACAGACAGACAGACAGACAGACAGACAGACAGACAGACAGACAGACAGACAGACAGACAGACAGACAGACAGACAGACAGACAGACAGACAGACAGACAGACAGACAGACAGACAGACAGACAGACAGACAGACAGACAGACAGACAGACAGACAGACAGACAGACAGACAGACAGACAGACAGACAGACAGACAGACAGACAGACAGACAGACAGACAGACAGACAGACAGACAGACAGACAGACAGACAGACAGACAGACAGACAGACAGACAGACAGACAGACAGACAGACAGACAGACAGACAGACAGACAGACAGACAGACAGACAGACAGACAGACAGACAGACAGACAGACAGACAGACAGACAGACAGACAGACAGACAGACAGACAGACAGACAGACAGACAGACAGACAGACAGACAGACAGACAGACAGACAGACAGACAGACAGACAGACAGACAGACAGACAGACAGACAGACAGACAGACAGACAGACAGACAGACAGACAGACAGACAGACAGACAGACAGACAGACAGACAGACAGACAGACAGACAGACAGACAGACAGACAGACAGACAGACAGACAGACAGACAGACAGACAGACAGACAGACAGACAGACAGACAGACAGACAGACAGACAGACAGACAGACAGACAGACAGACAGACAGACAGACAGACAGACAGACAGACAGACAGACAGACAGACAGACAGACAGACAGACAGACAGACAGACAGACAGACAGACAGACAGACAGACAGACAGACAGACAGACAGACAGACAGACAGACAGACAGACAGACAGACAGACAGACAGACAGACAGACAGACAGACAGACAGACAGACAGACAGACAGACAGACAGACAGACAGACAGACAGACAGACAGACAGACAGACAGACAGACAGACAGACAGACAGACAGACAGACAGACAGACAGACAGACAGACAGACAGACAGACAGACAGACAGACAGACAGACAGACAGACAGACAGACAGACAGACAGACAGACAGACAGACAGACAGACAGACAGACAGACAGACAGACAGACAGACAGACAGACAGACAGACAGACAGACAGACAGACAGACAGACAGACAGACAGACAGACAGACAGACAGACAGACAGACAGACAGACAGACAGACAGACAGACAGACAGACAGACAGACAGACAGACAGACAGACAGACAGACAGACAGACAGACAGACAGACAGACAGACAGACAGACAGACAGACAGACAGACAGACAGACAGACAGACAGACAGACAGACAGACAGACAGACAGACAGACAGACAGACAGACAGACAGACAGACAGACGGCGCAACAAAAAAGTTTCAAAGTCGTCTGAAACGCAAAGATATATAAAAATTTTTGAAATCGGAGCAACTTTTTTTTTCTCGAAAAAATTCTAGCATAAAAAACTATTGCAATAAAAATATGTTAAACAAAAGTATTTTTGTTCTTATATTAATATTTAAGAAACAATATAATAATATAAACAAAAATATATTTTTTTTAAAATAGAGGCTCGTTTTCTTGTATCTGTTGTTTAAATCTATGACATAATATTCAGTGTAAGTTGCGATATTCTAGGGAAATCATCCAGACTAAATTGACAAACGCCAATTAACGTGTGCCCATAAGTGCTTACATACATAATAGACATTAAATTGTCTCCATAATAGAAAAAAATATATTACAACATAACCCTTTCCTACAACTGCATCTCAGAAAATATAAATTGAATAGAAAATAAAATAATGCTAAAACTAATCCATTACGTAAATTTTATTTTAAAAAAGTAACAGTGATTTTATACGTTAAAATTTCGGCCCTATCTTAACTTAAGTACTGCATCTAATTATATGTTGAAATGGTGTACATGTTTAGCATGAATTCTCTTCAATCTAATAAACAAACATTTATTCAATCTTGGACGCCCTATATCGCACAATCTGTGGCTTGCAAGTTCACGTGCTACTAGTATTTTGAAATTGAATATGAACCGCTCTAACTTATCTGTTTGTAAATTTCGTTACAAATTCTTCTTTATTAAATGATGATTTTCTTAAATTTTAACATTTTTGAATTTTGGACACTATAGCTCGCAATCTACGGCTTGCAAGTCCCTGTCACTGGCATCCGGAGGTGTGGTATTAACCACTACAAGGGGTTTTTGTGTAAATTTCATTACAAATTCATATTTTTTAAACTATGATTTTTTATAGTTTTATTATTTTTAAATTTTGGACACCCTATACCTCGCAATCTACGGCTTGCAAGTCCATGCTACTAATATCCTGAGGTGGCATATGAATCTACGGCTTGCAAGTCCATGCTACTAATATCCTGAGGTGGCATATGAACCACTCTAACTGGTTCTTTTTATAAATTTCGTTACAAATTCATATTTTTTAAATTATGAACTTTTTCAATTTTAACATTTTTGAATTTTGAACGCCTTACATCTCGCAACCTACGAATTGCAATTCCACGCCACTTGTATCCGGAGGTGAGTTATGAACCACTCTCAATTGGTTATTTTCGTAAATTTCATAACAAATTAATATTTTTTAAACTATGATTTTTTTAAATTTTAACATTTTTTTAATTTTGGACACCTCTTGCATCCTATGGCGTGAAAGTGGACGCCACTAATATCCTGGGGTGATGTATAAACTACTCTAACTGGTAAACTGTAAACACAGACAGTTTTTTGACAGTTAAAACATTTAAAAAATGCTAACTTTTTAACGGAGCGTCGCATGCTGTTTTCGGAATATCGTAAAGCATATTTTTCTCAAAAATTTTATAGGAGCTTTCGTTTTGGAGTTATTTACAAAAAACTGTTTTCAAGGTTTATATAGCATGGAGTTTACTTGGAGTGTGCTAATGGGCTGGGAAGGTATTAGATCCGTCATGGATCCATTTATTTAAATTATAAATTTTTTCAATTTTAAAATTTTTGAATTTTGGACGCCTTAAATTTCGCAAACTAGAGATTGCAAGTCCACGTTACTGGTATCTGGGGGTGGGTTATGAACTAATTGGTTCTTTTTGTAAATTTCAGAACAAATTCATATTGTTTAAATTAATTTTTTAAATTTTAACATTTTTGAATTTTATAAATTTTAACATAACGCACAGGCTGGGTCTTTGGTCGAGATGGTCCCATTTAAAAATGAACAAAATCCACCGAACGCATCCAAATAAAACAGCGGGGGTAGATTAAAAAAATTAGAGTTTATTTGAAAATAGTACGTGTGTGATATCAAACGAAAGGTAATTGAGTCTGGAGTTAAACAAAATACATTTTAGTTTATTTAAAAAAAAAGGTGGGGGTATATGTCAAAAATTAGAGTTTAAGAGAAAATATAGCTTTTGTGATATCAAACGAAAGGTGATGTAGTCTGGAGTTAAACAAAATACATTTTAGTAAAAAAAAAGAAATGGGGGTAGATTTTAGAAATTAGAGTTTAAGTCGAAACATTGCTTGTGTGGTATCAAACGAAAGGTAATTGAGTCTGGAGTAAAATAAAATATATTTTAGTTTTTAGTTATATTAGCTCACGCGTACACTATAACTATAATACCTAGTGTGAACTTAAGTGCCCATATATTGGCAGAGTATTTTAAATTATGAATTTTTAAAATCTTAACATTTTTCAATTTTAAACACCTTATATCGCGTAAGCTACGGTTGCAAGACCACGCCACTGGTATCCGGGGGTAAAGCATAAACCACTCTATCAAATTTAATAACAAATACATATTTTTAAATTATGAATTTTTTTAATTTTAACATTTATGAATTTTCGACACCTCTTGCATCCTACGGCTGGCAAGTCCACGTCACTGGTATCCAAAGGTGTGGTATAAACCACTCTAACTGGTTCTTCTTGCAAATTTAATTACAAATTTTTTTCTTTAATTATGAATTTTTAAAATTTTATCCCTTTTGAATTTTGGTCACCCTATGTCGCAACCTACGGCTTGCAAGTCCACGCCACTGGTTTATTTTAAATAAGATAAATCAAGACAATAAAAAACATGGATTTTTCAAAAAGGTTATTTTATATTTATTTTTATAGTATATTATATTTTTAAAAAGTTAATTTTTAAAAATATTATTTTATTTATTCCAATTATTACTTTTATAAATAAATTAATTGAAAGAAATCATTGATTGGTTCGAAATTTTTGCCACTGTGGTCTTATAACTAATTGAGTATATTTTTTTGCTTTTTAAACTTGAAAGAAAGTGAATGGGAGACCATTTTTGGTCTAGCGACTAGGCACCTATCGCGCCTTTTTCGAAAACCCCGATTGTCTGGACATCACAGTATACCAATTAGAAGACTTAATTTTGTTTGGCAGCCCTTTGTCGAGGGAA
The DNA here is from genome assembly GCA_963576565.1 of Aspidapion aeneum. Lineage (NCBI taxonomy): Eukaryota > Metazoa > Arthropoda > Insecta > Coleoptera > Brentidae > Aspidapion > Aspidapion aeneum. Next base: position 59,590,241 of record OY755045.1, read on the forward strand.
GAGATATTTATTCTGCAATTTGGAAGGCAGGTCGACGGAGGACGCAATTGCGGACCTGACATCACAACTGTACAAAAATATTGATAAAAGCCGTCACGCATTGTGTGCCTTCGTCGACTTGGCCAAAGCTTTGATACAGTTTTGCATTAGTTGTTTTGGACAAAATTGAGAAGTACGGCTTTAGGTGGAAAATTTGAGTGACAGAATTCAGTACACAAAGATTGGTGTTGTGTTTACTACTGTGTACCTCAGGGGACGGTGTTGTGTCCGGTTCTTTTCGTCCTCTACATAAATGGACTGTTGAGGATGGATACGGCTCGACAGGTACTGTCCTTTGCTAATGATACCGTTGTTTTGTTAAAAGGCAGAACGTGGGACTATATTGTAAGCACAGCAGGAATTTGACAAAATAAAAAAGTGGTTGACAATCACGTTCTAACTGTTAATTTTGAAATAACTAAATGCATGTTGTTTTCGATTCAGGAGCAAACTACTAAACATCTTCAAGGTATAACAATTGACACTTTTTTTATATTCGTCACGAAGTCTATTAATTATTCAGGTGTAATAACAGATTTTAGTCTTCGTTGGGATTTACCTATTAAATTTATCGTTTACTGTCTACAAGCCAATTGAAAACTTTATATTTTGCATTGGTACAAAGTCATTTTATTTCTGGTGGGTATGTTAAATAAATACACATCTTATTACCCTAGAAGTTATTCAAAAGAAGTTTTTAAAGCTAATTTTTGGCATGAAGAGGCGGCTTTCAACTGATTCTTTATATCGTTTAAGTGGAGTTATGGATATAAAGCAGCTTTTCTGTTACATAATGATTCTAAGATCGTTTAAAAAATCACACGAATGTCAACGCCCGAATGCCTTAAGCTCACGTTATAAAGTTCCAAAATATCAAAAAACATGTGGACAGAGGAGCATTCTATACCTGACTCCAAGACTTTATAACATTGTCCCACAAGACATAAAATCAAATAAAAGTTTTGCTAGTTTTAGGAAAAAAATATTATAGTGGCTATTAAAAAGGTTTTCTCGTAAAGATGTAGACAATTTTGTGATTTGAATGCATAATAAACCGCTAAAAACAAAGTAAAACCTGCCATACCAATAGGTACAGTTTTGTGCATATTCTGGCAGCAGAAAAGAACGTTTATTTTTGTTTATAATATATTAAATTACTGCATAAAATTGTATCAAATATTGTGGTAAATAATCGTCTAATTTATTTATTTAGTTGAATTAAGCACTAATTAACAACCTCTTCGAGTTTATGCTTTATGTTTATGCTTATGCTTATATTTTTAGTTTACTGGTACAAGAGTAGCCTTAAGGGTTTAAAAAGTAAATTCGTTTATAATAAAATATAAATAAATACAACTCCTCTTCACCGGTAGGTGTAGGTAATCAGATTTATTTGGGTACCTCCAGGTAACGTCGGGGGCACAGTGGGCTCCTTAAATGGGTAAAACGGCAAAATTCATACCTTACAAACTACAAGTCTAAAATTGTACATTTTAAGATCATGTTGTCAGTAAACTATAAGCCATATTTTCCATTTCGAATTTTATAGCTAGGCAGTGGCGACCCAGGATATCTGGGTGGGGGGGAGAGGGGCCAAGGAGGCAGCAAAAACCAAAACAATTTTGGTTTGCCGTTTTTCATAAATGTGAAGTCAAGCAATACATCCAAATAAAAGGCGCCTTAGGTGAATATTTTTGGAAAATAAAGTAATTTTTTAAAAATAAAAAAAATAATATTTTTATAAGAAATTGCGTTTTATCTAGCTATTTTTTGCCACAACTAAAAACTATAAGCTTTGTGTCAACATGGTAAAAAATGTCTATAATAAAAACACGTTCTTTTCTTAAATAAATTGTTTTACCTTAAAACAATTTGTTTTAAATTAAAATATTTATTTTTAGTTCAACGCAGCGTTTAGTCTTGAAATTGGACTTTATTTTTCCTCTTTAATAGTTTTGTTTCAGTATACTCCATTTTGGTACAAAGCAAATTGTCTTCATATAAGTAATATTTTGCTTCCAGAGAAAACGGTGTCTTAGATTAATTCAGTACCAATTTATAATAAAACAATTTCTGTTTCACATTAAAATAAGACATTTTTTGTGCTATATATCAAGAAAATATTCTCTTGGTGAATATGAAAGCCCAAATTATTTTACTTCAAAGCAATTTGCTTTCATCTAATACAATTTTTTTTACCGTGAAGGAGAGGGGGCAAACCCCCTTTCCCCCTCACTGGATCCGCTACTGAGGCTTTTAAATTTCTTCTTCCAGATTGCTTGGGCCCTCCTCCAAATAAAACAAATGCATCAATGTTTTAAGCAACTACGGTTCGCCTAAAAAACATATTTTTTTAGTAGTCGCGGTCAGCTGCGGTACATCTAATCCACATTTTTAAAAAGAAAAATGCTTAGACAATATTGGATAAAAAAGTTAAAAAAGTACTTTTGGGTACTTTTTTTAAAATCTTAATTGAATAGCGCACAAAAAAAATAATTATATTTAAAGTTCAGCCTTTAAAAAATTAGGCCGCAATAAATGCTTAAGATGTTTATATTATTTCTTTTTATGAATGTAAAATGCTTACTCTTATTTCCCACCTCCATAGTAGTTAGAACAATTATTTTTGAACTTTTGCTTAAAAAACTCCTTGATTTTATACTTTATAAAAATGGTTAAGAAATGCAACTGTTATACTGAATAAAGTTAAACAAACAAATTGCTTCAAAAAAATTCCTATACAAATTAAATTCAAATTAAAACTGTTGAACATTTTTATGATTTAGGTATTTCTTATCACATTGTCGTTCACAAAATCCTAAAAAGCGTACACGCGAATATCATCTTTTGCTACAGGCCCATTGTGCGTCGGACGTATATCTCATTAGACTTGCATCTATCTAAAATCTTTCCTGCAGAATTTAGTTGTCGACGATAGAGTTTCCCTTTCAGCGCAACAGTCGTGATCTTTGTAAGTTGACTACGAGAGATTTTTTGAATGCGCCATCCTGGTACAGACGATAACAGCGGGCTCCTGTGTTATTGGCTCCTCGACTACACTTGCATAAATTTTTAAAATATTATTATATTTTGCAATTTTTTTTCCTATTTGTTTTGCTGAAAAATTTATTTTAATACACTTTACCGACTATTTTTGGGAGATTGACCGATTGACGACGACAAACCCGCTGTTAATCCCGCATTTAAGGGATAAAAGTGTCCCTTTTTATCCTGCATTTTATATCTCGGATGAAAAGTGACGACTAAAAGATAAATAGTAATAGTCTATGTAAAAACTAACAGATAAACAAGTAAAAAGTAAAAATCCTAATAAAAACCTAAAAACTCTACAAAGTAAAAAAAAACTCGAATTTTTTTTTTTTTAAATTTTAACTTTCGGAAAATTATAGCCCTCTTCTTCTTGGGACAAAAAGTGGCATTTTATTCCTTGGTATATAGTATACTATTTTAGGTCCTCAAAAATTTCATTGTCAAAAATGCAAGAAATCCTATAAAATTAGATCACATTTAGTTCGGCATCAGACATACGAATGTGGCGTAGAACGTCAGTTCACTTGTCAGTTTTGCCGAAGAAGATTCGCCCAAAAGTACAATTTGACTGTGCATGTAAATAATCTACATGGAAGATTTAGCTGTCCATAGTTAAGTTCGTATTGGTGTAGTATGCTATTAAAAGGGAAAACGGAATATATTTTTAAAAAATCCGTTTATTCTTAGTTTGATTATGACTTTAACACAAATTTCCGATCTTCCCTCTTCTAAACTAAATGTCGATACCCTAATTTTGATACGTAACCCAAATCTATAAAATTTTACAGGGATAAGACAAGTTAGAAGCAAATTGAACAGCGTAAGCAGAATACGACTTGCTAGAAATCGCGGGAATGACCGTTTTATATTTTTTGTTGGTTGCGAAGATTTAGCAGCATATAGCTATGTATAATTACTAACCTTTGACGCAAAAATATTAATTTTAGTTTTTTTGTAAGTTACGACGTATCAGAATTAGGGTATCGATATATAAAGTTATAGAGTTAAGCGCCATTGTCACTAAAAATAAGCATTTTATACATAAAAGTGAGACTGTAGCGTTTTTATTTTTCAGCAGAAAATAGAATTCAAAACGCTACATTTTAAGAAAAAAAAAATAATAATTTTAATTAGTAATTATAATTAAAATAAAAATGTAAACTGTCAAAAATAATACTTAATAAAAAAAAATAGGTTTTGCGTGAATTTTGAACCTGGCATTCTTCGTTGGGCGTTTCGTGGTTCGCTTTGTTATTTTAAATTATGTATATCTATTAACCAGTAGCCAGAGTTTTCAGGTCTTTAAATACAGTACTTGAAATTGTACTTCAAGCACTGATAAGTACTTTAAGTACTGTACTTTAAGTACATCTAATGTGTAATTGTACTTGCTACTTGAAGTGCTTTTAACAATGTACTTGATTTTGTCAAGTAAAGTATTTCAAGTACATTATAAGTACTTCAAGTACATTCGAAGTACTTTAAGTACATTAAAAGTACTTCAAGTACAATAAAATATTCTTGAAGTACAATTTAGATATAGGTGAGATATCTGTCTGGTTTTTTTTATCAACTTGGAAAGGAAGTCCAGTATTTTCGCAACCTTGATATAGTACGTCTTAATTAAATACCCAAAAAATCGTAATGTACACATTTATCGCACCTTTATTATTTCGTGGAACGTAAAATTCAAATTCAGTGTAAGAAAACACTACAGCACAGTCATGTCATCTATTGAGGGATGTCGGTAGTACGGTAGTGCAGGTATATTGCACTTGCGGCTTGTTTCTTGTTGATCCACCTGACCCTACAGCAGACGTAATTTCTACGTTTGATGGAGGATGGATTAAAGAACCCGAAAATTTATTTAGTCTTTGACTACATATACCTCAAATAATAATATTCCAAAAAATAAATCCTTTTAGGTTGAAAATTTTGTAAACATTTTTGACATGTTTTACATTTTTTTACATCCTTGAAAATCGTGTTCCGTGGGATTGTTGTGGAAGATTTTTTTGAAACTGTCTTAGGTCGATTGGTAATAGATCACACAGTTATAAGTCACCGGGTGTTTGCCTTCAATTTCAGTGGAAGGGCCTGTGTGACGTCATAAAACCAAAATGGCGGCTTGTTTTAATGTTTTTTCTCAAACTCTGGCTTATAACTTTCCCTAAATTATTTTTACAGACAAATTGTCACCATGTTTTTTGTTTGCAAGAGAACATTACTTTTTTTTTAACTTTTAAAGTAACTTTTTTTACCCGGAAAAAAAGGAACACGTCTCTCAAATCGATTGATTATGGTTCACTTAGTTTTAAGTCGATGGGTGTTTGCCTCAAATTTGAGCAAGTGTGCTTGTGTGACGTCATAAATTCAAGAATGCGATTTTTTTCTATGTCTTTTGCTTTTAAATTGTGCCACATCAACTTTAGGGAAAAATTGTATAAAGTATGATTTGTTTGCAATAAAACAGCAATTTAATTGCCGTTTTTTGGAAGCTTTATATCTCAAGAACTAAAAAAGATATTGTTATTTTTTAAATATTAAAAAATTATAAAAATTCTAGATTGAGCAAAAGAGTTTTAGTAAAAGGGCCTGTGTGACGTCATAAATTCAAGATGGTTCGATGGATTCGTTTTTCATATTTTTGCAAAAACTTTGGTTTGTAACTTTCGCTAAATTAGTTTAACAGAAAAATTTACAATTTTTTTTTGTTTGCAAGAGAGCATTAATTAATGTAAATAATTTCACTTTATATGTTAATCACTAACAAAGATATGATTTTTTTTTGCTTCAAAAAATTTATATTTCTTATTATAAAAAAAAATAATATCATTGTTAGTTTATAAGATATAAAGCTAGTTTCGTCACTACAATCATCATTGTTCTCTTGCAAACAAAAACATTTTTAAAGTTTTTCTGTAAAACTAGTTTTGCAAATATTATAAGCCAAAGTTCGTAAAAAAAATTGAAAATGCCGCTAGTTTGAACTAAAGAAGACGTATAACCATCCACCTCAAATTTGAGGCAAACACGCGGCAAGTTCGATCGAGGGTAGTCTTAAACTTTATTGCTCAATCTTTAGTATTTTTTTAGTATTTAAAAAAATTAACAATATCTTTTATAGTTCTTGAGATATAAATCTTACTAAAACGACAGTTTAATTGTTGTTCTATTGCAAATAAATCTCAACCTGTACAATTTTTCTGTAAAGTTAATATGGCGAAAGTTAAAAGCAAATGTTTTTGAAAAAATATGGAAAAAATCGTAATATATGATATAAGACACAGGCGCTTTAACTCAAATTTGAGGCAAACGCGAGGCGACCTAATATTGAGCGATTCATAAAAAATCAATTTGGGGCAGTTTAAAACTTTCTCCCTCATTTTTTTTTTAATTACTTGTTTTAGTAATTAAAAAAAATATATATCTTTGTTAGTTCTTAAGATCTGAAGCTTAATTTTTTACCGTCTTATTTGGTGTTATATTGCAAAGAAAAAAGATTCTAACAGTTCTTTTGTAAAACTAATTTAGCAAAAGCTATCAGCCAAAGTTTGTGAAAAAACATGAAAAAGGCCGTCATCTTGGATTTATGACGTCACACCGGCCCTCATACTAAAATTAGAGGGAGACACCCAGGGATATAAGCTGTTGTGATCTATTACCAATTGATATAGGGTAGTTTAAAAAAACCATCCACAACTATCCCACGCGATACCACCGGCCACTCCACTATTATGCATCGAACGTCAGGTAATATTAGTTGTGATCTAATTGACGAGACGCATATCATCCTAAACTAAATTGATTTCTGCCATTCTACGATGAGCGTGATCTATCTAGTTTTATTGAACAATGTATGCGACTTGTTCGATTTTTTTTACCCCATTCCTTGTATTTTCTAATAAGGAATGGAGTAAAAATCACTTGTTATCTTCTGGTATATATCTTTAGCTATATATATTATTTCTTATCTAAAAGAAAAAATTAAGTTCCTTCAAATTTATAAGTATAAACGGTATTTAATTAATATTTTTTTAGTTGACGTGAATTTATTTATCATGACAGTTCAGTCGTTTCCCCTACTTTACAACACAAAGGATAGAGAATACAAAAACTCTAAAAAAAAGGAACAAAAATGGGAGGCGGTAGCTGCAGCCTTTGACGTATCAGGTTAGTTATATTCGGACAAAAACAGGCTATTCAAACAGTGTTGGTCAATAGTTGCGCTATTTACCGATCGTCGCGAAGATTTATAATGGGTAGGGGGATTCTCAACTAATAACAAAAAGCGCCTGGTAATTTTGACAAACTAATTTTTGATCCATTTTTCCCACTCACCCTAAATTTCCCAAGTTACGCTTACTCCACAACTCCCAACTGCCCGGCAACATTGATGGGGAAGTTGCCGTCATACGCCCCATTGACGACGCCAGTGCTCTTAATAAAGAACTGTTGCCTGATATTTTTCTCTCAAGTTGGCGTAATGTTAGCCTACAGCACCATTGTTGTGTCCGAGCAAAGAAATTGAGACGAACACATTTTTTTCTACTTCATGTCATGACTTTCGAGTATCCTAGAGACATTTATTTACATTTTAAGGTGTTTAAACATCATCATCTGCTATTATTTAAAGAAATTATAATGTTGGCTAACCCATTCATAATTTTGCGTGCACTATAATTTTCAGAAATGAGGTTTTTATGAAACTTAAGTAAAAAGTTTTAATCGGCGTTTATAATTTTGCAGTTTTTTTAAAACTAGGAAGTTGGTAAGTTTATATTGTTCTGGTGAATGGCGGGTCTAAAAAGGCGGATTTTCAAATTTATAAACTGATTTTCCTCTTTCCTCAAACTTGTAACCTCATGTTGCTCAAGATTAGCCAATACAACTTTTGACTCTTAATTTTGATATTTTTAAAACTGTAACAATTCGAAATGATAGATCCAAATTGGTAAACTTTCTTATTTATAAATCGATTTGTCAGTCATCAGTCATGGCATAAAAGGATCCCTCCCGGAGCTTATGGGCGGTGGCTTTCGGTTGGATTTATTTAATATTTAAGTATGTTATAGATCTTGGTGCCCTGATGAAAAGTTGTCATTGCCCCATCGTAGTCCGACCTATGGTTTCTAAGATTCAGGGGTTCAAATTTTCAGTTTTTTGCTTTTGTGCATTTTTCACAAAAAACTATTTCAAGTCATTTCTACCTATTCTGCAAAATGATATAATTATTTGTTGTATATTCAACGTTAGGTCACAAGTATAGCTTAATATGCAAACAAAAAAATTGGATCTATTAATAGTCTGCTACATTCAGTGGCGTTCCGAACATAAAAATTATTAAAATATATTTATTAAAAAAACGATGCTGTACAGAATTAACTATTAAAAAAAAACAATATCTATTATATATATATATATATATATATATATATATATATATATATATATATATATATATATATATATATTGTTTTTTCCTATCTTTGAGAAAACTCCCAAACAAACCAGGTTATGTATAAATGTTAAAAATCGGTTGTTTAAGTTTTTCACAAAACTCTGTAAACCTCTATGCTTTTTAGGATTTTAATGTTTTTTTTTAGAAATGCAAAATACTTTCGCTTTTGTTTTAACGAGAATATTAAAACAATTATAATTATGAGGTTTACGGAATGCTTTTTGTTGCTCACAGTACTTTTTAAATCATTTATTCATTCAGTGGCGTGCAAGTTACTAAGGTAAATGTTTGAAATCCTAACTTTTTTAACGTTGATTTTTTTGCGACATTAATAGTAAAATAAAAAAGTTTAAAAATATGACCTGTCAGTTTGACATTGGCAGTTAGTGAAACGAGCTAAAGTTAAAGCGTTTTGTAAAAAACCTGAACAACCTATTTTTAACATATAACTTGGTTTCTTTGAGAGTTTTCTAAAAGATAGGGAAAAACATAAAAAATTCCATTCCAGCGTTTGTTTTTTTTATAGTTAATTCTGTATAGCATCGTTTTTTGATTAAATATTTTAAAAAAAATTATGTTCAGAACGCCACTGAATGTAACGAAGTGTAATAGGTTCAAATTTTTTAGTTTGGATATTAAGCAACACTTGTGACCTAACGTTTGATATATAAAAAACTATACCATTTTTCGGAAAAGGTAGAAATGACTGGATGTAGTTTTTGTGAAAAATGCACAAAAGCTAAAAACTGAAATTTTGAAACCATGTATCTTAGAAACCATAGATCGGAGGATGATAGCTTTTTATCAGGGTTATCAGGGCATCAAGATCTACAACATACTGCAATTTAAAAGAAATTCAACCGAAGGCCACCGCCAATAAGCTCCGGACGGGATCCTTTTTGACTCAAACTTAGAAAAATTTAAATGGCTTATACAGAATGACGGACTTTCTTGTTTATAAACCGATGTACGTTAAATTTAAAACCTCGTATTGCCTAAGGTCACCTAATACAAATTTTAACTTACACTCAATAAAATTAAAATAGCGGATCGACAATAAACATTTATAAACCGATATGTGTCAAATTCAGAACTTAACTTATAAAAAAAATTACTAGATTCAAATGGCAGACTATTTTATTTAAAAACACATTTACCTCAAACTTAAAAATCGCACTGCTTAAGGTCACTCAATACATTTTTAACCTAAAGTTATGATATATAAATTATATAAAGTAACTTTGAGCACTGCGAAATTTTAAGTTTGAGGCAAATCGGTTTATAAGAAGCTCCATCATTTTGATTATGCCATCTTGATTTCTTTAAGTTTGAGTTAAAAATCATAATCAGCGACCTTAAAAACCCCAAAATTTTGAATTTGGTACATATCGGTTTATAAATGGGATAATCCGCCATTTTGGATACGCCTTGTTGATTTTTAAAGTTTTTAAAACAATTTTTGGCGTAAATTGTTTTAAGTGACCCTCAGCACCAAAACGTTTTATACTCCATTTTTATTCCGTCATTTTCAATTTTTTATGCTTGAGACAAAAAATGTATTGAGTGTATCAAGCACCGCCAAGTCGGTTTATAAATAAGAAAATTCGTCATTTTGGATTCGTATTGTCGATTTTTAACGTTTAAGTCATCAATAATTGTATTGAGTAACCTTAAGCACCGGGAAGTTTTAAGTATGAGTTAGATTTATAAATAAGAAAGTCTGCAATTTATGTTGATTTTTTGAGTTTTAGTTAAAAGTTATAATTAATTACCTTAAGCAATCCAACGTTCCAAATTTGATACAAACCAGTTTATAAATTTTTCGTTTTAGACTCACCATGTTAATTTTCTTAAGTTAATGTCAAAATTTATATTAAGAAGCCCTAAGCACCGTCTGAGATACATCGGTATAAAAATAAGAAAATCCGCCATTTTGAAAAGACATATTGATTTGAAGTTGAAGGTAAAAATCATAATCTGCTACCTTAAAAACCCCAAAATTCCGAAACTGATACAAATCGGTTTAGGATCCGATGTTGAATTTTTTAAATTTGAAGGCAAATCGGTTTATATGTTGATTTGATTAGGTTTGCGTTAAAAAGTATATTTAATACTATATAAATAAGAAAAGTCTTAACTTTGGATTTGCCTCTTTAATTTTCTTTGTGAAATAACAATGTGAATTGTATTGTCACCACCAGAAAACCTACCAAGTACCAAGTTAGAGAAAATGTGAAAAAAATGAAAACAAAATTATAAACGAACAAATAGACAAATATACAGAGTCAAGCTGAATAAAACCATTTAAAGAATTGACAACGCCAAAATTCTATAAACTACATATATTAAAAGCAAATTTAAACAGTTCGTGTGTTCCCCGCCTCCACCCAAAATTAGAAAGAGATATGTCTTAACAACAAGAAATGAATCACTTCGGATATCCAGTCTTTTCAAATCTTTGGTCATGATTCACCAACACAGTATTAGTATGACAACAATTGCCTAACAATGTTTGCTTGCTTAAAGATAAGTACACCCTGTATTGTGATCAGGGCCATTGGCTGCTGCTTGGTCATTTTAAAATGTTAGGTCTATACATATACAAATATCCACTCATTATCAAAGAGATCTGGCTTTTCTACATATTACAAAAATCGGACCCCGGTGCAATAGATCCATGAATTACGTTCTACTAAAATGTATAATGAAGATATTGACAATTTGTTTGAGTTATTGCCTTGTAAACAAAAGCAGACAGGGTGTTGAGAAAAGTAGTTTTTATAAGTCTTATACAGTGTGTGCGAAAATTTGCTTAACAAATAAGGATTTTCTTTAATACTATGTTATACAAAAGGTTATTGCTGCAGAAAAGTCTTAATTGTCCTAAAACTTATATAACACCAAAACGATCAAAGTTGACATGCACAGTATACAGGGTAGAACACAAAATACAGATTTTGCATAAGAGTAAAGTACCCTTATTTGAAGAGATAGGAAAAAATTGTACAAAAAAAAAGTTGTTTAGAAGTAAAAGTAATGTGCAGATACAAATTTTCAACTTCCTATAAAGACTAAGAATTTTGAAATTTTTCGAGATTTTTAAAGGATTTTCCTGTTCTGCATTATAAACCTATTGCAACATCTCCCATGTAACTGTTGCTTCTGTTATGTAGAATTTTAGAAATTTAAGTACTCAAATTTTTTACACAACAACCTGAACAACAGAGAAGGGATGATGACAATTTTGATGAACAAGAGACATACTTCTTGCTAATTAAGAAAGCAAAGCAAAGCATTAGAGAAATATCTCGGACTTAACCAACACGCTTACAAGATAAATCCTAAAAAAACACAAACTCAAAGCTTTTAAGCCAAAATGTATTCACATTTTAATGTAAAGAGACTCGAATCAGCGCTTGGATTTTTGTGAATGACTTTTAGGATGTTTAGAAGATGAAAGAGGTTTTTTGAAAAAAAATTGTTTTACTGATGAAATATTTACTACAAACGGGATATTTAGCTCTCAAAATTCTCGGTATTGAAGCACTGAGAATCCACATTGGTCAGTAGAGTGTCGTAGCCAGTACTCTGAAAAGGTTAATGTTTATTTATTATGTATTACTTGGACCATTGCTTTTTTAAAATTTGTGAATTTGAAAATGTTCTGGGTGAAATGCCGCTTAAGGAAAGAAACCAAACCATTTTTCAATTAAATGGCATCCCTGCACATTTCCATGCACGCGTAAGAGTTATAAATGGATTGGTAGGGCTGGAAAACATGATTAAAATACTTTTTATTGGCCTCCAAGATCTCCTGACATAATACCTCTTGAATTTTCTAAAAGAAAAGGTGTACAAAACTCGCCCGCGAAATGCGGATTAACTTAAACAAAGAATAAGAGAAGGCTGTCAAACTGTTACACCTGCTATACTGAGGAACGTTAGAGCAAGTATGAGACGGCGGGCCACAAAGAGCCGTGAGCTTCTGGGAGTTCATGTTGAAAAGTAGATTAATTTAAATTTACGTTATGTATGTTATTGTTGTTTTTTTATTTTAATTGCAATAAAAATATCTAACATTTTGAAAATCTTTATGAGAGGCTAAGAATAAAAAACCTTGAAAAAAATCTCCAAAAATTTCAAAAGTCTTAAAGTCGTCATAGGAAGTTGAAAATTCGTCCCTTTTTTATACAATTTTTTTTATCTCGTCATATAACTCCTATGCAAAATATATGTTTTGTGTTCCACCCTGTTTACTGTGCATGGCAAATTTGATTTGTTTGGTGTTAAATAATTACTAGGACAAGTAAAACTTTTATGCAGATAGAATTTTTTGGATAACGTAGTATTAAAGAAAATCCCCATTTGAAAAGTAAATTTTCGAACACACTGTATATTCCCACAGTCAATTTATTTTTGCAAGGCATATTTACATTCTCATTTTGATAGCTTGGGAGCCCAGTGCTTCTTACCAAATTAGAATAATATTTTGCCCAATCCTGGAACAAGAACCCGGCAGACTTGGATATAGATATTTTGGAATGTCACAGTAATCAGCTGAACATAAAATTACAGATCTGTTTGAGATCAACTTAGCACGTACGCTCGGCAGACCTGAATGAAGACAGGAAGGTCAACTTCTTAAAATATTTCAAGACACCTCCCGAAATATATTTTTCTCTCTTTTACTTCTCTCTTACACACATTAAGCATACCAAGCAGTCTATGAACCCTATAGCTTCTAGGCATGCTGTATAAGAACATAAGGCAGGCAACGGGATGCACGATGGAACCGCGCGGATTTCCATTACTGCTACTACCATACGTGCGGTTTCCGCATGGCAAACCGCGCATTCGCATGGTTACGCGATACCGCCTCACGCCTTCTGCGGTGTTACTCTTCCATTAGTAATCCAATGTCAATCATTACATATCGTACCAGAATTATTCCGAACCAGCTATATTATGTAATACCTACCTCATTTCGACTCATGCAACGAGGACTATAAAGCAACTCATTATTAGGGGTTTTTGAGTTACAATCATACAGTGTATATACTAACCAAAAGCTCTGACGACGAAGAATATAGTATGTCTATACGAAGAGGTTAGGCAACCATACTACGGTAAAATATTGTAATTTTTGTCGGTAAAGCTGTTGGTTTGTATATACGCTTTATGACTGTAACTCAAAAACCTCTAATAATGAGTTACTATAGTCTTCGTTGCATGACTTGATTTATAAGTAGTTTTAAATACATTTCAAAAAAAATTCTTAAAATATCGTTTACCAAGAATATTTTGATAGGTTTATTTCTTTTTACCATAAATTTATTTTTCTATTACAGCTGAACAGTGCAAAGCACTATGGAAACATTTACGTGATACATATGCAAAAAAGCTAAAGAACCCTTTATCTCATCAGAATTGGCCTTATACGGAGGCCATGTCCTTTTATGGAGATTGTTACAAAAAACGAAGGTAAAAGCCAGAATTATATATATAAATTACGTAAAGCAAAATTTTTGAAATTTTTATCCACGCCCTTCTCATTCTAAAACACCTGTAACGAATCCTGACCCCCAACTATATAATTAGGTAAAATTTGCTAACTAAGTAAAGAGGAACCTTAACCTTAAGTTTTTTTATAGCAAAGTGATCGATCGATTGATGATGTAGCAGGCTAACTTGAAAAGTTTCACTTTTACGAACGCGATTGCAGTTTAGTGCAGGCGCTGTAGGTAGTTGACTATGCAAAATATGAGGATCGCACTTTGACAGTGGATTCTGGCTGAGAATAGGTCACAGAATAACGATCTGGATGTTGCCAAGTCAGGTTTTTGTTATCCCCCCTCCTCTTATAATCGTGTTCGAATTTCTGAAGATTTGACCATGTTGATGCCCTAAAGCCACAATGACAGAGAAATGAATCAAAAATGTGTAAGACCTAACCTAAAAATAAAATTATCTTAGTTTTTTAAATTTTAGCTGCAAAAACCCCCCAGACCCCCCAAAACCTAAAATTTTTAGGTTTTCTTCAAATTTTCTCAAAAACTAAGCTTCTTAGGGAAAAATATGTAATCGCTTTTTTTGTAGACAATAAAATTTCTTTTTTGACGATGTACAAGTCAGTAGGGTACGTCCAAACACAAACTCTCCATTGGCGTCCGTTTATTGAGGTAATGCAAAAAAATTAAAAAAAGAAACATGCATATTACCTGTTTTTCCCGATTTTCTTGAAAACCAAGCTCTCTATCAAAAATTATGTCCTATAATCGGTTGTAGATAATAACATTTTCTTTTAAACGATGTGTAACAGGGCAGGATTAGTTTCAGTTTTATCCAATTTTCTCAAAAATGAACTAAGCTTTTCAGGAAAAAAATTATTTTATACTTTATTTTGGAAAATGGAATTTTCTTTTTAACAGTGTATAAGTTAGTGCAATCAGATTAACTGCAAACTCTCCAGCGGAGTCCGTTTTTTGAGAAAATGTCAAAAAAAAAATTAAAAAACCACATGTTTGTCACAAGTTCTGCCCGATTATCTAAAAACCAATTTAAAACGCTGTACCACAAGGTAAGATTTATCGTCAGAATAAAACTTCACAGGCGTCCGTAAATTAAATCAATTTTTACAAATCACCAAACAAATTAATTTTGTTGCAGGTTTTATCCAATTTTTTAGCTCACACTACTACTATACTATAGTAGTGTGAGCTATGGTGATCCTAATTTTTTCTCGAAAAAAAAAGTTGCTCCGATTTCAAATTTTTTTTATATATACATATATATATATATATATATATATATATATATATATATATCGGTAAAAAGGGAATTTTATTTTCTACAGTAAAGTTTAGAACACATTTTTTTTCAGTTGGGCTTAGTTTAAGAGGAAATTATGTAAAACCTTAAAAAAATTATTTTGTTTGGTGATTTCTAAAAATTGATTTTATTCACGGACGCCTGTAAAGTTTTAATTTATAGCTAAATCTTACTTTGTGATACAGCAATTAAAAGAAAATTTTATTGTCTACAATCGACTATGGAACATGATTTATAATAGAAGGCTTGGTTTTTAAGATAATCGGGTAAAACTTGTGACAAACATCTGGTTATTTAATAGTCTGACCGCACTAGCTGATACATTATTAAAAAGATAATTTTGTTTTCTACAATAAAGTGTAAAATAATTTTTTCCCAAAAAGCTTAGTTTGTGATTTTTCAAAATTGATGTATCTTACGGACGACCCTAAATTGTTATCAATAAAAGTAATCTCACAGTCTTATACACCATTTTAAAGGAAATTTCATTGTCTATAATTGACTATAGAACATAATTTTTGATAAAGGGTTTAATTTTCAAGAAAATCTGGTAAATCATGTAATAAACATGTTTATTTTTTCATTTTTTAACATTACCTTAATATACGGACGCCGCTGAAGAGTTTGTCATTAGTCGTTGAAAATCAAATTTTATTGTCTATAATAAAGGTTATACGGACGCCGCTGAAGAGTTTGTCATTGGTCGCTGAAAAGCTAATTTTATTGTCTATAATAAAGGTGATTACATATTTTTTTCTAAGAAGCTTAGTTTTTGAGATTTAAAGAAAACCTCAAAATCTCAGGTTTTGGGGGCTTTGGGGGGTTCTTGGGGGTTTTTGCAGCTAACATTTAACAAACTATTAAAATTTTATATTTAGGTTGGATTTTACACATTTTTGATTAATTTCTCTGTCATTGTGGCTTTAAGGCGTCAACTTAGTTAAATTTTCAGAAATTCGAACACATCTATAAGAGAAGGGGGGATAAAAATAAAATTGGACCAAAAGCTGGCTTGGCAACATCCAGATCGTTAATCTGTGACCTTTTGTCAGCTAGAATCCATTGTCAAACTGCGGTCCTTATATTATGCATACTCAACTACCTACAGCGCCTGCACTAATTAGAAGAGCAAAGCGGAGTTAGTAACACTATTTTTTCTTCGAAAATTATATAAAAACGTTTATTAAATTTATGGGTTTTGTATACACACAACATTACGAAACTTTATGACTGAGCACTATTTGCCAGAACGTTGCTATGCGGATAAATCATATAAAACCGTGACATGGGCGGTTATTAACAATTATTTGAAAGTTGGGTTTCCTAGGACAGCAAACAAAATATATTAAGCTACCAATTCTTAGACTTTTCAAGAGTGCGGAAAAGTGGCACTTTCAAAACTAAAATGCGTGCGGGAAAGTGGACTCTCCGCACGCTCATAGAAAAATAACAGTTACCTAACAAGTGTGGAAAGTATGACTCTACCGCACGAGAAGGCAGTTGAAGTTCAGTTTGGTTCGGTTCGGTACATCACTTTATAGCTTTATCCTTTGCTTGCCCTCTCACACTTGTAAATGACATGTTCTGATTCCAAAAATAATTATTCTGCTTTATTTATTTTTAGTCGTTATCGGACAAAGCATGCAAAATTATTAATATCGAGTGATTAGACCGGTGCTTAAGAAAATCAATAAATTACTTGTACATTAAATTGATACTTGTTGTGATTTTACGAATAATAATTTTAGGAAATAATATTTTAAGTTGTGTGAATTATTAAAATATGATACGACTAGTGCATAAGAAAACTAATAAATTATATGCAAATTACGTCCATACTTGTTGTGATTTTAGGAAATAATTATATTTTTTGTTGTGTGAATTATTAAAATATTATTTAGCAATTGGCAAACTTTTTATCTAAATTATAATTCGTTTGGTACTTCACATTGTAGCTAGTTATCCTATTATGCCAGTTGAAATAAACTAAAGGTTGTCAATTTTTTTATCTGACCTAAAGTTGGTGGGATTTTAAATATATAATTGTACAATTATTATTACTTCAAGTTAAAAAAAGTAATTAAAAAAAAACTGAGAAACCAAAAACTTATAATCATAATAAAATATATTATACATCTTCTAACTCGACCGCATTACCCAGTTGATGTTATAAGCCACGGCGCGGCGTTGCGTTGACGTAACGTGCGTTACGCAGATAAGATTAGTTGGGTTTGGGTAGAAACAACGAGATGAAAACAGGCTTAAAGCAAATGCGTAACGAAACTTCCGGTATGTCATTGTGAATTTAAACGTTACCAAGATAAGATAAACACCATTTAAAGCAAAATTCTATGGGATATAACACAGTGTATATCGTTTTTCCCTGTATGGATTGGTTTTGAAAAAAAAACAAAGTAAAATGTTTGAGAATTAGCAAAAGGAGTTCGGTGCAAAGTGGATTCGCTTTGTCTACTACTACAGCTAAGGCCTTTATGATTATGAGAACCAAAAGCAAACACAAAAGGACAACAGAACACGTAAAAAAAAGGAAAAATAATAATTTACAATAGTTTCGTTTTATCACCTCGTGCGACAGTCATAAAACGGTACTACTGTTATCGGACAGTCAGTTTTCCGTTCCATCAAGCCACTTAAACTGGTTTCTGACTCCTCTGAAATACAAGGATTGAAGACAGGCGCATTAGAAGGCGCGAAAAAATTGTATGTAAAACACACACATGTCTAGTTGCCACCACCTGAAATAAAAATATACCATAAAATTACATTAAATTTACATTTGTCTAAGAAAATTCCAAAAACAGTGAATAACCCAGAAAATTAAAATTTTTACGTAAATATAATAATAGTTTTTTAATTTTTCAAAAATAAATGGTGCTTAATTATCTTAATTTTTATTACTACGGGACTGCGGAATGTTGTCGGTACACCACATGGAAAAAAGCTGTACTGACCATAGGGTAGCCGGCTTAGAAAAAGAAAAACTAGTTCACTCTGATAGCAGCAAATCCCGGTGACCTGTGAACTAAAAGTTAAAAGAAGCGGGGTAAAACCGAATGTGAAATTTTACACCAGATTTGGCGGAAGAACATAAAGGTCATTAACTATATATACCTACCAAAGTACAAGCTACAAAATGTGATTTTAAGTATTAAGGCTTTCTATAATATGTAGGTAATTTCATAAAAATTTAGTAAAAATCAAATTACAAAATACAAATAAATAAGTATATAAATATCACATAAAACTTGTGATATTAGAAAAAATAAATATACTTTCACAAGTTTCGCCCAAAAATATGTGCTAATGCACGTTCGTTTTAATTTTTGGTATATTTAGTTTATTAGGCGGTCTGTAGCGGTTTATAGTTTGTGAATATAAATTAAATTAATGTAATTTTATCTGCATTTTAAAGAACTTAAATTAAAAATATATTATGATAAGGGTTATTATCTAATTGTATAATAGTATAATCCTTTCTGTGTGCAACTTTAATTTCGTGCTCTCGAATTCATACGTTGCATTCGATCTATCTTTACGTGAGAACACAAACCTACCCTTTCTTTTAGTCACGTGACTTTGAATTTAACTCTCTCGCATACGATCACATGCCTGAAGTAAATCGATAACGACCCCATCATCATTCGCTTTTGGACAGTTATTTGGTGTTCCATCTAACCAAAACCGTTTTAAAACAGTCCTCGTACTGCATTGCGCGCGCTTTGGGATTTTTCGGACGGTTTTATGACTGTCGAACGGCCTGATGGAACACCCATTATTGATAATGAAAACACACGAAAATCCCGAAATTGATTGGACCCGCCTATCTATTTTTCTAATCTACGGTTGCATACATCGCACGTTAAGTGGGGCAATGTTACTTCGCGCGTAATGCGTTTTTATAAAGAAAACAGAAATAAAGTTATAAGTGTAAGTGTAATAAGACCAGAGAAAAGACGTTATTTCGAGCAGAAGGTAGATCAGTGTAAGAGTGATCAGTGATAAGAGTGATGAAGACTATGTGGACCACATTAAAACAGTTATTTCCCAAAGATAAAAAATGTTATAAAATTCGAAAATTTGATTTTGACGGTGACATACAATCTGATGAGAATCTCTTGCCTGATAAACTTAATAACTTTTACATAAATAGTATTGATCAGATTGTAAATAATATTGATAAAACAGATTGTAGCCATAAAGTTGTTGGTAATATAATCCAGAGAAATACAACCAGTGCAATCCAGTTTTCTGATTTTATGTTTATTGAAAAAAATTGAAACAAATTTATTGAAACCTATTGATAGTACTATATTAAGAAATATAGGTAGTCCAGATGACGCAGATGTTAATTTCTTTAAAAATGTATACGATATTTTGTAATTCAGTAAAATGTGGTTTCGATAGTTTGTGGTTTTGATATTTTGTGTTTCGATATTTTTTCGTACGGTCAAAAATATACAGTATTTTATCTAACGCTAGCGGTTAAGTGTACTTTACCGCACTCATTTGTGCGCGGTAAAGTAAACTAGACCGTACGCATGTAAATAGACGTATATTTTTAAATTGCATCAGATTTTTGTACCAACTGTAATTTTATAAGGCGGAACTTTACATTAATAAGTACCCTAAAATAAAAGAAAATTAAAATAGATAAACTCACGGCATGTTAGTCGATAATTAGTTAAAGTTCGAAGAAAACACCTAATTAGTTAGACAGGATCCAGACAGAAAACTGATAAAATATTCATGATTACTCAACAAATATAAAGCCTTTGCAGCGGTATTTACTAAGATGGTTTAAGGTTTAAGTTTAACTTTTAGTTTATCTTTTGTGAAACGTTTAAATTGAATTTCTTTTAAACTTAATAAAAGCTAATGGAATTTTGGACTAATTATAACACCCTCAAAACTGTCTCGGCCCCCTAAAACCTTTTTCCGAATACGCCACTAAAAAAAGCAAACGCTTTCAATAAAATTTATATTTATATTGAGTTGATTTAGGGTTGAATTTATAGTCGAGCCTTAAGGTCGGACGTTTGCGGGGCGTCCTCAAAGGTTTCTCAGCGTTTTCATTTTATAAAGCTTTCCTTAAAAGGTTGAGTCAAGGAAGCAAATGAGCTGGCTACATTGACATTTATATTAATTTTTGATATTTATGACATCTTTTAACAATTTCAGCTAATTTATCAAGATTGGTTTAAATAACAGTTTTTATCTGTGATAAAAGTTTCGCTAGAACGAAAAAGTATGATTGTGAAGAATGGTTTAAAACTATAAAAAATCCTACAAAATAAAAAACACATGGATGGAATTTCCTACTTGAAAAAACAGGGGACAACAAAGGCCTGAAAGAAAATGAATTTGATGATCAAGAAATTTATACAGAAAGCCTTTTCAGTATCATGAAAAAGCCAAATAAATGTTTTAATGCAGTTGAATATTTACTTCAAATATCATTTGTACGAAATCTGGTTAAGTTAAATGTTGTATTTTATGTTTATATGTATTAAATGTTTTATCAAAATTAAATACATTTTTTTTACTTCATATAAAATATTTCTTTATTTGTTAGATAATAAATTTTTTGAAACTTTTCCAAATAGGTATTTGGTGGTTAGTATACAATTCAACATTTTTTTATTCGAAAAATAAATAAACTCGCGGATCCCAAAATCGCGGATCTTCCCATTTATAAACCAATATTCATCAAATTCGAAACTTTGCGATTTTTTAGGTCGCTGATTATTATTTTTAACTTAAACTAAAAAAATCAAAATGGCGGATATTTCTGTACCAATATACATCAAATTCGAAATTTTAGGGTGTTTCAGGTCGCTTATTATGATTTCTAACCTCAACTTAAAAAAAAATCAAAATGGCTTAAGTTTAAAAAAATCAAAACGGCGGATCAAAAATGCCGGATTTTGTTTTATTGTCCATTGTTACAAGTGATTTAGTAGCACCGCGGTGGCACACCAGCCTTTATCAGGCCAGCAGACATAGTTTTTAGCACATAATATATAGCATATACTTTTAAAGCAATGTATTTTTTTAAACTTTTTAGTACAAAAAAAAACTGAAATTTAAAAAAAAAAAGTCCGCCATTTTTAATCCTCCATTTTAATTTATTTTTAGTAAAAATGAAAAATAATAATCAGCGACCTGAAAGATCTCAAAGTTCTGAGTTTGATGCAAATCGGTTTATAAATGGAAAAAGTCACCATTTTGTATCCGCCATTTTGATTTATTTTAAGTTTAGGTTTCAAATCATAATTAGGGACCTGAAACACCCTAAAGTTCCGAATTTGATGCATATTGGTTAATAAATGGGAAAGCCCGCCATTTTTCATCCGCCATTTTGATTTTTTTTAGTTTTAGTTAAAAATAATAATCAGCGACCTGAAAGATCGTAAAGTTCCGAGTGTGATGCATATCGGTTCATAAATGAGAAAATCCGCCAATTAGGATCCGCCATTTTATTTATTTTAAAAATGTTTGAATTTCTGTCTAAATTTTCATTAATATTACAAAATATGTGAAATTTAGGTAGCTACCTATTTATTAAACTGTTTTTATCTATAAGGTTTAAAAATTGATTTTTTTAATAGCCCGCTTTACTTTTTAATCTACCAATTAAAAGAAAAATCAAATTGTTGTCTTCCTCAACCAATTATTTAGTTGCATAAAATCTCAAAAACAACCGTCACAGATTTTTTAAACTAGTGCGCATAATCAGGAAGCGAACTAACAACAGAAATCGTTATTTAGAGAAGATTTAGTGATCCAAATAATTTATATTTGTATTTTAAAAGTATTGAAATAAATAAATAAATGAAAACATTTTTTATTATATTAATTTAAAGATTATTTGAAAATAAACAAATCGCGTGTGAGTTTATTTGGATTTTAATCTGAAGATCGTTTTTTTTACTTTCCTCATCAAGGCAAATATCGTTTAAAAGCTACATGCTAAAATATAAAAGAGATATGAGAATTTAGTACTAAATGGTTTATTCAGCCTTGTGTACATTGCCCTAAAAAACTCGCTCTAATAGTTCATTGAAGCTAAAAATCGTATAAAATTTTGTCATATCGTTCCTAAATATGATCAAATTTTACATTTTAAACAAATAAATTAACAAAAACGTGATTGTTTTCAAGTTACAATGAGATAAACCACCCCCCGTAGGTAGTTTAAAATTTAGGACGATTTTTAGTCGGAATCCCATGACCTAGGGGTTTAAAGTGACGTAGAAGTCTAAATTAGACAGTTGTAGAAAAATCAGTTTTCCATGTTTTCTTCTTTTTTCCGGTCTATATGGTCCATTTCAAGAACAAATCGTCTTAAATTTCAATTTTTAGGACATTTTATCGTCCGTAAAGGTAAAAATACTGAATCAATTGCGGCCTGTTACGGCAAAAAATCAATTATTCCAAACCAATGCACATTTAAATTTTAAACCTAAACTTACGCCTTATTAAATACTGTTGTTGGAGTTCTAGCTAGCGCTAGTATACTGTTTGAGTTTGCGAAAACTGGTGTTACATTTAAGGGACACTTTTGTACCAATTTAGATTCTGGTCTCAGAAGATGCGATATTTGTACTTTTTTGTTAAAAATTTAGTTTAGAATAAATGATTATCTTTTTATTATTTATTACAACATTGTTTGCATTTATTTCTTTTTTAATATATCATCGAAAAAAAGTGGTTTTCGTGTACTCTTCCTATAACAGCTAATAAAAAAGAACATATTTTTAGGTAATCATTTTGAAAAATCATTTAATAAGTTTAAAAAGGAACTAACCGATTTTATCAATGGCAAATTTGAAAAAATTTCAAATGACTACAAACAAATTAATCGGAGCCTTACTGTGATCCACAGAGGACGTTTACCCCGAGTCTCTTCTTTAACCAAACCCTATGTCAAGGTACCAGAACTTCCAATACAGAAAGTTAAGGTACCAGAACCTATAATACAGAAACACGATTTCTTGGTAAAATGGACATTTCCTCTTAAAGAAGAACAAAAAATTATTCAATTAGAAAAGGAATTGGATAACCCAGCAAACAAAGAGGAACTGGTAAGTATAATTTTGCCCGTGTGGCTCTTAATTTAGTCAGGTTTTTTTTTAATTCTGTAAGACATCTTTCTAGACAAAATATTCAAATTATCATACTACCTAAATTTGGCAAGTTTGTATTTATTTTTTGCTTTATCGTGGCATGTTTACGTGTTGATGATAGTAAAACGACATGAACCCCTCATCGAAAACTATGGAATTTTAGATAATATGATGGCTAAAAAATATATTTGAAAAAATATAAAAAAAAAACTACTGGAATTACGTTTTATATTTCTAAAAATAGATTTTCCACCTACCTTTTTCGGAGGTCGAAATCAATATTAACCTAAACTTATTCCCAAAGGAATCCTTACCGGGTCAGGGGCATATCTGGACAGGTTAGGATGTATTGGCAATCAATTGGCTAAATGTTAAAACTTATTTCGATCCCCCAAAGAACGGACAGAACGGGAGCTAATCTAAGAAAAAATTATTTAGCTTGAGACAAATCATTAAAAAAAAACGGAAAATTATCATTTAAAATATGTTTTTAAACAAAATACGGACAGGGACCAATTCTGATTTTGACAACTGCCTTAACGAGTTTGTAATGTCATAATGTATTTTGATTTTAGGTTCAATATCTTTCTAAATATTCTGGTAAAACTGGAGAAGGTGATGGCCTTAAAATTGGATACAAAATTATTGATTTATTATTCCATCGCAACATTCTAACAATGTATACATGGACTGGTGTTTCAAGAACTAAAGACCAAAATAAAAAAGCGTTCCAGGTTTTCAACAACATCATCGACGTTTTCCAACTAGTTCTTACGTATGCAGACGAGAGATTTACTCGACAGAAAACCATTAGCTTTTTCAAGGATGGCGTGTTAAAGCATTCTAAAAAGCGCTGTCAAAATAAAAGGTAAACATATACAATACATCACATTTTAAAAGAAACTTTGACACAGCTTGACAACAGAATTTTTATCCCGTGCTTTAGAGTAATGGTAGTAGGGGTGGAAGACCATTTTTAGTCTAGCGACTAGGCACACGGCGCGCTCTTTTCGCAAACCCCGATTTGTCCGTACACCATAAACCAAACTGATGCACGTGCCACTTAGGCTGCAAGCTTTCTTTCTTTAAGAGGACTTAATTTTACCTGGCACCTCTTTGTCGAGGGCAGAGATCTTTATACTGCGTAGCAAGTATACACAGTGGACCCACGCTTTTACACCCATTCCGAATGTTGGTCCTGCTACATGTTAAAGTTGCATCTATTTAACATTGCTGTCGTCCCAGCAGAACTTGGTTATAGACGATAGACTTCTTTCCTTTTCAGCGCACTAGTCGTGGTCGTCATGAGTTGACTGTAGGAGATTTATGCTGGCGCCATCCTGGTATCGACTATTTAGCACTTATAGCAGGCTTCTTAGTTATTATTCCTGGTTTCTTGACTGACTGCATGTCGGCTCCTGGACTACACCTGCGTATATTCTCGATGTTCAAGGTCAACTTATATTTTGCGTGCATCGCATCGCACGCTAATTGAATAGGGACTTATTGGAATAAAACCAGACCTTATTGTTAAATCGGCCGTATTGTTACAGATTTACATATAAAAAGCAGCTGCTTTCTTTCAAAATTCGGCCTTTGTGTATTTAAGAACCGGATTGATTAGTGTTCGTTTTTAGTAAATGAAAGTTAGCGACTTTATTTTTAAATTTGACTTCGGTTTGTCAATTTTGAGACGTCAGCTGTCAGTTTTCTTTGTAAATCTGTCAGTAAAGCCGACTCCAAAATAAAGTCAGGTTTTATTCCAATAAGTCCCGAATGACGACTATTAAAGGCTGAAAAGGAAGTGAGCGGCAAGGCAAACTTTTTTTTTGTTTCTGCATCGTTGTTCGAGGCACAAACCTTTTTTATTGACATAACGTTGGCCAAACCGGGGTTTGGTTTTTCTTTCCCAGTTACATTAATTTAAAGCAATAGGCAAATATATTAATAACCATAGTTTGCTCGCGAAAATTTGAGCAAAATCACATCATTTGAAAACAGGTTTTTTGCAAGCTAATAAAACATATTTGTTTAGGTTCCCCAAAGTTCAAAATGAGACGCAGGACCAGGATGACCATAGGTAAGTGATTAATAGTTATGGTAGAATGTTTTGATAAACATTTACATAATTTACATGAACTGCTAAATGCCAGCTCAGACCTTCTGTTAGTTAATATTTTCAATGAATCAGTCAATTTTGCAGTTATCGTGTAAGCAGACAAGAATAATACACTTTTTTTACGCTTTTACTTTGTGCATTATTATATGCGGCCTACTGTCAAACAGACAGTTAGACATCGGTCATAGCAAAAACAATAGGTTTTGATTTTGCAAACGGAATAATATAAACTCGAACATGATTACAGTTTTTTTTAATCTATACCGTGCGTCGGCCTGGCGTCGTACTCAGGGAAATCTAAGAGAATGGCCAAGACTATCCATTTGGGAAATTTGGGTACTTTCCAACCTTAGTTCAAAGAAAAGGTATCTGGATATCTTTAGAGACCCGTTTTGTTATAATCGGTTGGCTTTTCATAAAGTTATAATAGTTGGAGTTTGTGTATTTTTGCAAGTAATTCTTACATTTTTCTTTGTCTTGACGAAAATTATTCAAGTCCTTAAGATCTTTACTCAAAATAACTGAATTAAGTTGTTCTTTTTATTTCTTATTAGTGTGCGTTTTATAATTTTTAAAAGTTTTTGTACACATAGGCATAAACATATTATTCCTCTAGCTCAAGAATTTATAACTATCTTTTGCTCGTTTTTGCTCGTTTAAAATTGTCTCGTTTTTGCTCGTTTAAAATGTACAATTTTTGTAAATTATCCTGTTTCGGGCGATTTCACTATGTTAATAGTTATTATTGAAATTTACTTTGTAATAACTATAATTTTTAATTTTTAACTGATTTTGATAAATAGAGTTTCTAAGTTAAATTTGAGAATAAATTATTACATTTCCGTAATGTTGAAATTCAAAATGACGAGCGTAGTAAAGTTTCTAGCATAAGTCGATTTTTCTATAAAGCTGATAAAAAACAGCTAATCCTTAAGAGCAAATAACTTTTTTTATTTCTTGATTGGTTTTGTTACAGTAATACAATACCCTACGTGGTAAAGATGAGGCATTTTTTCTGGTGTTTGGCTTTTATTACAGTAGGGCTTTTAAAAGTTTCTGAGGGAGGGTGAAAATATTTATTTAAAGTAGCGAATCTTTTAAATTTTGTACAAACTTGGGTTTAAACATTTCTAATAAATAGGAATTGACAAAAATATTTTTTTTTTACTATTTTAAATAACACTTAGTTAAAAGATCCAAAAATACTTGAGACCGGTTATTCTCTAAAATTTTCCTGTGTGCGTCATCCGCAGCGAAGGGATTGCACTTATGGTTTGCTTCACACACCGGCCTACGAAGTTATTTTATGGTTGCAACTTTGACAAACTGATTTTGAAAGTTAGGAAATGTCAAATAGCAAATAAAACAGTGATTTTCAAACGTTGTGCATTCTTGAAAAGTTACTCTTGCTTGCGAAAGGTGGTGTAGTAGCGATTTTGACATATTATGTTGTTGACATTGGAGTCTTAAAAACAAATTTGAATTTTCGACTTTGAGGGGGGGCGGCTCCCAACGCCATCTTCGATTTAGTGTGCATAAAAACGTTTCTTTTTAAAATACTTAGTTAATGTAGATTTTAGAAAAAAAAAGTTTTAAACAAATGATAAAAATTTTAGTGGCCTTTAACGTCGAAACTGCTTATTTTTAAGAAAATCTGTAATTACATAAAACCAAATTGAACCCTCTAGGTCGAAAGCTCAATTTTTTTTAGGACTCCAATGTGAGCAACATATGTCAAAATGGCTACACTACCTTCTGCAAGCTGGAGGTATTTTTTTCTCTCTAATGACTGGCCTTATATGCAAAGGATGTCCGTGCAGTTTTGTGGTATGGTTTTTGTGTGAAACCTGTGTATTACTTCGCGCATCAAATATAATATGTCAGGTGATCCTATGAAACAGCCCTGAAACAAAAAATTATAACAACGACTGCAACTGGCTGTTGGGGGTCGATTTTCCCCTAGAGAACAAAAATGTGTTTATAGACCAAAAGTGTGTCTCTATATTTTAATTTTCGCCCCTAAAAATGGCTAGGTTTACACTCGAGTTGAACCGGATTTAGTAGGTGAAGCGGATAATTTTGCTAAACAATTTCATATGTATTTTTCTATTTTATATAATTTTGACACATAAAAATATGTTCCTTGAACAAAACTTGACTATACCAGTATAGTTCCAACACGAGAATTTGCCACAATTTCGTTACTTCAAAAAATTTGATTTAGTTTGACTTTAATATGTACACAGATTTATACCGAACTTTGACACAATGGAGGCGAACCTACGAAAGGACACGGTCCCTGGAATAGACCGGTCTATGGATCTTACATAGATATATATATATATATATATATATATATATATATATATATATATATATATATATATATATATATATATATATATATATATATATATATATATATATATATATATATATATATATATATATATATTTGTCATATTTTTCCCGTCACTGGTGGTCCAGCTGATTTTTGTTCACAAGATATAGGTGGGATATCTTATTAATGAACAATAAATATATTTGGAACTTTTTGAAAACCAAGGTTTTCCAACTGTTTTTTAGTATATCCTTTTAAAATATTTTTTTTTTGAAGTATAGTCATTATTTCTTTTTAGCCCGCTTAATTTTTTTTACACAAAACTTAAAATACAAGTTAAATGATGATGATCGTTTAGTATCAAAGGTAAACCGAGGACTTGGGAAGTAAAAAAACGGTGTAGCTTAGCGGATTAGTTTCGATGCTGAAACAAACACATTCTTCGTATTTTTATTTTTGTGTAAGTAAAAATGAAGTGGGCTAAGCAAAATTAACCATTCTATAAGAAGAAAATTTCCTTTTTTAAGGACATATCATTCAGTCAGTGGCGTATATATGGGGGGGCCTGGGGGGCCCGCCCCCCCCCCCCCCCCGAAACTAAGATTTTTTGGATATTTTCTACATATTTCATAAATACAAACATAAAATAGCATAAAATACAGCCTCATAAGGTCTCACCCCCCCCCCCCAAAACTGTCTCGGGCCCACCCCAAAACTTTTTTCTATATACGCCACTGCATTCAGTTAAATAAATGCCTGGGTTATTAAATAAATACCAAAAATATTTATTATTCATTAAAGAGATATCCTACTTAACTTTTATTTACAAGAATCAGTTAGATCACCAGTGATGTAAAATTATGACATATATTTTTTAGATCTATAGACCCATCTATTCTGGGTACCGTGACGAAAGACAGTTGAAAGCGTGCGCCGTTGCCGAGTTTTTGTCTTTCCTCGCTTGAGGATATTCACTCACCCCCTCTCCTATACACCGAAGGCCATCAGCGCGTTTTTGCATGCGTTTAGTGTAACACAGGCGACCGTCCCGCAGTAGTATAATATTTCTTTAAGTCACATATTTATATAAATTTAAGAATACACGAGCAGTTGGTGACATCATTGCACCCGTTTCTGACGTAACGGTTGTTTTTTATTTGTTTTGAATATTCCACTTGTTTTATTTTAACGCATTTAGTAATTTTCTCTTGAAATCCATTTGTGAGTAAAATTATTCTGCTTTTTAATAAAATAAATTTAAAAAAACAATTTAAATTTAAAATAATGGTTTAAACATAAAAATAGTTTTTATTAAAACCGTGTTCGGTTCATTAATATTAAAAACACCCTTTATTACATTCAAAAATGTTATATTTTAAGGCTCACTATGTAAGTTATTAAACATAAAATTTATTCATATTTTGATACTTTTTTCCGTCTAGGTATTGCTAAGTTAAATAATTTATTTTACTTTTTAATTGAAATGGATTTTTTTTTGCAAAACGTTTGATAATTCTTGAACACATTTTTGAGGTGCCTTGAACTTGATTTAATAACATTTTTTTTTGTTTACAAAAAAATAGAATAAAGAAGAATACTTTAGCATTAAAAAAAAAGTATATTAACACTTAATTAGAACCCTTCTTGAAATGCATAACTCTACAAAAGGTCAATTATCTGTTGTATTATTATTTTTAAAGAAGTTATAATGTCAAATCATTTTTTTTTAATTTGCTTAACTATTGCTTTAAAATAAAGGGGTTTGAAGCAATATGTAAGAATATGTATTTATTTATAAAATCTTTTGAAATTCCTTTATCCTTTATGTTTGGAGCATTGGTTATGATTATGACTCTGCATTTAAATACCTATTTTTAATATTCCCAGAAATAAAAGAAATATCCGAAGAAACAACTTTTAGGTTTATTCTTCGGCCATAATTCGATTACCGGCCTTTATTTTCGGTGGTTTTGATTTATCCCTTGCGTCACATCAAATAAAATATTATGTCATATTATGAAGAAATTTTCGTATTATAAAATATTAAAATATTGCCAAGTCTTGTTTAAAGCAAATGTTTTTATGTATTTTAAGATTACTAAATAGAGAAATGGAAAAAACATATGAAATTGTTTAGAAACATTATCCGCCCTGTCAACTAAATCAACTCGTGGGTGAACTTAATCAGAATTAGAGACCAAAGTTGGAAGCAAAAATGAGATATAGACACTTTTGTGTCTCTGAGCAAAAAATCGAATCCCAGCTGAATGTAGCTAATATACAACCTTTGATACATGCTTTAAATAATAAAAGGCCAATATGATAATTTTCCAGCCAATAAACATAATGCATATTTAAAAAAAATATATTTTCGTAGCAGAGAGAGAAAATCTTTCTTGACTTGCAGCTCTTCTAGCTGTGCGCTCAGCTTTTTATAAAATTAAGTCTTTGTATATATTTAGCAATGCCGAGGACGATCTGATCGGCAATGACCAGGAAGCCAACGACCAGGACGCGAACGACCAGGAAGCCAATGACCGAGAAGTACACGACGAGGGTGATAACGAAGATGATATTCCGGTTATATACCTGACCTATTCAGATATCGAACAGAAGCTTCCAGCTGTTATTTAATGATTTACTAAAATCTAACAGTTCTGAAATAGCCCAAAAGATAATATGGAAAAACTGTGCAACTTTTGTATTTAATCACCTACATGAACACCTAATAAAGGCGAGACAAATATAACCAATGACTCTGTAAAAACAAACCTTTTTTATGAGGTTTTAAGGAAAAATGTTATTTTAGTTGTGCCTGGAAATGACCACATTTCATTACTTTTTAATAAAAATTTTGTGAATCTTATACGAGAAACATAAACGGCTCCGAATAAAACTGATAGCATAATTTTTAATTTCCATGTTTTTCTTCTAATTTAGTAATCGTTAAATGCTCATGTTTTACAAATGTGTAAATTACTTTTTGGGCTATAAGGAAACTATTAGGTATTTCATAGAGAACTACTTAAAGTAAAATTTTGAATAGGCTGACAGCACAACTATTTGTCTCACCAGTCAAACAGGTTGGCAGTACATTTTATTAACCATGAGGAGTTTGGTACCTATATGTTTTACAACACAGAAAAAAGTACTGAGGGGTTAACTGTTGTTCACAGCCTGGTGGGTACAGCGGTAAGGGTAGGATAGGACTGACCAGTGTAAGAAAACCCTTGCATTTAAATGAAACTGCAGTGCATGAAGTAACAAGACGATTTTCCTTTCTGCCTTTACATTTTACCCTAATTTCATTATAATTTTTTATCCTTTGGTTCTATCCAGGGGTGTTTGGGCCGCTGCCTTATGGACAGGAATCTTATGGGCAGGTGCCTTATTGGCCTGTCCCTTAGGAGCAGTAGATTTTTCGGCCGGGCGCGGATTTTGTCCTGGGCTGGATGGGGAACCGTAAACCAGCCCGGGACAAAAATACGCGACTGTACCAACAAGGCGCCAAGAACACCCAAATTCCAAAAAATCGAGTAGCACCATCTCCACTCATCTTCCAAATATTCAAGAACTTTCATTTTTGTAAATAAATTTTTAAAGGCGACTTGACACAGGAAATTGATGGGTTTTGACAAAACTATTTTGGGACGTACTGGGTGTTGTTGTTGTTTTTTCATAGTTTAAAAATTATGTTGGTTGAAACATCGGCGTTGCCTGATTGGGTCACAAGGTGGCCGCCTCTTAACAAAGAAGAGGAGATTTTTGCTCGGTGCAACAAATTTAAAAATAAGGCATGCTTAAAATTAAAGCAATCCATAGTTAAGAAAGGGAATTTTAAAAGTCGGTGCGATGGGCCCTTAGTTACTAAAATTCTGCGGTGTGCAGAAACTTAAAAAATGGAATTTTTCAGTGTTTCGTCATTAATTTAAATATAATTTATCCAGAATGTAGAAACTAAATTTCACTATTTTATAGATTCTGTTAGTTATAACAAATCCAATTGGCCAAATTTTGGATTTAGTTGTCTTTGTTTTACAACCTTAGGAAATTGAACTAAAGTTTACCACAGAATGTAATGTTCAGACCAGACTCTAAATTGTTTTTTACTCTTAAGTGTACTGGTGAGTCAGATATTTCTTTATGAGAATGTGTATTTCTTTAAAGGAACGTCGTTACTAAAATGATAATAAACGATTTTTAAAACCACTCATATTTTTACTCATATTTTCGCTTTGGCCATAGTTTTAAAAAAATGACCCCCCTCCCCCCCCCCCAATGCAAAGATTTTTTATGAATACAAAAATAAAATAGAAACCAGATATACAGCATCATATTACTAAGTGCGGTTCATTATATGAACTGAGTAGTGGAAAAAAGTAAAACTCTAGATTTTTTGAGTCTTTGGATAAAAATGTTGAGATTTATCTAAGCTTAGAGACACATGTATGATATGTATTAAAGAAATGGAGACGCGACCAAAGAAGATATATTAACACGCGAAAAACCCATCAAAGTCACTGAAACTTAAATTTTTGGTTAGGTTATTTGTCTTGTCAAGTTCATTGGCGTTTCAATAAAATAATTTAAGTTGTCGGCGGTGACATCAATCTTCATGCAGCATGTAAACAAACACGCTTGTCTGTCACCCCCGGTATATGTTTTTGTCAAAAATCATGTATTTTTATTTTCCCATGCTTATGAATTAACGACGAAAGGTTTCTCTCTAAACAATGCTAGATTATGGAGAACCGATATTACCCTCCTTTGAATTTTGAAAATTTGACTTTGATATTGTCGCGTCTCTATTTCCTTAAAATTGGTTATACATACAGGGTCTCTAGCTTAACTTAATTAAAAACTTGATAATATAATCGATATATAGGGTTCCCAAAATATTTTTGTATCTTCTATTTTCCTAAGCCATCAACTCTTTTTGGGGCGAGGAATTTCATGTTATTAACAATAAAAAAAATTAACAGTTAATATTTGAAGGCACGAGCGTTCGCCTTCTGCCTCAATCTGGACATATAAAAACGTTTCAGCGTATTTTTTACTGAAAAACAGTCAGTATACATTGTTAGTGTCTCTTCCAGGATCTACTTTCAAGGTGTTTGCATTTAAAGTGTTTAAATTCATTTAAGCGTACATGTAATTGACAATTTTTATCCTTTTTTTTCAAGTTTTTATACAAAAGAACCTAAAAGGAAAATACAATCATTTGTAAAATCTTAATTACAATCTAAACTGTTCGAGTAATTTAAAATTGACATATGAACCATAGGCACTTCGACGCTACCAACTTTATGTCTAAGCATTTAAGTGGAAAATTATAATATTGTGACAAAAGTATGACACTTAATCTACATAACACAAATACTTACTTGGCCCTCTATTGTGGACCACAATTGTTCAAAAATTGTTAATGGGAAAGAATGTGGAAAACTAATCACTCAAATGCAACAAAACAGGACCCCCTTAAAGTTTTAAATAAAAAAATTTTTTGAAAATATTTTTGCCCCCTTTTTTCCTTACATAAACATACATTGACAGCGATTTCTTGTATTCCCAGTAGTGGCGATCTCACCGGCTAATAGTGCAGGCGCTGTAGGTAGTTGAGTATGAAAAATATGAGGGCAGCAGTTTGACAATGGATTCTAGCTGACAAAAGGTCACAGATTAACGATCTGGATGTTGCCAAGTCAGGTCTTAGTCCAATTTGTTTTATCCCATCTTCTCTTATAGTCGTGTTCAAATTTTTGAAAATTTAACAAAGTTGACACCTTAAAGTCACAATGACCAAAAAGCTTCGTTTTTGAGAAAATTTGTCAAAAAAATTGGTAAGTTTAGTGATTTTTCAAAATTGATGTAATATATGGACGACCGTAAATTGTAATAAATAAAAATAATCCTTCCTTGTTATACATCATTTTAAATGAAATTTCATTATCTACAATTACCTATAGAACATAATTTTTGATAGAGAGCTTAGTTTTCAAGAAAATCATCACCTCAATAAACGGACGCCGCTGAAGAGACTCGCCCGAATATTTTACGAAAGTGGAACAACCCCCCCCCCAACCCTGACAGGGGGGTGGTTCCCCACCTTTTAACGTGCTTTTTGATAGGTTTTTGCTAGTAACTCGAAAACAGTTAACTTTTCCAAAAATCTTCTATAGACCATTTTTCAAGCGAATACAATATCCTTTTCAAGCGAATACAATATCCTTTTCAATGATGTACCTTAGTACCCTCTGACGTTCCATTAGCGTACGAAAACAGGGGAATATTTTTAGAATATTTTTTTATGTTTTTTTGTGGTATTTTTTATCCGTAACACTATTTTTTTTCTCAAAAAAATATTTTTGGTTAAAAGCCCATTGTATAAAGTTAAATACTTATTAAGCTAGACGTATATTTTTTCAATAGCCACATGTCTGGTTTTAAATCTTATTTTTAAAGCCGAAGAAATTTCCTTTCCAACGATGTACATTACTCCCCCCTCAACGCAGCAGTAGATCTTGCATAGACGCCCCAAAACTGATCAAATTTGATATACCAAGTAATAAGAAATGTCGAAAAAAACATTTAAGGGGGAACCACCCCTCCACCAAGAATGGGCGGATGGTTTTCCCTCATTATATTTTCGGGATAGTATACTGTATATTCATACCAAGTCTGTTGCTTCTCTCATTGACTGCAGTCTGTGTATTAGTACTGTTCCAACATGGTTGTCTTAAATGAAGAACTACCGCTGCTTTGAGGGGGGAGAAATTTACATCGTTGGAAAGGGAATTTCTTCAGCTTTAAAAATAAGTTTTAAAACCAGACATGTAACAACAAGATGTAAGAAAATTAAAAAAATATTGTTTTTGCCACACCTCTCATTTATTTAAATGCCTATAAAAGGTGCGCCACTGATGTAAGGGGGCGTTTTATACATCGTTAGAGAGCACTTTTGGTCAGCCTCACTAACTATTACTTAGTTGTTTTTGGCCAAGTTAAAAGTTTGCAATTAGAAAAATACTGTAAAAAATCACATTTGGGAGGGGCGAGGGGGGGATGCCAATTTAAAAGAATTCAACTAGAAAAATTAAGTTTTAAGTTAATACTAATCAAAAATATTTTTTTACTCACCTTTAGTAATATTTACAAAAATAAAAAATGTTTAAAATTTTTGTTTGATTTGAGGATTTCGTCAAACACATTTAGTTTTATTTCAAGACGGCTACTTTAAAAAGTCATGTCTAACTTATTAAATATTTAAACAATGTGTTGAGGATACAAAATGCCACAAGAAAAATAAAAAAACATTTTCCACTTTTTTCATAGGCCTTTGGCACGTGCACCACTGCCTTTAGAAGGTACGCGAGGGTACATGGTTAAAGGAAATTTTATCCGCTTGCAAAATGATCTTTAGAATATTTTTAGGAAAGTTGACCATTTTTGAGTTATTAGCAAAAAAACCGTTAAAGGGCACGTTTCTAAAGGGGAAGGGATGCCATGGTTGGAGGGATGGTTCCATTTCGTAAAATCTTTGGACAAGTCTTATGTCTATCAATACCAAGTGTGTTGCTTCTATCCATATACATAATATTCCAATACCCACGGTAACTGCCCATTCATGATGCAAACATGAGGGCCTTGGGGTCTTTAAGCAAAAAAGACCTGATTGCTTGCTTTCAAAGACATATGCATATTATTTCCATATAGTACGTATTATTGCAATACCTACCGTTCCTTACGATGCAAAATACAAACATATTTGAATTAGCAATATCAATGGACACTAAGTCTATCCTTTTTGCGATCATTAAGTTAAAATGTCCTGATTGTTTATACTTTACACATGCATATTATTTTATTCGTGTATTCGTCATGTCAAATTATCGGCTCACAGTTGGCAAAAACTCTATCTATGTAAATTTGGTATCTGTGCATTTTTCGTACCTTTATTTCTGAATGTTTGCATCAAACGCCAACCATTGTGTAAATAGGTAACAGGGAGTATTGGAATATTACGTATATGCTTCTATCATTAAAGGCAGTACCGGACCCTGTAGGGCCTAAACTAATCGTTCAATATTATAATTAAATAATTGCCTGTTAAAAGAAAATCAATTAATTAGTGCCTATCGATCGAGATCTGACGAGGCAGTAATTACCTATAAATACCGATCGACAAACTGCATTAACCAACCATTACAAGGTTTAACTTTATATTTTCACCCTGAATAAGGGGTCCACCACTATACCTACAGCACAACCCTGAAATATGGGCTTGTCTAGGAGTTTCAGCATGCAAAGGAGCTCCTTCCGAAGGGGAAGTTCAGCTCGAAGTTGACTGTGTGATCGTTCACTGCTCACGTTCATTTGTATTTAAAAGGGCAGTGGTACAAAATAGCGCAGGCCATAATAGCGTATGGCCAAATTAGCGCAGTTCAAAATAGCGCATGCCTAAATAGTGCATGGCCAAAATGACCAATGGCCAAAATAACGCATGGCGAAAATAGCGCATGACTTCTTTCCCGGGATCCTAGAGGGTGTGAATCCGAACCGAACCAAAGCAACATATTGAAAACAAAAAAACTTTCCTGACTTTTTTCCCGAGATCCTAGAGGGTATGAATCCAAACCGAACCCAACCAACATATTCTTTCCTGACTTCATTCCAAACCGAACCAAATCGAACTCGGATCGGTTCGGTTCGGATTCACACCTTATAAGATCCCGGGAAAAAAGTCAGAAAAGTTTTTTTTATATGCTGGTTCGGTTCGGTTTGGTTTGGATTCATACCCTCTAGGACCTCAAGAAAGAAGTCAGGAAAGTTTTTTTTTTGAAAAAATATAATGTTTCGGTTCGGTTTGGATTCATATCCTCTAGGATCTCGGGAAAGAAGTCAGGAGATTTTTTTTGAAAAAATATGTTGTTTCGGTTCGGTTCGGTTGGGACTTACAACGTATAGGATCCCGGGAAAGAAATCATGCGCTATTTTGGGCATGCGCTATTTTGGATGCGATATTTTGGACATGCGCTATTCTGGCCTGTGCTATTATGGCCATGCGCTATTTTGGCCGTGTGCTATAATGGCCTGCGCTATTTTGGCCGCGCTACTATGGCCTGCGCTATTTTGTCCTGCGCTATTTTGTACCACTGCCATTTAAAAGGCCCTACCGACGATAATCTCGGGCGTCGTTTTTAAAGCTAATTTAGTAGCGTGCGTTGTACCTTTCTTTTCCTTAGAGATGAGAGGCCATTGCCCACAAAAAAAAATTAGCTTATTTTTTCTAGAAGGTCGAAATCGTTATTAACCCAATCTTGAAATTAATTGCAAACTTATTCTATCCTAGCGATTATAATTTTTTTTAAGTAGCTTAATTACAGTAATACTTACTGTACTGTATGTACATACAGCAAACACGCCCGAATAAATTCGCTTCATTGCGCTATGCAAATGCAGTACTCCCAATTAAAAAAAAAAAATTTTTTTATAAATTTCTTTTAGTGTTGAGGAAATATTTTTGTCCATAATTGCTAAAAAAAGGATGATTTAACATTCTATAACAAACAAACTTTCAAAAGATTAGGCATTTTGTTCATAGTACAAGAAAGCGAATACGTTCTGTCGTCTTGCTCTAATAGACTAATAGTGTAAGAATTGGAAATTCGCAATATGCAGTAATTGTCCTAAATTTGTCGTGCAAAGAAAATTTGTTGCGCCATCCGTTTGCCTAGAAAAGGGTGGTAATGCTAAGTTGAGTCTCATAGCCCTACCACCCCAGAAAAAATTAAAAAATTTTTCATAAACTAATCTATGGAATAATTGTCGTAAATTTGATGTAAATTTGTCGCGAAAACAAAAATTTGCTTGTGCCATCCGTTTTCCGGATTGGTAATGCTAAGTTGAGTCCCAACTTAGCATTACCACTTAAAATCTGGATATTTGCAATAAGTGCATTAGCTGTCTCGAATTTGTCGTAAATTAATGCATTTATTGCGAATATTCAGTTGCTAAGTTGTAATGCGACAAATTTACGACAATTATTTCATAGATTTATTTTTGAAAATTTTAATTTTTCCTAAGGTGGTAGTGCTAACTTGAGACTCAACTAAGCATTACCACCTCTTTCTAGGATAACGGGTGGCGCGACAATCTTTTTCTTCCACGACAAATTTTTGACAAATTTGCGACAATTAATACATATATTGCTAATATCCAACTCTTAAGTGGTAATGCTAAGTTTAAGGAGGTCAAAAAAGTGAAGTAACAGCTAGTAAATTATAGAAAATATATTGAGGCAAAAAAAAACCAGACAATTTTTTTTTATTATACATTTTGAACTATCCCCATCGATATTAATGAGACAAACTGCACTTGGCAGAGAATTAATCAGAGTTTTGACTAAATATATTTTTTTGTCCGCCGTTTCAAAATCCAAGATGGCGGCTGTTACGAATATGTTTGAGTTATTTTTTTAAATCAGTAAAAAAGCTGCATTACTGTCACGCACAACGAGGTACGAATCCGCAAAATCGATTTGGTGGTTCTAAAAAACATAGGTTTGTTTCAACGATTGTTTTAAATATTATACGATTGCCTTGCCAATCATGTCTGCATCCTTGTAAATTCATTACTACTGAACCAATTTTGGTGAAATAAAAAACGTCCTGGTGAAAATTGATTGCTTTTTAAAGATCATGAAATTTATCGCCTTCTTAAAATTTAAGATGGTGGACAGAATCATACTTGTTTCTTCAAAATGGCGTGTTTATTCTTATTTTCTAAAATGTTTTAGTTTTCTTTTAATTTGTACAAAAGCATTACTTTTCCTTCGCACAACGAGGTAAAAATTAGTAAAATCAATGTGATGGTTCTCAAAAAATCAATTTTTGTTTCAGCCATACTTTTACAGATTATACGATTGCATTGCCAATCCTCTCTGCATTCATTTTTTTGGAAACTCATTATTAGTGAACCGATCTTGATAAAAAAAATCATGGTGAGAATTGATTGATCTTTAAAGATTATAATCGAAATTTGCCGACAGACCATACTTGACCCTTCAATGTTTATTCTTATTTTCCGAAAATGTTTTAGTTTTTTTTTTAGTTTATGAAAAAGCACCTAATTAATTTATTAATATTATTTATTCGGGAGAAAAGTAGTGTTTTTCTATAAATTAAAAAAAAAACTAAAACATTTTAGGAAAATAAGAATAAGCACGCCATTTAAATTCAAGTATGATTCTGTGTAACATTTCGATTATAATCTTTACAGAGCAATCAATTGTCACCACGATTTTTTTTATTTCGCGAATCAATCACGGTTCAGTTAATAGTAATAACGAATTTATAAGGAAATTAATGCAGACACTATTGGCAATACAATCGTAAAATCTGTAAAACAATGGTTAAAACAAAAATAGATTTTTTTGAGAACGATCACACCGATTTTACTAATTTGTACCTCGTTGTGTGGGGGAAAATTAGTGCTTTTCTATAAGTTAAAAAAAAACTTAAACATTTTTGGAAAATAAGAATAAACACGTCATTTTGAAGAATCAAGTATGATTCTGACCGCCTTCTTAAATTTTAAGATGTTTCTGTTTTTGTTGGTTTCACAAAACTTATGCTCTACACGGAGCTATCGCCTACATTCACCTAAGGATGGCCCAAATGGTCGAAACCGGTCCGGTCGTGGATTGGCATGAATCACTTGTTCCTGACTATCAGGACGTGTTCCAGACGGGGATCACTCGTATCCCTGTGATCGACGTTGGAGATAGTGAAAACCAAACAGTTTTAACAAGTTCCCAACGAAAGCATCAAGCCATCAGTATAATTCAATGCCGGTAGGGGTATTTTCCCTCGGAGTAGTTGTTTCTGTTGGTTTCACAAAACTTATGCTCTACACGGAGCTATCGCCTACATTTACCTGAGGCTGGCCCAAAAGGTCGAAACCGGTCCGGTCGTGGATTGGCATGGATCACTTGTTCCTGACTATCAGGACGTGTTAAAGACGGGGATCACTCGTATCCCTGTGATCGACGTTGCATAGTGAAAACCAAACAGTTTTAATCACCAAGATGTTTTTTATTTCATTAAAATCTGTTCAGTAGTAATAAATTTATAAGGAAATAAATGCATGATTGGCAAGGCAATCGTATAATATGCAAAAGAATGGTCAAAACAATAATATTTTTTTCAGAACTACTGAACCGATTTTGCTGACTCGTACCCTGTTGTGCGTGGCAAGAATGCAGCTTTTATATTAATTTAAAAAAATAATTAAAACATGTTCGCAACACAAGAATAAACGAGCATCCTTGAAGGGTACAATTTAATTTCGTCAGCCATCTTAGATTTTGAGCTGGCGGACAAAAAAACATATTTAGTCAAAACACCGATTTTGCGCAGTGCAGTTTACCCCATTGAAATCGATTGTTGAGTTCAAAAGTTATAATACAAAAAAATGTCCGGTGTTTTTTGGCCCACTCGGTAGTTTGTTGTGTTAGTCTTTTGTCAAAAACATTTTGTCGAGGTTTTAAAAAGGATCGAATTAGATCCCGACGATAGATTTGTAAGTTTTGATATATAAAGTCTCTACACCAACGTGCCAATAAATGAGTCACAGTATCATTAAAACAAATTACAACCTAATGATACACTTCACGAGAAAATAACGCTGGGTGATGGTTCTGTTGAAGCACTGTATCTCTTACTTTCAAGTGAAAGATAAGTTTTACGCTCAAAATGATGGACTTCCAATGGGTTCGTCTCTTTCGCCATTTTCATGGAGTGGTTTGAGGACCACGCGTTTAACACAGCAAGAGTCAATGGAAAAAGATTAGACTTTTCCTTTTTTGTAGGTAACAAACAAAGATGCATATTTATTTCTTAATTCTTTACTTTTAGCTCGCAAAATCTTGCACTTTTCGATAATACAACATGTTTCATAGCCGTAACCAAACTAAAAACTAAGCGGCTAAAAAAACGATAATATTAATTGTACCTACCCCGTTACTTTTACACTATCACGGAAAAAAGCGGTTGTCGTACAATATAGTGGATACCTAGCCGTAAAATAATAGTGGTAAACTGGTTATTACCATAACTATAAACTCGTGGCTAAGCATACAGTGTGCCTGAATGAAGTATAGGTTACATAAAAATGGTTCCAAAAACTAATTGCATACTTTGAATATGGGCTCTTTCCTGAGTTCAGAGCCATATTCATATAAATCCTAGCTGATCCTTTTCTCAAAATTTTGTCAATTTTTGCCATTTTTCTAGTTAGCGTAGGCGCTGGATTCTGTCACATGTGACCTAATATGTGCCCTGAGTTTGACTGCGGGGCATTGTTAAGCACCCATAGGAGTATAAAAAAAGTTTGGTCACGTGATCGAACTCATGGTCGTTGGATAGATGCTTTTGTTTAAGCATATCTCCGTACTCGGTTGACCGATTTTAATTTGGTAAAGCCTGTTATACTCCCTTTTTAAAGGCAAATCAAGTAGTTCTTAAGATATACCTAGTTATTAGTCTTTCCGCTCGCAAAAGAATTAAAGTAATATCTATGCTTATTTTATTTTAGCTTCAATATTATTGACATTTGCTTGTTTTTTGTTACAGAGAAGGCTTTAAACTTTTCACAGAAGAGGATATTGACTTTATGTTTTTAAAGTTCGATGAATAGTACCCCTAAAGACTGTCTTAAAGAGGGTGGTTTCTAAAACCGTTCACAAGTTTATAGAAAAAGGATGCATCCTAGCGAAAAACGTTAAGAATAATTTTTTATACTACTTTCAATTCCGCTTCTTCTCATCATTGTCATATATTTTACAATTTTTAAGAAAAAAATCGATTTTGGAGCGAAAACATGAAATTTTTACAAAATTGTATATTTTAGCTGGCTTCTCTACTACTATCATAGCTAGGATGCTAAGTGATACATCAAAAGAAGCGGAATTAAAAGTACTACAAAAAATCAATTTTATCGTTTTTCGCTGCAAATTCATTTATTCTATAATCTTGTGAACAGTTTTAGAAACCACCCTCTTTAAGGCAGTCTTTAGGGATACCACCCATCGAACTTTAAAAAAATAAAGTCAATATCCTTTTCTGTGAAAGGTTTAAAGCCTTCCATGTAACAAAAAAAAAACAAATGTCAATAATATTGTAGCTACAACAAAATGAGCATGGGTATTATTTTAATTCTTTTGCGCGCGGAAATACTAATAATCTTGGTATATCTCAAAAACCGTTTGGTTTTTCAAAAAATATGTAATGACATAATTTGTTTGTATTTAAAAAAGGAGTTAAACAGGCTTTAAGAAATTAAAATCGGACTACTGGGTAGGGAGATACGCTTAAACAAAAAAATCAAAGGCGGCGGCCAAACGACCATGAGTTCGACCTCGTGACCTAACTTTTTTTATACTCCTATGGGTGCTTAACAAAGCCCCGTAGTCAAACTGAGCAGACATATTAGGTCACACGTGACGAGTCAGCGCCTAGACTAACTAGAAAAATGTCAAAAATTTCGAAAAGAGTTTCAGCTAGGATTTATATGAATATGGCTCTGAACTCAGGAAAGTGTCCATATTCAAAATGTGCAATTAGTTTCTGGAACCATTTTGATGTAACCTATACTTCATTCAGGCACACTGTGTGCAGTAGTTATTAGAAATCGGTCTCCATATCGTCGGTCCAATGCCAAAGTCACGAATGTGCAAATTTGGCAATTTTCGCATATGTACAGCAGTATGTGCAATTATATTTATAGTATTCAATGCCAAAAGCGCAAAGGTGTTTGCTCTCTCTCTCCCCCTCCTTTAAAAATTTAAAAAATGAAATCTCTATTTCTCGCAATGTATCTTCAATGTTTAAAACGCGTTTTTCTCAAAACATCAATTATGCATATTCGTGACTTTGGCATTGGACCGACGATATAGGAAGTTATCACGGTCGCGGGAGTAGGTTTCGGTTACTTTAAAGAAGTTCCGCGTGGTAAAATCTTTTTTTGTGAAAGTATTGTTTTAAATTATTTTACGTTATATTATATTATTTGATGTCATTTTATATTTGTTTATATCATTGTTTATTATTTTATAATATTTTATATTGTTTTATATCATTTTATATTATTTTATGGGATATT
Organism: Aspidapion aeneum; assembly: GCA_963576565.1. Taxonomy (NCBI): domain Eukaryota; kingdom Metazoa; phylum Arthropoda; class Insecta; order Coleoptera; family Brentidae; genus Aspidapion; species Aspidapion aeneum. The sequence goes on from OY755045.1 coordinate 59,633,386, forward strand.
ATATTATTTTATATTATATTATCTTAAAGCTAAACTATTTTTAGGCAGAGCTGTCACAAGTACATTATGAAAGTACTTTAAGTACAAGTACCAGGTGCATTAAGATTTGTAAAAATACTTGAAGTACTAAGTATATTTTCTTTTCAAATGTACTTCAATTACCAAATACTTTATAAAAGTACTTAATTTTTCCCAAGTCTTTTTACTTAAATATGTAAAAAAATTAGAAAAATGCAAAAAAAAGTAAAAAATGTCAAAAAACGTCAAAAACTTCAAAAAATATCTAAGATGACAAAAAATTTCAAAAAAATTCAAAAACTCTCAAAGATGTAAAATATGTCAAATATGTTTACAAAATATTCAACCTGAAAGGTTTTATTTTTTTAATAAGAGATAATTTTATTAAACACAAAGCTGCAAAATTGACCCAGTCGCATCAAAATGTTTTTAACGTTCCAAATAGATCACATTTGTGTAAATCCAATTGACTTTGTAATGAGACCTACAAAAAACTCTTGTAAAATCGGGATGCACGTACCGTCGTCAATAATTTCTAAATCACTCATAGAAAGTACTATTTTTATAATAGCCCACAAAACTGCTTAAAAACTTGTTTAAATCAAACTAAATAAATAAGCATAACAAACGTAAATATCCAAGGAATTTTTTGAGGTGTATCTAGTCAGACTAAATAAATTTTCGGGTTCTTTAAACCAACCTCCATCAAACGTAGAAATTACGTCTGCTGCAAGTAGGTGGATCCCCAAAAATCAAGCTGCAAGTGCAATATACCTGCACTACCGTACTACCGACACCCCTCAAGATGGCATGACTGCTGTAGTAATTTCTCAAACTGAATTTGAATTTCACGTTCCACGAAGTAGTGAAGGTGCGTGCAAATAATTAAACCTATAGATATTATTCTTTTGGTAAGTGTGTACCTAATATTACGATTTTTTGGGCGATTAATTAAGACGTACCTATCAAACTTGCTAAAACACCAGACTTCCCTGCCAAGCTGATAAAAAACCGGACAGGTGGCAACCCTGAAGGTACCACTTGTCTGGCTAATAATGCAAAGGCCTTAGTGGTATATCTTTGAGCCAAAGTGTTAAGCCTAAATCATTTATTGTTGTAATCTGCAGAGTTTTTTCATGTACTGGGTGGAAAAAAAATATGCCACTTTAGTCAAACTCAGTATGTAGGTACGTGGGCACAATAGATCCATTTGTGGTCGCAGTGCATGGAGGTCCAGTAGGGCCTGCCAACACTTTCGAATACATACATACATACATACATACCACTTGTCTTCGGCGCATTAAAGTTATATCTCACCTGTATCTACAGTATACTTTAAGAATATTTTATTGTACTTGAAGTACTTTTAATGAACTTGAAGTACTTTAAATTTACTTAAAGTACTTCGAATGTACTTGAAGTACTTTGAATGTACTTGAAGTACTTTAAATGTACTTGAGGTCCTTCGCATGTACTTAAAGTACTTTTAATGTACTTGAAGTACTTTAAATGTACTTGAAGTACTTATAATGTACTTGAAGTACTTTACTTGATAAAATCAAGTACATTTCCAAGTACATTGTTAAAACACTTCAAGTACCAAGTACAATTACCGAATTCTAGATGTACTTCAAGTACAGAACTTGAAGTAGTTGTAAGTACTTGAAGTACAATTTCAAGTACTATACTTGAAGTACCTGACAGCTCTGTTTTTAGGTTACAAATTATTTAGATGTTCAAACTGCGCTAAATCCTATACGACTAAGGGACACCTGAACAGACATGTAATGTACGAATGCGGCGTCGAACCGAAATTTTACTGCATGTATTGTCCTAAAAGGTTTGCTCAAAAGGGCAATCTAACACTCCATTTAAAAAAGAAACACTAAGGAACCTTCTGGAATTAGGTACAGAAGTAAAATAATTTTATTTATTGTTGAGTGTAAAAGTATCTTTCGAAAATGCGATAAGGGATCGTTTTAAGAAGAGTTAAAGGAACTGAATTACCGAAGAATATCTCAAAATACATTTCTGGAAATTTGATTAGATTTTTTTGGAATACCATTATAGATGGCCCGTTATCTTCGATATGTTGAAATTTCGGAAAAATTGGTTAAACTGGAAAAAATTAGTGCAGTAAAAATCTACTTTTTAAAAATATTTCTATGGACCCCTGCCTTATTGAGGCACCCTAATTTTCTAAGCTAAAGTTCTAATAAAGCTTTTGAAGGAAGTTCACGAGGTAAAAAGTTGCACGGGCAAGTCCTCAGAGGTAAAGGTAGCTCGGGGACGCGTTTCGGCCTCATTAGGCTTCATTCAGCCCGAGCATAACCATAAAATGGAAGGAGATGAAATGATGATGTGGGTTCAATGAACCTGAAAAAGAAATATGAAATATGGTGTTTACTGAGGAGAGTCAGGGTTGGATTTTATCGATAGTAAGCCAAATTTTGTTAAAATTTATAAAAAGTTACAATTTGACATCTAACATTTCAAGATGGCGACCGAAGTTTAGATAAAAAAGTTATTTTTTTGTTTTTGTTTGACACAACTAGTATTGCCGTGTAATATATCAATTTATACTAAATGGGGGTCGCCGATTTTAAATATTTCATAATAAATGACATATGTCTATTATTATCCACGATGGCAGTATCTTTTTGGTTTGGTAAATTTTTTACCATAATATGTAGTTTTATAATACTCTTAATTAGTTTTAAATTATAATATACAACAAAATTATGATTTATTTATTTTTTAAAGATGGCGGCCGAAAACGCAAAGAAAAAGCATTTTTTGTTTACGAAATTTAACAATAAAAACTGGAAAAAACAAGACATCTCGTTAAACAAAACACAGATATTTTAAAAATGTAAAAAAAGTTGATATGGCACCATGAATTGACTTTTACTAATACTGATCTAACAGTAACGTTTAAATAAGCAAAGTTAAATAATATTTCAGTCATCAGAATCTGATGTCAAAAATGACATATGTCTAACACTTGCCAATTTTTTGCTTATGTTTTATGTTGTTAAATAAAATACCCTGTATTTATTTTTTTCAACGATAGGGCTTCTTTTTCTGATTTTAAAAATATATAATATGTTGAGATTTAGTCCTGCCATTTTTGAAATACTTGCATTTTAAAAACGTAATTATATTCACTAACAAAATGACAACATCCTTATTTTTTATTTAGGTTACTGAAATGCAAATATTTCAAACAGGGCTTGGTCAAATGTCAACATATTATATATTTTTGGAAACAGACCAAGGGGCCCTATCGTCTAAAAAAAAATAAATACCGGGTGTTTTTTTTAACAAAATAAAACATATGTCAAAAATTTGGCAAGTGTTTGACATATGACATTTTTGACATCTGATGACTTTGGAAAAATTATTTATCTTTGCTTATTTTGACATTTTTAAAATATCTGTGTTTCGTTTAACGAGATGGCTTGTTTTTTTTCAGTTGTTGTTGGTAAATTTCGAAAAAAAACGTTACTGTCAGATCAATATTAACGAAGTTAGCTCTTAAGTGAAATATCAGTACGTGACGTATGTCAACTTTTTTGATATTTGTTATGTTTTTTCCAGTTTTTTTTTTGTTAAATTTCACACCAAAAAAACAAAAAATATCTGTACTTTTTCGGCCGCCATCTTTAAAAAAATCAATAAATTTAATTTTTTTTGTACATTCTAATTTAAAACTAATTATGGAAAATATAAAACTACATATCTTAGTAAAAAAATTTACCAAAGTAAAGAGATACTGTTGTTTCTATATTTTGAACGCCGCCGTCTTGGATAATAATAGATACATGTCATTTATAATCATCATTTTAAATCGGTTTCCCTAATTTAGTATAAATTGATATACTACAAGCAATACTAGTGGTGTCAAACAAGAACGAAAAAATAACTTCTTTATCTGAACTTCGGCCGCCATTTTAAAATGTTAAATGTCAATTTGTAACTCTTTATAAATGTTTATAAAACTTGACTTTCTATTGATAAAATTCAAAAAAAAAATTGTAAAAATTTAATTCGGTCTACAGGTTATGAAGGTCTCTTTTATTTTTAACATATTAAGCGCCAACTTTTAGTCGGCTTGGGAACTTATTTTTTTTCAGTAGGTTTAAAGAGCTGGTCAGTAGCTTTAATATGAGGCATTAAAAATAAATATCGCACAAAAACAAAAGAAAATATCGAAGAAAATCTTTTGGTGTTAGGTACTGCTATGCCAAATATAAAAAAATATACCCTTTTTGCAGCTTTATAAGTACTTTTTTTCGGCTTAAACAATATTTTCAAGTTTAAATATTTCTTTGAATTCCATTCCATTTAATGAATAAATTCCAGTTTCTGTACCTTTGTAGATAGATCACATTATTAGCTCACACATATACTATACTATAGTAGTGTGAGCTATGGTGATCCTAATTTTAATGCTTCTTGCTCATAAAGTATACAGGGCTCGACGTTTAGCCTTTATGAAAAGCGTCTAAAAATGATGAACTTATAGAAAGCAAGAAGTCAGTGAGAGACCAAAGACGCGCATATTTAGGAGCGTTTGCCGCTGTGACTCAAAATTCATTAATAGTTTTTTATTACTAAACAGGAGCACTCAAAGTAAGATTTCCACTTTTAAAAGATGAAGAAATCGTCATTATTATTTATTTCGTTATTTTAGCTTTAATCAGGAAACATTAAATCGAGATAAATTCAATTTTATTTTTATTTTTAAAGTCGCGCTCAAATGCCACTCAAGTGTTCGATCTCCTGACGGCGGCTCACGAAGTCAAGTTGGTAAAAGTCACCATACACTATCCAGGAAACAGAATAGGGGACAACATTTTTGGGGGTAGGGATGTACGACAGCCCTAAACCTCTTACCCCTCTAATGGTTTCAGTCTGCAGAAAAAAATGTTTGTCACGTTCTACTACTCCTTTTAAAATCTTATTTTTGTCCCTTAAATGGAGGGGCCATTCTTCTTAAAAAAAAACAATAAGTTGAAATGCGGTGTTATGGTAATTGCAATTATTTAGGTTTTTAAAATCATTGTAAAATTATTTTACAATTATAATGAAATTACAAAAATGCAATTGAATTACTAAAGTGATTGTTATTATTTGTAAAAAGCTATTTTGCTTTTATTATTTAAAGCAATCAATGTTTCGTACTGAATTTAAGGGGTAAGTTCGGAATGTATTAAGAAGGAAGAAGGCTTCTAAATTAGCATTTTCACATTTTGTAAATTATGAAAAAGTGAAAGAAATAAATAAAAAATAATTGTCAACTACTTTTTTTTATTTTGCAAGTAGGAAATTTATAATTAAGTTATTTTTTTATTGTAATTAATTACACAGTTTCTAAGTACCTACATTCTTGTACAGTAATTTTAATGTAATAGTTACTTTTCAAAGTATTGGTTTCTGACTCTGGTGGAGAATAAATCGGAACACATAAAGACCAAGAAATTTATTATCCATATAGTTGAATTTGTGGAATATTTTGTTGGTGCGTGTAGTAACCTCCTGTAACATTTTTGCCATGTTAGAAAGCTCTACCTGTACACTTAATTACGGATTTGCAGTATTGATTATTATTCATACAGTTCAAACGATATCTACAGAAATTAAAATCAAGGGGTTTTAAGGATTTTATGCATTGCCGTCTTTGGCCTACTCAGCCGGTAAGAGTAACGTCATTAGATTGCGAAAAGACAACCATTTTCTTGAATTGCTAACTTGACAACAGCGCTAAACTATTTATCTCTCTTAGTGCCATTTATTGAAATAGCTACCTTACTTCAATTCGCATATTTTCAATGTCCAAGTGATCGTTGACGAACCGTGTATATATTTTAGTGAATCACTTTCGATGCCAGAGCTGTGTGAAATTCTACAAAAATAAGAAAGAGTTGAAGAGGCATGTTACGTATGAATGCGGCGTAGAACCACAGTTTGCTTGTCACCTATGTTTCAAAAAATATAGTCGAAAGAGTACTTTAAAGACCCATTTACAAGTTAGTCATAGAATATTTTCTAAATAAATACACAATTAATGGGTAAGTTTTTGCCTAACAAAATAAAAAAAAATGTGTTTAATTTAAAAATCTGAACCTCGGTTAGTAGTTCAGTCCCTACGGGGTCCGATACTGCGTTTAATGATAAACATAGTAAAATATTTTTAGAAAAGTTGACCGTTTCCGAGTTATTAGCAAAAAACTATCAAAAAGCACGTTTATGGTGGGGAACCACCCCCCTGCCAGGGTTGGAGGGGTGGGGTTTCTGTTCGTAAAATGTTCGGGTTAGTCTTATGTCTATCCATACCAAGTGTGTTGCTTCTTTCATTAAAGCAGCAGCAGCGAATAAACTATCGTCGGTTTCGTTCGGTTCTTAGCTTTTGTCACTTTATGGGGACAAGGTATTTTGAAACAGCCACTAGTGTTGCCGCCAAGAAGAGAGATTCTCGCCTCTCGCCTCGTCTCGTTCTCTCTCGTGGAGAATATTTTCCACCCTGGAATACAAAAACCAGAAATTCTCATAAAAGTAATAGGTAAGGTTTTTTACTTATTTTTTGTGTTACTATCCTTGTCGAAGTTATTAAAATACTCTGCCAATATATGGGCCCCTAAGCTCACACTAGGTACTATAGTTATAGTGTACGTGTGAGCTAATATATCTAAAAACTGAAATATATTTTATTTAACTCCAGACTAAATTACCTTTTGTTTGATACCACACAAGCCATGTTTTGACTTAAACTCAAATTTTTGAAATCTACCCCCACCCTTAAAAAAAACAAAAAACTATTTTGTTAAACTCCGGACTCAATTACCTTTCGTTTGATACCAGACAAGCCATGTTTTGACTTAAACTCAAATTTTTGAAATCTACCCCCACCCTTAAAAAAAACAAAAAACTAAAATGTATTTTGTTAAACTCCGGATTCAATTACCTTTCGTTTGATATCACACACGCCATATTTTCACATAAACTCTAATTTTTGAAATCTACCCCCACCCTTTTATTTGGTTTCTGTTTGGTGGATTTTGTTCATTTTGGGACCATCTGGACCCAAGACCCAGCCTAGCTACCAAATTTCATTAAAATCGGCCAAGCGGTTTTTGAGTTATGCGCGTTGGTCGTTACAGACATACAGACAGACATACAGACAGACAGACAGACAGATGGCGCAACAAAAAAGTTTCAAAATCATCTGAAACGCAAAGATATATAAAAATTTTTGAAATCGGAGCAACTTTTTTTTTCTCGAAAAAATTAGGATCACCATAGCTCACACTACTATTGTATAGTATATGTGTGAGCTAAAAATTATATTTTACGATAAAAACTGTATGAAATCCCTACTTAATTTTATGTAGTTTTACAAATAATTTTTTGGAGAGTTGATAAGGTTTTTTTTGGTATGGTTTGACAATATTACTAATAATATCTATTAAATATTAGCTCACACTATACTATAGGAGTGTGATCCTAATTTTTTCGAGAAAAAAAAATTTGCTCCGATATAAAAAATTTTTATAGATCTTTGCGTTTCAGATGATTTTGAAACTTTTTTGTTGCGCCGTCTGTCTGTCTGTCTGTCTGTATGTCTGTCTGTAACGACCAACGCGCATAACTCAAAAACCGCTTGCACGATTTTAATGAAATTTGGTACCTAGGCTAGGTTTTGGGTCGAGATGGTCCCATTTAAAAATGAACAGAATCTAGCGAACACAAGCGAAATAAAAGGGTGGGGGAAGATTTCAAAAATTAGAGTTTATGTAAAAATATGGCGTGTGTGATATCAAGCGAAAGGTAATTGAGTCTGGAGTTAAACAAAATACGTTTTAGTTTATTTAAAAAAAAGGGTGGGAATAAATTTTAAAAATTAGAGTTTAAGTCAAAACATGGCTTGTGTGGTATCAAACGAAAGATAATTGAGTTTGGAATTGAATAAAATATATTCCAGTTTTTAGTAATATTAGCTCACACGTACACTATAACTATAGTACCTAGTGTGAGCTTAAGTGCCCATAAATTGGCAGAGTATTTTATATATCTTTGCGTTTCAGATGATTTTGAAACTTTTTTGTTGCGCCGTCTGTCTGTCCGACCAACGCGCATAACTCAAAAACGCTTGCCCGATTTTAATGAAATTTGGTGCCTAGGCTGGGTCTTGGGTCAGGATGGTCCCATTTAAAAATGAACAAAATCCACCGATCACAAGCCAAATAAAAGGGTGGGGGTAGATTAAAAAAATTGGAGTTTATGTGAAAATATGTCGTGTGTGATATCAAACGAAAAGTAATTGAGCCTGGAGTTAAATAAAATACATTTTAGTTAAAAGGGTGAGGGTAGATTTCAAAAATTAGAGATTAAGTCAAAACATGGCTTGTGTGGTATCAAACGAAAGGTAATTGAGTCTAGAGTTGAATAAAATATATTTCCGTTTTTAGTTATATTAGCTCACACGTACCCTATAACTATAGTACCTAGTGTGAGCTTAGGTACCCATATATTGGCAGAGTATTTTTTTAGCAATTTACGTGGATGCAGGACGATCTATCCCATGTCCTGTTAATGGATGCAGTTACAAAGGAAAAAAAGTGGGTCATGTTAAAACTCATCTTCGTGTTGGACACAAAATAAATTGGTTTAAGTACTACACTTCAACACTGACGGCATTAGAGACTACTACTTCTTTTGGTTTTGAAAATTCTAAACAATCTGATTTTGTGGAGGTACAGGATACCACTATTGTGAAAGAAGAACCTAATTATTCATAACCTTCGGTCTCAAGGCTGATACCATTTCGTCTCTCAGGGACACAATATTCAGCTTAGTTTAACATTTTATTCCTAAAAATAAAATCGCGAAATGCACTTTTATTAGGGAAATGACGGTAATTTAAATAGCCCAACGCCTAAAAAATTTACAAAATAATTTCAAACATTTTTCTTTTCTGGAAAATTTTGACTTTCTCCGAAACTTTGTCTTAAGATTTTTTGTTGAGAACTTGATGAACTATTGCTTGATGTAGAAAATCACTATAAAGCTTTATCACCTGTAGATTTTGAAAGCAACTTTATTAAAATAAAATTTTTCTGATGGAATCGATATTAGTTACATACATAAATATATTGTTCCAAAACAATTTACGTACTTTTAAACTGTATAATTACCTTCCTAGCCGGCGCGGCGCCGCGATGACTAGAGAAGGTATTATTTTCGACGAAAAAATATTTTTTCAGATAACGCCGAAAATGTGATATTTGGTATTTTGACCTATTTTAGCAATATCGTCTTGATGTCTGTCTGTGAGTGTGTGTGTATTTCTGTCCGTAACACGATAGCTTCTAAATCGCTGAACCGATTTTCATAAAATTTTCAGGTAAAATAGCATTCGACACTCAAACGAGCTGATTAAATTTTGGTCAAAATCCACTAATGGTAATGACAGTTTTTTGACAATTCAAAAAACTTTTTAACCAAGCATCGCTTTAATAGGCGGTTTTGGTTAGTTTTAAGAAAAACACATGTCCGCTAGGAAAATCTTGGGTTCCCAGAATCTGAAAATTCCATAGAGATCTTCAAGACCCAAGTATTTTAAATAATAGACTTGTCTTTATTTTCCAAAATATTCCCTAGAAAACTCAGATTCTTGGTTATAGATATATACATATATACATATATATATATATATATATATATATATATATATATATATATATATATATATATATATATACAGGGTGTCCCAGAACTAATGGTACATAGTTAAACTGTAGATTCCCTGGGTCAAAATATTACGATTTAGCCATACTTACCTGAGTCCAAAAGTTCGTGGTAACCGAGATACAGGGTGTTAAACTTTATTTTTTCAGTTCGATTTTCTTTAATAACTTTTTTAATAATTATTATTTTTGCAAAAACTAACCAGCGTGTAAGTTTTTTTTAAATTAGCAAGACGATTCCGTTGAAAAATTTGATGTACAATGTACAGGGTGTTCCTTAGACCACTACCATTGCATAAAAATTAGTGTATTTTTGTTTTGCCTCGGTGTATACCAGTTTTTATGTAAATTAATGGTTTTCCCATCCTTTTTATGTAAAAAAGTTATACTGTTTTAAAGTCGCTCAGAGCAACGGTTTTTGAGAATTTTGCATTTAAAGTTTTTATTGCATGTGAGTGATATGCCTAATTTATGTATGATACTTTTTTCAATTCTTTCTACTAATTAATAATTTTGCAAAAAAAATTCGGTTTGGTGGTTTTTGGGCATGGACAACTTAATTTTGATAAAAAAAATAAATATTATGCAGGGTGTTCTCTGGGTCGGTACCGTTACTTTAAAATAGGTCTAACTTTTTTGTTCCTCGGTGTATACAAGATTCTATTAAAAACATTAATTTTTTAATTTTATTTAAGTAAAAAGGTTATAGCGTTTAGATGTCGTTTAGAGGAACGGTTTTCAAGATATTTAAATTAGAAGATTTTTGATTAAATTCTTACCTACTTCATACATATTAGCTATAATCAATACTTTTTTATAGCATTCTAAGATTGAATGTTTTCTTAAGAAATATTAAGTTAAAAAATATACAGGGTGGTTCTTGAATTATCATAAGTGTGTTATCATTGTTCGTTAACTGTGTAGGGCTTTATTTTTAATGAGAAACAATAACCTCTTCGTATTAGTTTTTTTTTAAATGGTAAGTACGTATACTTTATTAATGCAAGTATTTTTTTATTTTTTTGAAAGAAAATTTTAATTATCAATAAAATTAATATTTTATTATTTATTTAAAAAATATAGCATGGCGCTCTCAGCAACTAAGTTAAAATTTTTAAATTGACAAATAGTAAATCAAACTTAAAACTGTTTATTATTGTAGGCTAGATAAATACCCGAGAAAAACTATTTCAAAAAATTCAAAATGCTGGAGAGGTGATCAGAAATGCAAATCTTTATTTTAAAATCAGACGTTCGTATAATAAGCGAATAAACAAATGTATTCAGGTTAACGGTGGCCATTTTGAACATTTATTGCAGATTTTTTTTGTTTTTCTATCTAAAAATTTGTTGTTGCAATAAAATATGTACAATTTTTATAATTGGTTTTTATTTTTTTTTTGTTAATTTTTATTTAATAATTAAAATAATATTTTGTTTAAAAGCCTGCTTAAGTATACACCGAGGCACAAAAAAATACACTGACAATTTTAATGCAATGGTAATGGTCCAAAGAACACCCTCTACATTGTACATAAAATTTTACAACGGAATCATCTTGCAAATTTCAGAAAAACCTACATGCTGGTTAGTTTTTGCAAAAATATTAATTAGTAGAATGAATTAAAGAAAGTATCATACAATATATCATATAAATTAGGCATATCACTTGTTAGCTCCCGCTAAATTTCGCGGTATTTGTAAATTTTAAAACCACACAATTGAATGACGGACAGAGTGTATTTTCGCGCATTTTGGACATGCGCACCAATATTCAGTGAGATCCTTTTTCGACCGCCTCGAGAAATGGCGTGTTAATTTACTTTCTCCAACTATTTCAAATTTCTACACTTGAAAGTGCTCGATTTTGGTGTACTGAAGCATAGAACTAGAAACTTCAGCCCTTCAGCTACGTGGTGACATCATTAGATCCAGACAGGGGCCCCTTGGAACGTGGAGAAATTGGCTGCAAACTGGTGAGTGCTTTGTCTATGATTTCCGTTGTGTGGTACCCACAATTAACCTATTGACCTTTTAATTATTTCGTAATTTCATATCAATATATTTATGTTTGTTCACGCTTTCATTAATTAAAATATATACAGTCCATTGCAGTTATCGTTTTTCTAACTGCGGGCAAACATAAGTGTTCCTTTCGACCCGAATTATTTAAATTTTACTCCATACGACGGTATTAATAAGTCGGCCATTTTTTCGGCGACACAAGGCCTTGAATTTTGCCAATCGTATTGAAACGAGAGAGATTTTCGCTCGACCTTCGGTAGCGGCGCAGTTCATCTGTTTTCGGTGCGCTGCTATGGTAACGTACCGCGTGGTCATTCAGTAAACAAATCGAAGCAATCAAAACAAACAAGCACATGTTCAGTGTGTTAGGTGTGTTCCATATCATTTCGATATTTAAAACAATTTTCATCAATTGCGTTAAATTAGTGCATATTTTCGACAATTCGTCATTTTTCTATTTCAGAAGCATTAATTTAGCGTTAATTGTATATTTACCGACAATTTCGTCATTTCAAAGGTAAAATCATGTCTGTCAAAAAAGCCGTACAAAAACGCAAGGATTTTTTATCTGCGATCACCGAGTGTTATGTGTTTTCACAGACCGCGGCAACAGACGAAAAAGCGAGAAACGAGTTTCAAGTGAGGTATTCCGATTTGGACGAAACCTTCGATAAATGCATGCTGGTACATAATGATGTCATTATGTTGATAGTCGACTCGGACGACGAGGAGTTTAAAACGCAGGATGCGATCCTTTCAGAAGCACGTAAATATTTTTATGCGTGTAAGGGGGTTTACTCTAAAATATTTCCGGTTGAGGCCCCATCCTTTTCGGGATCATATGTTCGACAAAACGAAACTCCAAAACTCAAAGAGTTAGGTATTCCCATATTTCGAGGTGATAAAAAATTATGGCCAAGCTTTTTCGATCTTTTTAATAACATTATAGATCAAAATCAAAGTCTAAGTAACGTTCGAAAACTTCAATATTTATTTTCATATCTCGAGGATGAGCCTTTAAAATTGATATCAGGGATTAGCTTATCTGATCAAAATTATAAAATTGCTTACGAGAAATTAGTCAATAGATATCAAAACAAGCGAGACCTCGCAAATGATGCTTTAAGCACAATTATGAACTCCACATTAAAAAACGAGTCAGCTATAGAATTGCGTAATTTAATTGACACCTTTTCTGAATCCCTAGAAATTTTAAAATCACTTAGCTTTGACGTTGACAGTTGGGACTTTATTATTTTTTTATTTTGTTAGAAAAATTGGATATTCCGACGCGTTCAAATTTCGAAATCAGTCAAGCCAATACTAATACCGAAATTCCCACTTTTCAGTCACTTTTTCAATTTCTAGAAAAAAGATGTAAAGTTTTGGAATCACTTCCTCAATCAACAGCACCCAAAAAGGTGCCTACCTATCAAAAATCAAATTCTATGCAAAATCAGTTTGGGCAAAAGCCTAACTATCAAAATTCAAATTCTATGCAAAATCAGTTTGGGCAAAAGCCTACCTATAAATCATCCAATTCGCCTTTTATAGGACTGGCTGGCACCTCAACTAATTCAAGTACGGGAATAAAATGTTTCCGGTGTAATCAAGGTCACGTGCTTTCGAAATGTCAAACATTTCTTGATCTTTCACCTATCGATCGCCTATCTTTCGTCAAGCAGGAAAAATTATGTCTAGCGTGTTTTCATCCCTTGCATGGGGTAGATACGTGCAAATCAAAATATTCATGCAGGACTTGCAATAGTAAAAGGCACCACACTTTAACTCATATCTTAGAAACTAATCAAGAGTCTGGAAGCCAAGATACTAGTCCTGTCATTCACACACCACCGGTCAATAATCTTCATGTGTCATTAAATACCTCAGGACCTTCAGGTACCTTTCTTTTATGCACCGCCATAATAGATGTGTTACGGTTGCGGAAATTTTCAACCTGTAAGGGCACTGCTTGATTCTGGATCACAGACAGGATTCATCAGTGAAAAGTGTATTCAGCGTCTTAATCTTCCTAGGCGAAGTTACACCACTGTAATATTCGGATTAAATCAGATGTCTTCTTTTACTTCCAAAGGGCTCGTTCAATGTCACATTAAGCCACAAGGACAGGTCACTCCTTTACTTAATTTCGAAGCAATTGTCGTTCCACAATTATGTTCCAATATGCCTACATTCACTTTGAACGATAATCAGTGGAAACACTTGGAAAACCTTAAACTTGCCGACCCATCTTATTTCAAATCTAGACCTGTGGACCTAGTTATTGGTTGCGAGCTATTCGCACAGATATTCAAGGAGGGCAGGGTTCTTGAACAAATAGGGCAACCTTCAGCCCTTGAAACTATCTTTGGCTGGGTCGTCATGGGAAAAGTTGACGAAGTAGGTAGTCTTACGGAACGAACCAGTTGTTTTTTAACGAGTCATTGCCCTCCTTTAGAGGTCATTCTCCCTAGGTTTTGGGAAATCGAACATTTGCCTAAAAAACAAATCTTATCAAAGGAAGAAAAAACAAGCAGAATCAATTTTTACTGCGAGTGTAGTACGGCAACCGAGCGGTAGATTCATGGTAAATCTTCCATTTAAAGATAAAATAAACCCTGACCTAGGAAATACTTATCCGCAAGCTTATCGTAGATTTTTACTTCTACAAAATAGATTACTCAAAAATTCTGATCTGTACACTGCCTATTCAAGTTTCATGCAAGACTATATCGATTCTAATCATATGAGTCTAGTTTTATCTAGTCAACCAAAAGTCGACGTATCATGTTTCTTAGCACATCATTGCGTACTAAAGCCGGAAATCTTAAGTACAAAATTAAGGGTAGTCTGGGATTGTTCGGCAGTCACCTCAAAAAAATATTAGTCTCAATGACACGTTGTTATCGGGACCGAAACTTCAAAAAGATATTGCTTCTTTACTCCTTACGTTTCGTCTTAATCCTATTGCCTACATTGCTGATATCAGATGTTCCGTCAAGTCCTTATCAATCCTTATCACCGTCCTTATCAAAGGATATTGTGGAGGTTTTCTCCACAGGACCCACTTTCAGTGTGGGAACTTTCTACTGTCACTTTTGGCATGACATGCTCACCTTTTCTAGCCATGCGTACATTAAATGAGCTGGCAGAGAGAGAAAAGGAACGTTTTCCTATGGCTAGTAGTGTTCTCAAACCGTCAATTTACATTGACGATATCTTGGGAACTAGTCCTTCGCTTTCTAAAGCCGTTTCCCTACAGATGGAACTCAATGATTTGTTAAAGTCGGGAGGATTTGAACTTAAAAAATGGACAAGCAATTGTCCTGAGTTATTGGCAACATTGCCAGAGTCCGATCGTCAAATGCCTCTCTCTTTCGCCAAGGAGGAACCCCACTTTATCAAAGTTTTAGGACTTCAATGGCATCCAAAAAACGACATTTTTTCTTATCAATGCCGAATGAAGGACAAACCCCCAACCAAACGTTCTATTTTATCTATCATAGGAACAATCTTCGATCCCTTAGGTTTTCTTTGTTCCTTGTTGCTACAAGCAAAATTTATTTTGCAACAGTTGTGGTTATCGAAAATAGGCTGGGACGAAGAACCAGATTCTTCTATCATCGACTCTTGGAACAACCTTCGTTCTGAATTCCCGCTTCTTTCCAATTTTCAATTACCCCGACAAATCAAACTGTCTAAAACCAATACCTGTCAAATCATCGGCTTCTGTGACGCTTCAATTCGAGGTTACGCAGGCGTCGTATATGTTCGTGTAGAAGAGGAAAACAATATATCTGTTTCTCTCATATCTACAAAATCTAGGGTCGCGCCTATAAAGTCACAAACTTTGGCTAGGCTAGAACTCCTAGGCGCATTTTTTGTAAGCGAATTAATTGATTTCGTCTTATCTAGCTATGAAGGAAAAATAACTTTTACAAATATCGTTACTTTCTGCGATTCGCAAGTCGTATTGCACTGGCTTTCATCCCCTCCTAATCGCTGGCAAACCTTTGTTGGAAATCGAGTCAGGTCAGAAATCATTCCCTCAAACTCATGGCGCTACATTCCTTCTGCTTTAAATGCAGCCGATATTGCGTCACGAGGGGCCACCCCTTCACAGCTCATGTCACATGACATGTGGTGGAACGCACCGTCGTTTTTGTGGTCTCCCGAAAACGAATGGCCCGATTTTCATAAATCAAAAATGCCGATTGATTTCGGAGATATTAATCTGGAGGAAAAGCCAAAGGTCTCTTGCAATGCGATAATTGATGTCAACTTCTTAGATCAGCTTCTTATCAAATATTCATCTATATCAAAAATTCAACGTATCATTTGTTATGTCCTTCGAATAGTTAACCTTTTTCAAAATCATTCCTATCAAAAACCCACGAAGCCACCGGACCAAAAAATTATTTTTGAAAATATTGTTTTTCCTACCACCGGTGAGATGCAAAGTGCGTTATACCTTCTTATCAAACGCGTCCAAGGTTCCTGTTTTTCTGAGCTTTTTTCCGCGTTATCTAAGGATAAACCAATACCGAAACCTTTCCGAAACTTTCACCTTTTCTTGGTGAAAATAATATCATTAGAGTCGGTGGCAGATTATAAAAATCTGACCTTTTGTCTTATTCTGCAAAATACCCCGTCTTACTTTCGAGTAACCATCGTTTAACTACTCTTCTTATCGAGTCCACTCATCGACAATACCTTCATCCTGGGTTTAAAACATTACATAATCTGCTTTTACAGCAATTTTGGATATTATCTGCCAGACGGGCAACTCAAAGAACCATATCCAAGTGTTTGCAATGTTTTAGAATCAACCCTAAACCCTATAGAGCGCCCATAATGAGTTCACTTCCCGCTCATCGAATCAATCAACTTAAACCTTTTTTGAGTGTAGCTATCGACTTTTGTGGACCTTTCTTTGTGATTCCTCATCGTTACCGTGGTTGTAAAGCTTTCAAATCGTATGTCTGTGTGTTTGTCTGTACGGCCGCACATTGCGTGCATTTGGAATTAACCATGGAACTGTCCACCGAAGGGTTTGTAGGTGCATTCCATCGATTCATTTCCAGACTTGATTACGCAAGAAGTGCGGCCACCAGACTTTTTATTCGTTGGCATCTGGGACCTCCTCTCAGTCCACATTTCAATGGCCTGGCAGAAGCTGGCGTCAAAAGTTTAAAAACTCACTTTGTTCGAGTAGTCGGCGACCAGAAGTTGTCCATCATGGAAATGTCTACCCTTACATGTCGCATAGAAGCCGTACTTAATAGTCGCCCTTTATCTCCTGCCTCTTCAGACCCACACGATCTTCAACCTCTTACCCCTGGGCATTTTTTGACCCTTGAACCCCTTAATTCAGACATTCCGGAGTCAGATTTGTCCGAGGTTCCCCTAAATCGACTCTCGAGATGGCAATTCTATAGAGTATTTGCATACGCTACAACAGCGACACAAGTGGGCTGATTCGTCCCCAAATATCAAATTAAATGATTTGGTTATCATAACAAGTGATCACAGCCAATCACCTTTGAAATGGCCGGTCGGTCAGGTCATCGAACTGCATTCCGGCGGAGACGGTCAGGTGCGTGTTGCGACGGTACAAACGGTTACCGGTGTTTACAAGCGGCCAGTTGTAAAACTGTGCCTCTTGTCGAATTAAAAGTAATTTTAATTTTTTCTACCTATTGAAGTCAATTATTACAATAGGTAATTCTTTATTATTTTTTTTTTAATTTTGTTTGTTTGTTTTGACTTTTTCGGGCTTTCGTTATCTCTAAATAAACTTACGCTACTTATCTGTTTTTCATTCATTTATATTTATCGGTCGATCATTTTTTTTAATCTATATCTGTCCGGCTGATATTCTAAAATTGTGTGTTTTGGAGGGCAGTTATGTTAGCTCCCGCTAAATTTCGCGGTGTTTGTAAATTTTAAAAACACACAATTGAATGACACACAGAGTGCATTTTCGCGCATTTTGGACATGCGCACCAAGAATCAGTGAGATCCTTTTTCGACCGCCTCGAGAAATGGCGTGTTAATTTACTTTCTCCAACTATTTCAAATTTCTACACTTGAAAGTGCTCGATTTTGGTGTACTGAAGCATAGAACTAGAAACTTCAGCCCTTCAGCTACGTGGTGACATCATTAGATCCAGACAGGGGCCCCTTGGAACGTGGAGAAATTGGCTGCAAACTGGTGAGTGCTTTGTCTCTGATTTCCGTTGTGTGGTACCCACAAATAACCTATGGACCTTTTAATTATTTCGTAATTTCATATCAATATATTTATGTTTGTTCGCGCTTTCATTAATTAAAATATATACAGTCTATTGCAGTTATCGTTTTTCTAACTGCGGGCAAACATCACTCACATACAATAAAAACTTTAAATGCAAAAATTTCAAAAACCGTTGCTCTGAGCGACGTTAAAATAGTATAACTTTTTTACATAAAAAGGATGGGAAAACCATTATTTTATATAAAAACTGGTATACACCGGGGCACAAAAAAAAGTTACTGATTTCAATGCAATGCTAGTGGTCCAGGGAACACCCTATACACGGTACATCAAAATTTTCAACGGAATCGTCTTGCCAATTTCAAAAAAAATTACACGCTGGTCATTTTTTGCAAAAATGTTAATTAGTAAAAAAGTTATTAAAGAAAAACAAATTGAAAAAATAAAGTTTAACACCCTGTATCTCGGTTAGTACGAACTTTTGGACTAAGGTAAGTGTGGCTAAATCGTAATATTTTGACCCAGAGAATCTACAGTTTAACTATGTACCATTAGTTCTGGGACACCCTGTATATAGTAGACTACATTTTGCTCAATAATTCGTAATATAACCAAAAACTTCGGAGGAACTTAAGTTTCTGAGATATTTACAAAAACTGTTTTCAAGTCTGACATATCATGACCTCACTGCAAGTGTGATAATATGCTAGCTACGGGGGTATCAGATCGGTCATTGATCCATTTATTTTTTTTTGTTCTGATATGATTCTCTGACAAAATCACGCTACGGAAACCGCGCTGACCTACACCGCTCCGGCCCAAAACCGCGCTGCACCAAAATCGCTTCGGTCCAAAATCGCTTCGGTCCAAAATCGCTTCGGTCCAAAACCGCGCCGGACCAAAACATCGCCGCGCCGTGGGCAAGTGGCAAAACCTCAAAAAATTTGTTAAATTACAAATTGGCAAAGTTGTCGCTACCACGTGTTTCGGCCGGTTGCTGGTGTGTTTAAGAACATTACAGTAACTGAATTTTATACTATTTATAGTTATTAAATGAAACTACTTTTTTGTTAAATTTTTAAGGTTGAAGACACTATTTACTGTCTGTTTTTATTATATTCAGGGTGTCCCAGAACTAGTGATTTCAACTGTAGATTCCCTGGGTCAAAATATTACGATTTAGCCGACCGTTTTCAATTCGATTTTCTTTAATAACTTTTGTACTAATTAATATTTTTACAAAAAATAACCAGCGTGTAAGTTTTTTTAAAATTGGCAAGACATTTCCGTTGAACATTTTGGTGTATAGTGTACAGGGTGTTCCCTGGACCACTAGCATTGCATTAAAATCAGTGACTTATTTTTGTGCCTCGGTGTATCCACTTTTTATGTAAAATAATGGTTTTCCCATCCTTTTTATGTAACAAAGTTATACTGTTTTAAAGTCGCTCAGAGTAACGGTTTTTGAAATTTTTGCATTTAAAGTTTTTATTGCATGTGAGTGATATGCCTAATTTATGTATGATACTTTCTTCAATTCATTCTACTAATTAATATTTTTCAACAACTAACCAGCATGTAGGTTTTTCTGAAATTTGAAAGACCATTCCGTTGAAAAATTTGATGTACAATGTACAGGGTGTTCTTTGGACCACTACCATTGTATACTTAAGCAGGTTTTTAAACAGAATATTATTTTAATTATTAATAACAAAAAAAAATAAAAACTAATTATAAAAAGTATACATATTTTATTGCAACAACAAATTTTTAGATAGAAAAACAAAAAAAACTACAATATATGTTCAAAATGGCCACCGTTAGCCTGAATACTGTTACGGGTTCACAACGACAAATTAAAACTCGCAATTGTTGAAAACGATATGTCAATTTATTTCGACAAATTATGTACAAAAACACGCACTTAAACTTACTAATAACTTGCTAACAATTCACTACTTTAATACGCCTATTAACTTCGCGTTAACATCTAGGGATCACTACCATTGGTTATCTCTGACTGCCCGATGCACGACGTCCGGCCCTATATATAACGGGCTGCCTACTATTCGAGAATTTTCCATCCTTGTTGGATTCGGAATTATTCCAACCTTTTCTAGAACAGGGACCGTTCGCATACCAGTTTGTCACAGATAACGCAACTAAAACCTAGATTAAGAATACAACCATAAAATACGTCAACCTAATACTACAGTAAACCTAAATAAATTCTAACCATAAAATTTAAATAACTTAAATTTGTAACACTATCCTCTTCTTCAGGTTTGATCGTCTCGATCAACATTTCCCAGGTAAGGTTTTAGTCTGTCTAGATGAACAACTTTCATCTTGGACCAGCTTTTCTGGATTCGGTAGACTACATCATTAATTCTCTTAACAACTTTATAAGGCCCTTCCCATGGTGGTGTCAACTTAGGTGATCTCCCTTTCTTGCGTTGAGGATTGTATAGCCAGCCTTGATCATTCTCTTTGAATCCTGAAGAGTTTGCTTTCAGGTCATATCTCGCTTTCATGCGGTCACTGGCTATTTCTATTCGCTCTCTAACCACTTCATGGATATCGTGCAGCTTTTGCCTTAAACGTTCGACATAGTCATTAACCTCTAAGTGTTCTTCTTCAGGTGAACCAAACATGATATCACATGGTAAACGCAGTTCTCTACCAAACAGGATACTAGATGGAGTAGCTCCTGTCGTATTGTGAATGGCGGTTCTATAGGCCATCAAAAACAATGGAATATATTGGTCCCAATCTGTTTGGTGCTCATCAACAACTTTGCACAGATGTTCTTCTATTGTTTTATTAAATCTTTCAACCATGCCATCTGACTGCGGATGTAAAGCAGTAGTCCGTGTTTTATGTATTCCTAAAAGGTCACAGAGATTCTGGAAGAGCTTTGATTCAAAGTTTCTTCCTTGATCTGAATGTAGTTCCAAAGGAATGCCAAATCGGCTGAAAACATCATTTACCAGAACTTCTGCAACTGTAGCGGCCTCTTGGTTACGCAAAGCAAAAACTTCTGGCCATTTGCTAAAGTAATCCATGACAACAAGGATGTATTTGTTGCCCTTTTTAGTTTCTGGAAATGGTCCGGCCACATCAATAGCAATGCGTTCGAATGGCAGACCTACGTTATATTGTTTCATTTGACCTCTGGACCTTGTTTTGGGACCTTGGCTGGCTGCACAAGTCGAACATCGGCGGCACCAGTTTTTCACATCTTGAAAGTAATTGACCCAATAAAATCGGTTTCGAATTTTGTCCATGGTTTTATTTATGCCTAGGTGCGCGCCTGATTTTCCACCATGGCATTCGGCCATTATATTGTCTACCATGCTCCTAGGAACCACTACTTGATTAACCACAGTAAGGCCATCGGCACTTTCCCAGGCACGTTTAAGGATGTTTTCCTCTACTATCAGTGAATCCCATTGTGCCCACCGTGATTTGAATATCACCCCTTGGTTTGCGATATCTTGCCATGATGGTCGTGGCTTGTTCTCTTCTTTCAAAAGCAAGATAGGTCCTACATCTTTGTCGTTAAGTTGTGTGGTTCTAATCGAAGCCGACATCCATTCTTCATCTGGTTCTAACTTTATCTGGCGCACGTAGGTAATTCCTTCTTTCTTGTCAATTTTCCTGCAATGTTTACAATCCTCAGGGCAAGGTCTTCTGGACAATGCATCCGCATTATTATGCACCCTTCCCGCTCGGTGCTTAGTTTGATAATGGTATTGTTGTAGCTTTTCTATCCATCCCGCGATTTGCCCCTTAGGTTATTTCATTTTCATGAGCCACTGTAACGCAGCATGATCCGTTCTAATCAGAAATTCTTGCCCATAGAGATATTTGTGAAAGTGATCTACGGATTCAATGATGGCTAGGAGCTCCTTTCTGGTAACAGAATAATTTCTCTCTGGTTTGGATAGCTTTTTGCTGAAAAATTCGATGACCCGTTCTTCTCCATCTTGTACTTGGGAGAGTACTGCTCCTATGCCATCGTTGCTCGCATCAGTATCTAATATGAATTTACCTTTTGGAATAGGATATGCGAGAATCAGTCTTCTAAATGCTTGGTCACATTCAGTATTCCATCTGTAAGAAGCTTTATCTTCTGTAAGTCTATGTAATGGAGACGCTATTCTGGCGAATCCTTCTACAAATCGTCTGTAGTATGTACACAGACCCAAAAAGCTTCTTAATTCATGTTTGTCACGAGGTTGAGGCCATTCTTTTATTGCTTGTATCTTCTTTTCGTCAGTATGGATGCCTTCTCGGGAAACGACTTGACCCAGGAATTCAACTTTTTCTTGGAATAGAAAACATTTCTTTGAGTTTAATTTGAGATTGGCATTTCTGATTCTTGAAAATACTTCTCGTAAATTGTGTAGATGATCTTGAAATGATTTCCCCATTACTATGACATCATCCAAATATACTAGACAGGTTTTCCAAGTAAGGCCTCGTAGAACGACTTCCATTAGTCTTTCAGATGTAGCTGGAGCATTGCATAGGCCAAATGGCATCACATTAAACTGATAAAGTCCACTTGCAGCAGAGAATGCAGTCTTGTCTTTATCCTTTTCAAAGATTCCTACTTGCCAATACCCACTTTTTAGGTCAAGAGTAGAAAACCAACATGATCCTGCCAATGTTGTTAATATGTCGTCTATTCTTGGCAGTGGGTAACTATCTTTCTTGGTCACATCGTTAGGTTTCCTGTAATCGACACAAAATCTAGTACTTCCATCCTTTTTAGTACCAACACCACAGGAGATGACCAAGGACTTGTTGACTCTTCAATAACACCGTCGCTGAGCATTTTATTAATGAGATTGTGAACTTCTTCTTGTTTGGCCAATGGTAGTCTTCTTGGGGGCTGTCTTATCGGTTGGACATCGCCAGTGTTGATGGAATATTGAATAAGGTTTGAGCGTCCCGAACTACTTTTAGTTTCAAAATTATTACTTTGTTCTTCTATAAACTCTCTCGCTTTACGAAATTATTCTGGAGTGAGATATTGCCAAGTTGACTAAAATTGCTGAAGTACCTCCGTTGGTAACTTACTTTTATCCTCCGAAGTTGGCACTTCACATCTTGTTACTTTCTGGACTGGCTCAAATAATGCGACCACCTCTCCCTTATGAATTTTGACACTATTTGGGAAAATATTGGCGACTCTAATCGGGATGTCTTTATCGGTTTTAACTAGTGACTTTGCAACGAGGTAGGTGTTGGATAATTTCTGTTGGCTTATGAGTCCAACACAGCTTGATGTTTTACTTTCTAGCCTCCCAAAAATTATGGTCTCACTGTTTCCGACCAGTCTTGTTGTACATACTGCCACGACCTTTATTGGTTCTTTATTGAAGTGACTATTTGACAAAATGAACTCTTCATTCCCAAATCTCAGGGTATTAAGTTTATTATCAAACGCAAATCCATGTTTACTTATCAAGTCCATTCCCAAAATAAATTCGTCTTCTATTTCGGCAACCAATACAGTGTGGCGAATCTTCAATCTTCCCAGCTGTAGGTCTATGTCTGTCTGCCCCAACACGTCGGCGGATTCTCCAGTCACAGTCTTAAGTGTTATTTTCTTTTCTGTTGGTCGAATTTTATATCTCGTTGCAATTTTGAACTTAAGCAATGATATGGCAGCACCAGTGTCTACTGTTATGTTAACTTGTCTTCCATTTATAAGTCTGTCGATGTTAAGACTGTCAGCAGTATGTTTTAAGCTATTAATTGAATAAACTTTGGGGGCTACATTCCCTTTAGCCAACACCCGCCCCTCTGCGTTGACTAGTTTTAGTTTTCCTGATCTCTTCTTCGGTACTCTGTCCCGCTAGATGGCGAGCGAGACCTTATTTGGACGCGACAATCGCGTTGAATATGCCCTGTACGTCCGCATCTAAAACAATTTACGATTGAAGGGGATCGTCTGCTTTCTTTCAAAGAGTCAATATTCTCTATCAGTGATTGAAAAATTTGGTTTAGCGTTTTTGAGTTGACCTCATGTCCATTGCTCATTTCTTCCCGCTCCTGAATTGAAACAGCTCTTACTTTTGGCCTGGACATATTATTTGATGATTCGATTTCAAGGGCTCGAATCAACACTTCACTGCTATTATGTAAGCGTTCTCGACGAAGTAACTTTGCTAAGTCCGTGTCTCGTAATCCGTTAATAAAGCGATCTACCGTGAAAGGATCTCTGTAATTTTCTGGCATTTCTGGGTAAGCTAAATACATCAGCCTTCTGATATCTGCTTCATACTCTTGCAATGATTCTCCTGGTCTTTGTTGACGAATATTTAATTCTGACCAATGTAAATTTCGCAAGTGTTCGTCTCCATACGTTCTTTCTAACGCTGCCACTAAAGCGTTATAATTCTGTTTTTGTTCGACTGGAATGGACCGTAAAAGTCCCAGAGCAGGTTCTCGTAGAGCTACTAACAATGCTCTAGCTTTTTCCTCATCATCCCAACCATTTGCAGCAGCGGCAGCTTCAAACTGTTGTTTATAAGTAGACCAGGAAGACGTACCATCGAAATTTGGAGGCATAATGTTTTGGTTGGAATTCACAACACATCCCTGAGCTTTCATTTTGTTGTGTTCTTTTTGGAGCTGTATAAGCTGTTTTGACACGTCCTGGAATTTTTCTTCCATGGTTTGAAAAACTTCTTCCCTAACATTCTGTACCTTTTCTTTAACATTATGTACCTTTTCTTCAACATTATGTACCTTTTCTTCTACATTCCGCAATTTATTTTGTACCTTTTGTTCCACACTATGCATTCTTTGAGTTATTTCTTCCTTAAGATCTTCGGTTGCAGTCTTAAACTCTTCTCTCAGCTGTTCGGAGTTGCTCTTTATTTGGTCAAAGTTTTCCTGCATGTCGTTCTGATTTTGTTCAATAGTGTGTTTCATGTCGTCCATGGTGTGTTTCATATCGCCCTGGTTTTGTTCAATTTGAGCTGCTAGAGCCTGCATCATTTTAGTTAAATCTTCCATCTTGGCCGATCTTTGTCTAGTAAGCATCAACTTCGTGATAAATCACTTAAAACGTGTATTTTAGGGCTACAAAGCGAATGTCGAAGTCGGTTTTTCAATATCTCTTCCAATTCTTAAATAGAACCTAATGGAATGTTCTGGAATATACTGGTAAATGCTACTCTTTCTGCTACTAGGCAAATGTAGAAGTCACTTTTTGATTATCTCTTTTGGTTCTCGAATAGACCGTCGTAGAATGTTATGGAATATTCTAGAAATAATTTCTAATTCTTACTTTTGAAATAACTAAACTAATGTCGAAATCGGTATTTGTATATCTCTTCTAGTTTTTGAATAGAACGTCGTAGAATGTTATGGAATCTTCTAAAAATTCTTTCTAAGTTTTACTTTTGAAATAACTAAACTAATGTCGTAATCGGTTTTTGTATATCTCTTCTAGTTTTTGAATAGAACGTCGTAGAATGTTATGGACTCTTCTAGAAATTCTTTTTAGTTCTTACTTTTGAAATTACTAAGCTAATGTCGAAGTCGCTTTTTGGATATTTCTTCTGGTTTTCGAATAGAGCGTCGTAGAAAGTGATGGAATATTCTAGAAATTCTTTCTAATTCTTACTTTTTAACTAACTAAGCTAATATCGAAGTCGATTCTTAAATATCTCTTTTGGTTTTTGAATAAATCAATATCGAACTTCTTCGAATATTCTGGAAAAATAACTTACTGTTCTTCTGTCCAATTGTCCTAGCCGGTGGTACTATGTAAGGATAGTCTGCACTATTTATTTCTTTTAATCTCACTTCTGACACCAATTGTTACGGGTTCACAACGACAAATTAAAACTCGCAATTGTTGAAAACGATACGTCAATTTATTTCGACAAATTATGTACAAAAACACGTACTTAAACTTACTAATAACTTGCTAACAATTCACTACTTTAATACGCCTATTAACTTCGCGTTAATATCTAGCGATCACTACCATTGGTTATCTCTGACTGCCCGATGCACGACGTCCGGCCCTTTATATAACGGGCTGCCTACTATTCGAGAATTTTCCATCCTTGTTCGATTCGGAATTATTCCAACCTTTTCTAGAACAGGGACCGTTCGCATACCAGTTTGTCACAGATAACGCAACTAAAACCTAGATTAGGAATACAACCATAAAATACGTCAACCTAATACTACACTAAACCTAAATAAATTCTAACTATAAAATTTAAATAACTTAAATTTGTAACAATACATTTGTTTATTGGCTTATTATACGAAAGTCTGATTTTAAAATAAAGATTTGCATTTCTGAACGCATCTCCAGCATTTTGAATTTTTTGAAATAGTTTTTCTCGGGTATTTATCTAGCCTACAATAATAAACAGTTTTAAGTTTGATTTACTATTTGTCAATTTAAAAATTTTAACTTAGTTGCTGAGAGCGCCATGCTTAAGAAATTTTATATTTTTTTAAATAAATAATAAAATATTAATTTTATTGATAATTAAAATTTTCTTTCAAACCAATAAAACTACTCTGCCAATATATGGGCCCCTAAGCTCACACTAGGTAGGGACCATCTCGACCCAAGACCTACCAAATTTCATCATCAGACAGACAGACAGACAGACAGACAGACAGACAGACAGACAGACAGACAGACAGACAGACAGACAGACAGACAGACAGACAGACAGACAGACAGACAGACAGACAGACAGACAGACAGACAGACAGACAGACAGACAGACAGACAGACAGACAGACAGACAGACAGACAGACAGACAGACAGACAGACAGACAGACAGACAGACAGACAGACAGACAGACAGACAGACAGACAGACAGACAGACAGACAGACAGACAGACAGACAGACAGACAGACAGACAGACAGACAGACAGACAGACAGACAGACAGACAGACAGACAGACAGACAGACAGACAGACAGACAGACAGACAGACAGACAGACAGACAGACAGACAGACAGACAGACAGACAGACAGACAGACAGACAGACAGACAGACAGACAGACAGACAGACAGACAGACAGACAGACAGACAGACAGACAGACAGACAGACAGACAGACAGACAGACAGACAGACAGACAGACAGACAGACAGACAGACAGACAGACAGACAGACAGACAGACAGACAGACAGACAGACAGACAGACAGACAGACAGACAGACAGACAGACAGACAGACAGACAGACAGACAGACAGACAGACAGACAGACAGACAGACAGACAGACAGACAGACAGACAGACAGACAGACAGACAGACAGACAGACAGACAGACAGACAGACAGACAGACAGACAGACAGACAGACAGACAGACAGACAGACAGACAGACAGACAGACAGACAGACAGACAGACAGACAGACAGACAGACAGACAGACAGACAGACAGACAGACAGACAGACAGACAGACAGACAGACAGACAGACAGACGGCGCAACAAAAAAGTTTCAAATCATCTGAAATGCAAAGATATATAAAAAATTTTGAAATCGGAGCAACTTTTTTTTTCTCGAAAAAATTAGGATCACCATAGCTCACACTAATATAGTATAGTATATGTGTGAGCTAAAATACTTGCATTAATAAAGTATACGTACTTACCATTTTTAAAAAAACTAATACGAAGAGGTTGTTGTTCGTCATTAAAAACAAAGCCCTACACAGTTGCAATAACGAACAATGATATCACACTTATGATAACTTAAGAACCACCCTGTATATTTTTTAACTTAATATTTCTTAAGAAAACATCCAATCTTAGAATGCTATAAAAAAGTATTGATTATATCTTTTTTTAATCTTTTACGCATGCAATAAAAACTTCTAATTTAAATATCTTGAAAACCGTTCCTCTAAGCGACATCTAAACACTATAACTTTTTTACTTAAATAAAATTAAAAAATTAATGTTTTTAATAGAATCTGGTATACACCGAGGAACAAAAAAGTTAGACCTATTTTAATGTAGCGGTACCGACCCAGGGACACCCTGTATAATATTTTTTCACCAAACCGAATTTTTTGTGCAAAATTATTATTTAGTAGAGAGTTGAAGAAAGTAAAGTAAATTAGGCATGTCACTGACATGCAATAAAAATTTTTAGATGCAAAAATCTCAAAAACCGTTGCTCTGAGCGACTTTACACCAGTATAACTTTTTTACATAAAAAGGATTGGAAAACCATTATTTTACATAAAAACTGGTATACACCGAGGCACAACAAAAATACACTGATTTTTATGCAATGGTAGTGGAACACCCTGTACATTGCACATCAAACTTTCAACGGAATCGTCTTGCCAATTTTAAAAAAACTTACCCGCTGGAGAGTTTTTGCAAAAATAAAGTTTAACACCCTGTATCTCGGTTAGTACGAACTTTTGGACTAAGGTAAGTATGGCTAAATCGTAATATTTTGACCCAGAGAATCGACAGTTTAACGATGTACCATTAGTTCTGGGACACCCTGTATAACCGCCAAGTAGAAAATCCGTGCAAGTAAAATCCAGCATAAATAAATCTCGCGCAAGGTTTCTACCGCACAAGATAAATATCCGCGTAAACTATCGTCGGTTTCTTTGGGTTCTTAGCTTCTGTCACTTAGTGGGGACAAGGCATTTTGAAACCAGCCACTAGTGTTGCCGCCGAGGCGACAGGTTTTTCTCGCCTCGTCTCGTTCTTTCTCGAGAGAGACAAGAGAGATATTTTCCACCCTGAAATACAAAAACTAGGTATTTTCATAAAAGTAATAGCTAGGTAAGGTTTTTTACTTATTTTTTGTGTTTTTATCCTTGTCCAACTTATTATATTTTACAAAAAAAAACCGTTTGAAATCCCAACTTAATTTTATGCAGTTTTACAAATGATTTTTTGTTTTGAGTGTTGATAATGTTTTTTTGGTATAGTTTGACAATTCTCCTAATAATATCTATTAAATATTTTTTTAGCAGAAAACAGGGATGCAGGACGATCTATCCCATGTCCTGTTAATGGATGCTGTTACAAAGGAAAAAAAGTGGGTCATGTTAAAACTCATATTAGTATTGGACACAAATTAAACTGGGTTAAGTACTACACTTCAACACTGACGGCATTAGAGACTACTACTTCTTTTGGTTTTGAAAATTCTAAACAATCTGATATTGTGGAGGGACAGGATACAACTATTGTGAAAGAAGAACCAAATTATTCATAATAGGAGCCTAAGCCACTTTTGCCTGCATTTTTGCGTACCGTAATGAAACTTGGCACGATTATAACACTATGGTATTATTTTACGTAGTGGTGCTTATCCCGAAACCAGTGCAGAGCAGTGCTTTATTTCTAATTGCATCTATCTCATTAAAATTCTGTATAAAATTCAAATGTAAAGCTAAAGTAATGAAACTTGGCACCGATTATTAATTAAAGACATATAAGCTTTTATTTTAAGCGATAAAAACATTATATTGCTTTATTTTCTTCCAAGAAGTAAAAAATAATTTTTTTTTTTTGAAAAATTTATGGTGTAGGTGTTGAGTAGAAAAAAAATTCGAGACGGTTAGTTATACAAGATAACTTGCTAAAATTTACTGTGAGCAGTAACAAATTGTTTCTCTTTAAAACAGGTATTGCTGTTCTGGTCTGACATATACAGAGTCGAAGTACAGGGGGGTTTTAATCAATAATTCTAAATTAAAAAAATCTAAAAAGATGGAAAGAAGGTATGTGGATTTCTTAGACGTAAAGATATTTTCAAAAAATAAATACCAAATAAAAGACACTTGCTTTTATTTATATTTTACGAAAAGAAAGTGAGAATTAGGTTGAGCTGTTAGAAATACAGGGTGTTTTTAAAAATAAGTAACATTTTTATGATCAATTTAAGTAGTTTTTTTTTATGACGACGTTACGAATCACTATGGAAAACTCAGTCAGGACGTTACAACCATACTTGTACAGCTTTCATTTTCTTAAATAAAAAGTTTTGTACAGAGTGTTAAAAAGTAACTAACAATAAAGTTTCTTCGTAATTTTTTGCTGAAAATTCAAATAACTCTAGATACGTCTTTGAACTTTATTTCTCTAATAAGTGCTACATAATTACCATTTTCTGAACGTACATACTGGGCGACAACAACTTTGCTGTCATTTTGACTGTTTTTTTACAATATTTATTTTAGCTACTGCGTTAATAAGAATTTTGCAATGAAACTTGGCACAATTTGTCGGCATATTACAGGCTATGTCACAAAGGTTGATGTTTGTGTAATTTTTTAAATGCTAAAAGATACAAGATGATATTAAACAAAATCATGTAAAAAGTAGTAGTCTCAGACTGTGGTTTATACCGGTTAAGCAGTTCAATATACCTTCTTAATTTTACTACTTTTTGAAACTAGAAGAACGCCTTTCTCACATGGTGTACATTGTTTAAATCAGCTTTGTGATTGTAAGGAAATAGAGGGTGTTTCTTTTATTTTTAACATTATTCTCAATACTTATAAAATTAGAAAATATGCAGTAGAAAGTTAAACTGTTAATTATCGATGTAGCTGTTAGTTAGAGACATATAGGGTATTTAAATTAAAGTCGGTAATATTGTTAACTTTGTTATTATCAAAACTACAAGGTCGGTTAAGTAATTAGGAAAAAAATAATCTTTTTTCCGCACTAATTGGTAAAACAAGAACAAAATTAAACGACGCGTAGGTGAGTTATAGTAAAAAAATATGTTTTAAAAGATACATATAGTATACACATTTTTGTATATAAATCAAAGCTGTCTTATGAGTTTTTCTTTTTAAGTAAAGAGTTATTAATGAAAAATACAGTAATTTTAATTTTATAAAAAATATTTTTTACATAATGTGCATTATCATTATTTCTCAAAAATCTATATAATTATCACTTCTGACAACCAATCTCAAACAGGATGCAATTATGTAATTTTATTAAAAGTGTATTATGTTAAAAATTAAAAATTTCAGAAACTTGGTTCCACTTTCACTTAAGTTTTCAATTTTTATTAAATTAGTCTTGACCAGTATTTTTAATAATTAAGATTAAGGTGTCAGTTTTGACATATCATGAGAACAGTTTGACCGATGGACTCAATTAATATTTATTTTGGTTTAGAATACTAAATTACCTAGAAATCGATACACCATACGACCACTTTAGACGAAATAAGATTTTAACAATTTATCCTCCTACCTTTTGCGTCCTCTCCACTAAAAAAAACCTGATTTCCAACCTTTTGTTTTTATATATTTTTTTCAATTTATAAGCTACATAACTCTAATCTTAGAGAAACAAAAATTGTATGCAAAACTAGTTTTATATTTAATTTATCAATTTTTCGTGTCCCACTTCAAGTACGCCCCTGTATCTTGGCTCTGCACTGGGTTCCATCGGAGCACCACTTCTAGAATGGCATTCCTAGGTGTCTGCTACCTCTGTGCCTAATTTCGTCACGGTACGCGAAAATGCAGACAAGCCCCTAAATTTCCGTCTTAGGCCCCGAACCTTCGGTCTCAAATGTCTAGGGACACAATATTCAGCTTAGTTTAGCATCTTTTTCCTAAAAATAAAATCGCGAAATGCACTTATAGTAGGGAAATGATGGTAATTTAAATAACTCAATCCTTAAAAAGTGTCCCAAATAATTTAAAACATTTTTCTCTTCTGGAAAATGTTAACTTTCTCCTAAATCTTAAGATTTTTTGTTAAGAACTTGATGAACTGTAGATTTTGAAAGCAACTTTATTCCGATAAAATTTTTCTGATGAAATCAATATTATTTACATACATAAATATATAGTTAAAATGTAAAATTTAGTACCCGTAAATTAAAAATCAAACAAGTTTTCGTGGCTAATCGGGTAATAATTAATAAATATACCCGATTAGGCAGGAAAACTTGTTTGATTTTTCATTTGCGGGTACTAAATTTTACATTTTTTAATATTTGGTTTAATTTGATAGCGGAACAAACGCAATTAGCGTTGATCTGACCTAAAAAGGCAACGTGTGTCCTAGGTCACGTGATGGATTCTTTCTTTCAATCGATACTTTCATCGATCGATGATATAGCAGTTTTCCTCGCCTGCTGCTGTTTTAGTTCTTTCTTCTCGTCTCGTACTTCGGTAGATGGAGCTTCTTGTGGGGTGTATGATTTTGTTTTCTCACTAGAAATGTAAGGTGAGAGACAAAACCGTATACTTAATTTAGCAAGGGTGTCACATTGACCAATCAGTGTTCTGAGGAGTCCCATAAGGACAAAAGTTACCTTTCAACACTTATTAGGTGTCCATTAGATCTTGGACCCCCGTGAGGTTAAGCTTTCGAGCTACCCACGGAAAAATACGAGAGAAACAAAAAAATCCTTAGTTTTACCCGATTACCCACGAAAACTTGTTTGATAAATATATAGTGTTCCTAAACAATTTAAGTACTTTTTAATTGTATAATTACTTTCCTAGCCCGCGCAGCAATGGCTAGAGAAGATATTATTTTCGACAAAAGTTTTTTTTTGATAAATTTACAAAAACTGTTCTCAAGGTTGACATATCATGGCTTCACTTCAAGTGTATAGTAATAGGCTAGCTACAAAGGTATCAGATCCGTTATTGATCAATTTTTTTTCTTCCTATATGATTCGCTGACAGAATCACGCCATGGAAACCGCGCTGATCTATACCGCTCCGGCCCAAAACCGCGCTGATCCAAAATCGTGTCGGTTCAAAACCGCGCCGGACTAAAACCACGCCGCGCCTTGGACAAGTGCACAAAATGTGTAATATCCAAAACGTAAAATTTCATCGCTGGTGTGTGAAATAAACAAAAAAATTAATATTCTGCCGAAAAGTATCGACAAACAAAATCTCTAAAAAAAATATACCAAATTACAATTGGACAATTAATTTTTTTACGTATAGGGCCATATTGAATTTCGGTAATTTTTAGAATTGCAATTAATATAATAAATAAATACATAATTAACATAATAAAGTTGTCGCCACGTAAAATGTTAAGAACCGTAATTTTCCTAAGCAAATTTTTACGTGCTTCGGCCGGTTGCTGGTGTGTTTCAGACGATTACAGTAACTACATTTTATACTAATTATAATTATTAAATAAAAACTATATTTTTTTAAAATTTATAATATTTAAATACGCGCAACTAAAATCAAACATAAATAAATACCGCCAAGGTTTTTACCGCACAAGATAAATATCCACGCAGCCCGTAGCCGCGAATAAACTATCGTCGGTTTGGTTCGGTTCAGTTCTTAGCTTTTGTCACTTCGTGGGGACAAGGCATTTGAAAACCAGCCACGCTAAAACCCAAAAACAACATATGCTTACCGTTTTAAATGACGAGATGTCGACAGGTATTCTCGTAATTAAAAACGCGTTTTATGACGTCAAATTCGCTAAGCACCTGACCAAAAGTGCAAAAATGGTATTCACGTACGATTGCACTGATCATTTTTTTAAAACGGTAACCGTGTTTAAAAACACCTACCAATTGGCATCTGCTTCGAGTAATCGCTCGGCGTTTTTTAAAAATTCAAACCTATTAAAAAGTATTATGCACACAGTTTTTAATTTTTTTGGGCAATTTTGTATTTATACTAGTTAAAGGAGGCCTTCAGCCTATACATTAAGTACAACAAGGTACCAAAAAAGCAAAGTCGGTACGTTGTATGAAGTCCGCTAAGCAATAAAATCTCTTGAGAAGGTAAGTCGGTGGTTCTCAAACAATAAATTATATTTTTGGAGCATGACGAATAGTAGTTTTTACATCTAGTGGTTAAAATAAGTAGTGCTTTTTTACAGGCGTTAAGTTAAATAACAAGCGCAGACAAAATTATTGTTTTTGCATGGGTAATTAGGAAAGACTTACAGTACTTATTTAAAATTATTAAAAAATAATTAGGTAAGAAAATATTATTTCTTAGCTTTTATAGTACAGTCGAACCTCTATAACTCGAACCTGAAGGGACAACCAAAACAGTTCGAGTTATGGAGAGTTCGAGTTATAGAAACTCGAGTTACATAGGTTAAAGTAAAAAGTGCAGGGACCGCTTAAAATGTTCGAGTTATAGAGGGGTTCGAGTTATAGAGGTTCGAGTTAGAGAGGTTCGACTGTATTTGCGCAAATTAGTTTTACAAATTCTTTTTTATAAAGTTTTGGTTCTAAAAAGAAGACGCATTGTCCAAAACAATTAAGGAAGGGTTTTCTAAACTTTTTAAAAGTTTTTCTTCAAACCAATGCTCAAACATTTTAGAATCCATATTGCCGTGATAATGGTTAGTTTTTTTGTTGATGAAAACATTAAACTGTAATATTATATATCTTTTTCCATTGCTTGCACGGGTACTGGAATAGCAATGTTCCGATTCATCCTGCCAAGACTATTTGTCTATGTTTCGTCAAGAAAAACAAATTCCGATTTTTTGTTTTTTATTTAATCTCTTAAAAATTGCCATCTTTTTGAGACAATATTGGATTGCTCGCAACGCACTTTTCTGTTCATATTTAAATCCCATCTATTTTAAAATTTTGGACAAACTGGTAATTCCAATATCGCAAAGTTGATTTTCCTTTATCTTTTCTAGAATAGCTTTGATGGTAACATATTCCTTTGCCTTATACATATCATAAACAATATTTCTAATCGATAGTTTAGTCCCTTGGGATAGATAGAAGGTTTTTGAATGCTGTCGAACCCTTTTATATGGTCTATCCAATTCCTCTTCACTCTTTTTTCTTCTTCTTGTTAAGGTCTTATCTGAAATGCCCCAAACATCAGACGTTCGTTTTTGCACTGCCAAAACAGACACTTACGGGCCCGAGTTATTTTTTTTCTAAAGTAAAATAACGTTCCACTTATAATACCAAACTGCGTTCACCTAGAGATAAACACCTTCTAGGCGTTGTGTCACCTTGATGAACATTTTCCATAACTTTGCTTTATAACTGCTTTATATTCACACACAATAGGAACCAAACTAAAAGGAAATAAAAGCATACACTAAGAGAAGAATTTTGTAACAATAACAAACATTTTGTAACTGTTACCAAATACGTTGCCCATATTTGGCTTATTAGATATTTGTTTGCAGGTAACAATTCAGAAATTTCAACAATTGAAACAAATATTTGTTAATAAAAACAAAATCCGTCTAGTAATATTTAAAAAAAGCTACATCAAGCACTAATATATTGTTGGTATTTAAAAATATATGTGAGTTTAATTATTAATATACTGTATATTTATTATAAGGATCATTCTTATTTAATATTAAATTAATTAATTATGGGTTATTATATAATTAGTAGCTGTAATTATATTTAGTTAGTTTGCATTAATAAGGTATTTGTAGGTTTCACGTTCTTTTTAAAATACAGGGTGTTCATTTTAAAACTTCCCACCCCAGATTTCTCGAAAATGATTTTTTTTTAAAAATGCCAAAACACGTCAATTAATTTATTAAGGAGGACACATTCTGGCTATCTTAAAATTTTTGTATTACACACCCCCTTTGAGGGGTACATTTTACCCCTATATTTTGAATATGGAAAGTGGGTCAATTGACACTTTTTTTTGAAGGTTTCTTAAATATCTTTACAAAGGTGTAAATTTTGAAAATCTATCAATTTGTTTTTGACATATTCACTTATTTTTTCAAAGGGGTGTGTACTACAAAAACTATAAGATAGCCAAAATGTGTCCTCCTTAATAAATTAATTGACATGTTTTTACTTTTTCTCAAAAAAATCATTTTCGAGAAATCTTGTTTGGGAAGTTTTAAAATGAACACCCTGTATATTTCTATAGGGTTAATGGAAATAAGAACACCACTTTTGATCACACACCTGTATTTCTTCGTCTTCCTCAGGCTACACCTTAGCCTTAGGAAGACGAAAATGGATTGTCAAAAAGAAATAAAGTTGTGTGATCAAAATTGGTGTCTTTTTTTCCATTAACCCTATAGAAATGAATAAGGTATAGAATAATAAGAGAATTTTAATAATAATAAAAAGCAAGTTGTTTTGATGAAAAATATTTATATGTATTTTATTATAAAAGTGGAGTCAAATTTTTTTTATGGTGGCTGGTAATCTTTGTTTTTTTGGAAAGGTTGGTTAATGAAATATACACACGTTTGTTCCATGTGAGATGCACACAAAATTTTGTCAAATCTGACATAAACTGATTTTACCTCACTATAAGTTCAGGGACTCCACCATTATGAAAGGCCGCATGGGTAGCCCGTGTTTTTTTTAAATGTTTCTCCTTTGTTCAATTACTTCCTCCACCTTCAAGTCAGTGCTGACCTGAAAAAGAAAATAAATTTTATATATTTGTAAATTTAATACATAACCAGTGGCGTATATAAGGGGGGGGCCTGGTTAAGTTAAGTTTTTTTAGATATTTTCCACATATTTTATGAATATAAACATAAAATAGCCTAAAATACTGCCTCATGAGGTCTCGCCCCCCCCTCCCCCCCCCCCCCGAAACCGTCTCGCCCCCTCCCCCGAATTTTTTTCTATATACGCCACTGTGCAGAGAATTAAATGTTTGCTTTAAGTTAAAAGGTTTAAACTTCACATTTTCATACTAAATGCTCTTTGCTTAAAAATTTTTAATAATTGTTACGGGTTCACAACGACAAATTAAAACTCGCAATTGTTGGAAACGATACGTCAATTTATTTTCACAAATTATGTACAAAAACACGCACTTAAACTTGCTAATAATTCACCACTATAATCGGTCTATTAACTTCGTGTTAATATCTCACGACCACTTCAGCATGTTATCTGTGACTGACTGACTGATGCACGACGTCCGGCCTTATATATGAGGGCTGCCTACTATTCTAGAACCCTTCCATCCTTGTTCGATTCGCAATCATTCCAGCCCTTTTCTAGACTTTCGCATACCAGTTTGTCACAGATAACGCAACTAAAACCTAGATTAAGAATACAACCATAAAATACGTCAACCTAATACTACACTAAACCTAAATAAATTCTAACTATAAAATTTAAATACTTAAATTTGTAACACTATCCTCCTCTTCAGGTTTGATCGCCTCGATCAACATTTCCCAGGTAAGGTTTTAGTCTGTCTAGATGAACAACTTTCATCTTGGACTACGGGCTTTTCTGGATTCGGTAGACTACATCATTAATTCTCTTAACAACTTTATAAGGCCCTTCCCATGGTGGTGTCAACTTAGGTGATCTTCCTTTCTTGCGTTGAGGATTGTATAGCCAAACTTGATCATTCTCTTTGAACCCTGAAGAGTTTGCTTTCAGGTCATATCTCGCTTTCATGCGGTCACTGACTATTTCTATTCGCTCTCTAACCACTTCATGGATATAGTGCAGCTTTTGCCTTAAACGTTCGACATAGTCATTAATCTCTAAGTGTTCTTCTTCAGGTGAACCAAACATGATATCACATGGTAAACGCAGTTCTCTACCAAACAGGATACTAGATGGAGTAGCTCCTGTCGTATTGTGAATGGCGGTTCTATAGGCCATCAAAA
The DNA here is from genome assembly GCA_963576565.1 of Aspidapion aeneum. Classification (NCBI taxonomy): domain Eukaryota; kingdom Metazoa; phylum Arthropoda; class Insecta; order Coleoptera; family Brentidae; genus Aspidapion; species Aspidapion aeneum. Next base: position 59,671,053 of record OY755045.1, read on the forward strand.
ACAATGGAATATATTGGTCCCAATCTGTTTGGTGCTCATCAACAACTTTGCACAGATGTTCTTCTATTGTTTTATTAAATCTTTCAACCATGCCATCTGACTGCGGATGTAAAGCCGTAGTCCGTGTTTTATGTATTCCTAAAAGGTCACAGAGATTCTGGAAGAGCTTTGATTCAAAGTTTCTTCCTTGATCTGAATGTAGTTCCAAAGGAATGCCAAATCGGCTGAAAACATCATTTACCAGAACTTCCGCAACTGTAGTGGCCTCTTGGTTAGGCAAAGCAAAAACTTCTGGCCATTTGCTAAAGTAATCCATGACAACAAGGATGTATTTGTTGCCCTTTTTAGTTTCTGGAAACGGTCCGGCCACATCAATAGCAATGCGTTCGAATGGCAGACCTACGTTATATTGTTTCATTTGACCTCTGGACCTTGTTTTGGGACCTTGGCTGGCTGCACAAGTCGAACATCGGCGGCACCAGTTTTTCACATCTTGAAAGTAATTGACCCAATAAAATCGGTTTCGAATTTTGTCCATGGTTCTATTTATGCCTAGGTGCGCGCCTGATTTTCCATCATGGCATTCGGCCACTATATTGTCTACCATGCTCCTAGGAACCACTACTTGATTAACCACAGTAAGGCCATCGGCACTTTCCCAGGCACGTTTAAGGATGTTTTCCTCTACTATCAGTGAATCCCATTGTGCCCACAGTGATTTGAATATCACCCCTTTGTTTGCGATATCTTGCCATGATGGTCGTGGCTTGTTATCTTCTTTCAATCGCAAGATAGGTCCTACATCTTTGTCGTTAAGTTGTGTGGTTCTAATCGAAGCCGACATCCATTCTTCATCTGGTTCTAACTTTATCTGGCGCACGTAGGTAATTCCTTCTTTCTGGTCAATTTTCCTGCAATGTTTACAATCCTCAGGGCAAGGTCTTCTGGACAATGCATCCGCATTATTATGCACCCTTCCCGCTCGGTGCTTAATTTGATAATGGTATTGTTGTAGCTTTTCTATCCATCTCGCGACTTGCCCCTCAGGTTGTTTCATTTTCATGAGCCACTGTAACGCAGCATGATCCGTTCTAATCAGAAACTCTTGTCCGTAGAGATATTTGTGAAAGTGATCTACAGATTTAACTATGGCTAGGAGCTCCTTTCTAGTAACACAATAATTTCTCTCTGGTTTGGATAGCTTCTTGCTGAAAAATTCGATGACCCGTTCTTCTCCATCTTGTACTTGGGAGAGTACTGCTCCTATGCCATCGTTGCTCGCATCAGTATCTAATATGAATTTTCCTTTTGGAATGGGATATGCAAGAATCGGACTAGAACATAATGCTGCTTTTAGTCTTCTAAATGCTTGGTCACATTCGGTATTCCATTTGTAAGAAGCTTTATCTTCTGTAAGTCTATGTAATGGAGACGCTATTTTGGCGAATCCTTCTACAAATCGTCTGTAGTATGTACACAGACCCAAAAAGCTTCTCAATTCATGTTTGTCACGAGGTTGAGGCCATTCTTTTATTGCTTGTAACTTCTTTTCGTCGGTATGGATGCCTTCTCGGGAAACGACGTGACCCAGGAACTCAACTTTTTTTTGGAACAGAAAACATTTCTTTGAGTTCAATTTAAGATTTGCGTTCCTGATTCTTGAGAATACTTCTCGTAAATTATCTAGATGATCTTGAAATGATTTCCCCATTACTATGACATCATCTAAATAGACTAGGCAGGTTTTCCAAGTAAGGCCTCGTAGAACGACTTCCATTAGTCTTTCAAATGTAGCTGGGGCATTGCACAGGCCAAATGGCATCACATTAAACTGATAAAGTCCACTTCCAGCAGAGAATGCAGTCTTCTCTTTATCTCTTTCAAAGATTCCTACTTGCCAATACCCACTTTTCAGGTCAAGAGTAGAAAACCAATATGATCCTGCCAACGTTGTTAATGTGTCGTCTATTCTTGGCAGTGGGTAACTATCTTTCTTGGTCACATCGTTAAGTTTCCTGTAGTCGACACAAAATCTAGTACTTCCATCCTTTTTAGTGACCAACACCACAGGAGATGACCAAGGACTTGATGACTCTTCAATAACCCCGTCGCTGAGCATTTTATTAATGAGATTGTGAACTTCTTCTTGCTTGGCCATTGGTAGTCTTCTTGGGGGTTGTCTTATCGATTGGGCATCGCCAGTATTGATAGCATGTTGAATAAGGTTTGTGCGTCCCGAACTACTCCTAGTTTCGAAGATATTACTTTGTTCTTCTATAAACTCTCTCGCTTTACTAAATTCTTCTGGAGTGAGATGTTGCCAAGTTGACTCAAATTGCTGAAGTACCTCCATTGGTAACTTGCTTGTATCCTCGGAAGTTGGCTCTTCACATCTTGTTACTTTCTGTACTAGTTCAAATAATGCTACCACCTCCCCCTTATTAATTTTGACACTATTTGGGAAAATATTGGCGACTCTAATCGGGATGTCTTTATCGGTTTTAACTAGTGATTTTGCCACGAGGTAGGTGTTGGGTGTGTTTTGTTGGCTTATGAGTCCGACGCAGCTTGATGTTTTACTTTCCAGCCTCCCAAAAATTATGGTCTCACTGTTACCGACTAGTCTTGTTGTGCATACTGCCACTACCTTTATTGGTTCTTTATTGATGTGACTATTTGACAAAATGAACTCTTCGTTCCCAAATCTTAGGGTATTAAGTTTATTATCAAACGCAAATCCATGTTTACTTATCAGGTCCATTCCCAAAATAAATTCGTCTTCTATGTCTGCAACTAATACCGAGTGGCGAATCTTCAACCTCCCCAGCTGTAGGTCTATGTCTGTCTGCCCCAACACGTCGGCGGATTCTCCAGTCACAGTTTTAAGTGTTATTTTCTTTTCTGTTGGTCGAATTTTATATCTCGTTGCAATTTTGAACGTAAGCAATGATATGGCAGCACCAGTGTCTACTGTTATATTAACTTTTCTTCCATTAATAAGTCCGTCGATGTTAAGACTGTCAGCAGTATGTTTTAGGCTCTTGATAGAGTAAATTTTGGGGGCTAAATTCCCATTAGCCAACACCCGCCCCTCTGCGTTGACTAGTTTTAGTTTTTCCTGATCTCTTCTTCGGTACTCTGTCCCACTAGATGGTGAGCGAGACCTCATTTGGACACGACAATCGCGTTGAATATGCCCTGTACGTCCGCATCTGAAACACTTTACATTTGGAGGGGATCGTCTACTTTCTTTCAAAGAATCAATCTTCTTTATCAGTGACTGAAACAGTTGGTTTAGCGTTTTTAAGTTGACCTCCTCTCCAGTGCTCATTTCCTCTCCTTCCTGAATTGAAACAGCTCTTACTTTTGGCCTGGACATATTATTTGATGATTCAATTTCAAGGGCTCGAATCAACACTTCACTGCTGTTATGGAAGCGTTCTCGACGAAGTAACTTTGCTAAGTCCGTGTCTCGCAAGCCGTTAATAAAGCGATCTACCGTAAAGGGATCTCTGTAATTTTCTGGCATATCTGGGTAAGCCAAGTACATCAGCCTCCTGATATCCGCTTCATACTCTTGTAATGACTCCCCTGCTCTTTGTTGGCGAATATTTAATTCTGACCAATGCAAATTTCGTAAATGTTCATCTCCATATCTTCTTTCTAAAGCTGCCACTAAAGCATTGTAATTCTGTTTTTGTTCCGCTGGAATAGACCGTAAAAGTCCAAGAGCAGGTTCTCGTAGAGCTACTAACAAAGCTCTAGCTTTTTCGTCATCGTTCCAACTATTTGCAGCGGCGGCAGCTTCAAATTGTTGTTTGTAGGTAGACCAGGAAGACGTACCATCAAAATTTGGAGGCTTAATGTTTTGGTTGGAATTCACAACATATCCCTGAGTTTTTATTTTGTTGTGTTCTTTCTGAAGCTGTATAAACTGCTTTGACATGTCCTGGAATTTTTCTTCCATGGTTTGAAAAACTTCTTCCCTAACATTCTGTAGTTTGGTCTCCACTTTTTCTTCAACATTCTGCAATTTGTTTTGCACCTTTTCTTCTACATTCTGCATTCTTTGAGTTATTTCTTCCTTAAGACCTTCTGTTGCTACCTTAAATTCTCCTCTCAGCTGTTCGGAGTTGCTCTTTATTTGGTCGAAGTTTTCTTGCATACCATCTAATCTTTCTTCAAATGTCCGTCTCATATCGTTTTGGTTTTGTGCAATGGTCTGTCTCATATCGTTCTGGTTTTGTTCCATGGTCTGCTTCATGTCATCCATGGTGCGTTTCATATCGCCCTGGTTTTGAGCTATTTGAGCTGCTAGAGCCTGCATCATTTTAGTTAAATCTTCCATCTTGGCCGGTCTTTGTCTAGTAAGCATCAACTTCCTGATAAATCACTTAAAACGTCTATTTTAGGGCTATAAAGCGAATGTCGAAGTCGGTTTTTCAATATCTCTTCCAATTCTTAAATAGAACCTAATGGAATGTTCTGGAATATACTGGTAAATGCTACTCTTTCTGCTACTAGGCAAATGTAGAAGTCACTTTTTGATTATCTCTTTTGGTTCTCGAATAGACCGTCGTAGAATGTTATGGAATATTCTAGCAATAATTTATAATTCTTACTTTTAAAATAACTAAGCTACTGTCGAAGTCGGTATTTGTATATCTCTTCTAGTTTTTGAATAGAACGTCGTAGAATGTTATGGAATCTTCTAGAAATTCTTTTTAGTTCTTACTTTTGAAATTACTAAGCTAATGTCGAAGTCTCTTTTTGGATATTTCTTCTGGTTTTCGAATAAAGCGTCGTAGAAAGTGATGGAATGTTCTAGAAATTCTTTCTGATTCTTACTTTTAAAATTACTAATCTAATGTCGAAGTCGGTATTTGTATATCTCTTCTAGTTTTTGAATAGAACGTCGTAGAATGTTATAGAATATTCTAGAAAATCTCTCTAATTTTCAATTTTTGGACTGTAAAGTTAATGTCGAAGTCGGTTCTTAAATATCTCTTTTAGTTTTTGAATAAAACAATATCGAACTTCTTCGAATATTCTGGAAAAATCACTTACTGTTTTTCTGTCCAATTGTCCTGTCCGGTGGTAATATGTAAGGGTAGTCTTTGCACTATCCAGTTCCGAATATTCTGGCAAAATCACTTACTGATCTTCTTTTTTAATTGTCCTAGCCGGTGGTACTGTGTAAGGATAGTCTTTGCACTATTTATTTCTTTTAATCTCACTTCTGACACCAATTGTTACGGGTTCACAACGACAAATTAAAACTCGCAATTGTTGGAAACGATACGTCAATTTATTTTCACAAATTATGTACAAAAACACGCACTTAAACTTGCTAATAATTCACCACTATAATCGGTCTATTAACTTCGTGTTAATATCTCACGACCACTTCAGCATGTTATCTGTGACTGACTGACTGATGCACGACGTCCGGCCTTATATATGAGGGCTGCCTACTATTCTAGAACCCTTCCATCCTTGTTCGATTCGCAATCATTCCAGCCCTTTTCTAGACTTTCGCATACCAGTTTGTCACAGATAACGCAACTAAAACCTAGATTAAGAATACAACCATAAAATACGTCAACCTAATACTACACTAAACCTAAATAAATTCTAACTATAAAATTTAAATACTTAAATTAGTAACATAATTAATTAAAAGAATTGAAGCCATGATTCAAATGACATCAAATTTAAAATTATTAAAATCACAAAATACAAATATAAAGCATTCTAAAAAAAATAATAAATAACACTTACTATGTTATTGTGGACGACCAAAGCCAGACTGTTTCCAGGTTGATTGTTTTGATCTTTAAGCGGATATCTGAAACAAAAAAAAAGAGTATGAATTTTATATTAAAAACAAATAAAGCCTACGCCTGTGGATACTTGTCGACAATTAGCACATAAATCAGTTAATTAAAAATCAATCCTATTTACTGTTTGTTTATAAAGCAATCAGTTTCCACAGAACAAGAAGTTTATACAATGAATACGTTTTTATTCTTGAAGCTATATTTCTACCTTTAAAGCGTTATTCCTGAAGACTTTTTGTTCATTTCGACTCTTGCAACCAAAGCACAATTATGATCCCATAAAAATACCCGCGTATTTAGGTCTGTATTAGCACAAAAACTATACTTTGTTTGGTCAATGTTCTTCCTAAAATATGGCGTCCCCTTGATTTTTCGGCACAGTGTCTGCAGATACATTTCTCTATGAGTGTCTGCGACGGTCTGTAATACAATGCTACGTAGGGCGTCGAGTCGGTTCGGTCTAGACCGCGGCTCATACGTAGGGGAGAGCGGGGCTCGTTGGGCATAGGGGCACGTTGAGAAACCCCTATTAACTCGACAATTAGACGTCAGCTGCCAGCGCCACCCACGTGGCAAAGTCGCCTTTGCTCATGCATTAGTCCGCAGTGAGAATCTGTGATGTGTGTATCTACAAGAAACAGATTTTGACATATTTTTTTTTTGCTCTGTAACGAAATAGCGCGTATCAAAACAGCGCTTTTCAAAACAGCGCGTTTTCAGAATAGCGCGTGTTCAAAATAGCGCGTATCAAAATAGCGCGTGTTCAAAATAGCGCGTATCAAAATAGCGCGTGATCAGAATAGCGCGTATCAAAATAGCGCGTATTAAAAATAGCGCGTATCAGGTCTGCTTAGGTATATTCACGTAAACAGTTTGAGCAAGGTCAGATAAGTTATACTTGCTTAACCGTTGAATAAACTGATGGCTTGCTATACTAAAAATGTTTCGGTTTGGTTCGGTTTATTTCAGTTCGGTGCGGTTTGAATCGGTTCGGTTCGGTTCGGTTTGGTTACACCCTATAGTATCCCGGGAAAAAAGTCAGGAAAGTTTTTTTTTTAATATGTTAGAAAGAGACCCCTTCCTCGAACAATTTTGTAACAGCGACGTTTGTAATGGCGATCTTTCAAAACGCGGTATTTTTAGACGCGCTATTTTAAGGCGCGCTATTTTGAATACGCGCTATTTTGATACGCGCTATTTTGAACACGCGCCATTTTGATACGCGCTATTTTGATCACGCGCTATTTTGAACGCGCGCTCAAATGAGCGCGCTATTTTGATACGCGCTATTTTGATACGCGCTATTTTCATACCCGCTATTTCACTACGGAGGCATTTTTTTTTTTGGACCTCGTAAGTAACTTTTTGTTATTTTGGAAAACATTTTCCAGATTGTTTTATAACACCTGCATGCCCCCATTCGGTTTTTTATAGTTAACTTTACATATTTAGACAGAGTTTAATGAAATTATAACGATGCTAATATTTACGCAAACATGATTGCCGACTCTCTCAATTTTGTATGTAGGTGCGCCGGCCCAGCTAACCCCATACATTTTCTAAAAACATTTTTTTTTATTTTAAGGTTAAAATCAGCATGCGTACGTATGATGAACTAAAAATCACGTCATGTAATAATTCTCGCCCTAAACAAATGTTTTAGATTATCCGCCTCTTGAAGACTGCGACGACTTGCGCCTGTAGTTATTTATCAAAGTTACCTTTGGCAACACTGAAACGCTTTCGACTGGAATCGGGCATATTGCGGTCTCTTATTAATATATGCTATATTCTATCTGTTTTTTACCCTCTTATGGAAATTAGGTCCCCTAGATAGGACTTGTTCACGCGGTATCTTGATTGGTGTTCTCTTGCAAACAAACAACGATTAGTTTTTCTGTAAAAGTTATTGGCAGAAGTTATAAGCCAAAAATTGTGAATAAAAAATATGAAACAGTAAAAAAGCCGCCATTTATTTCAAACTCAAATTTGAGGCAGATACCCGGTGACTTAAAATTGTGTGATCTATTATTATCAATCGATCTAGGGAAATTTTAAAAATTCGTGCTTTTCCGAAAGCTGGCGAAAGAAAGACAAGAATATCAACCGAAGAAAATGGTCAACAGCAATACTAATTGAAACTCCGGTTAAAGAAGAGTTGGAACGTGAAAAAAGTTAAAAAAAAGAAAAGTCTGTAACCAAAAATGTCTTCAAGGAAAAGAAGCATAGAAAAACTACTCAGAAAAGGACACTGAGAGATGACAGCGATGATGAAGAGGAAACATTTTGTCTAGTCTGCATGGAACCATTCTCAAACAGCAAACCAAAATAAAAATGGGTACAATGTTTAACTTACAAGTTTTGGGCCCATGAAACATGTGCTGTGCAGGGTTTACTTATGTTTGCTAAAACCGTAATTCCGAATCAGACTAGAGCAAGAATTATGTTACTTTATATTGTTTGTTTTTTAAGAAATTTAAAGTTTAGTATTTTATTATTATTAATAAAAATAATCTAAGAATTTCCTGTTATTTTATGTTGCATATATATATACAGTTCCTAATTATTCAACCATGCCCAACTTGCCCCATCGTATGGCCCAACTTACTCCGTGGGTGGGGTTAGTTGGGCCGCTTGCAAGGGTGCTAGAAAAAAGTGTTTTTTAAGTTTGAAGGCATAGTTTTAAAAACCAATATTTGCCTTAAACATATTATAATTGTAAAACTGTAAGTAATATAGCAATGCTTTTATTTACAACAAAAATCAGGTTTACCAAATATTTGTTAATAATAAAATCGGTATTTTTTTTGTAATATAGCAATGCTTTTATTTGCATTTATGTAAAAAGTGGCTTAACTAGCCCCGCTCTCCCCTACAAAATATCAACCAAAACGTCACGATCTCGCGCGACAAGGCCCGAGCCGGGACTGGTGTTCTTTGGACGAGACGGTACTAAGTTATATTGCACGATAATATCGCTTGTTAATAATAACCAAATTTGTTTAAACTTTACGAAGTAATTAATAGAAACCAATTCAGACCGTTATAATAACAAAATCACGCCATAACATTATACAAAAAAATGTTTGTTGTAATAAACACAAAGAAATATTTGCCAATATTAAGAGTATATTTATATTTAGGAAATTTTAAGTATTAATAACAAAGACGTTCTGTTACCTTAAAAGAAAGGGTGTTTTGGTTATGGTTAATATAAGGCAATTAATATTTACAAAAACATCAAATTATTAAAGAAACAAATGATATATTATTTATAACTAAACACTTTAAAAAAGGTTTGTTACCAATAATTAATGAAATTTGCTTTTATTATTTTTTAATGAGCACAACAAAAATCAGGTTTACCAAATATTTGTTAATAATAAAATCGTTTTTTTTTTCAGTGTACCTTCTTATTTATAATAGAACAAACCATCCCCAACTGGAGCAAATTTTAATTATTTCCTCGAAAATTGTGATTATTAGCGTTGACGACAGCTCCAGATTTACCTGTACTAACCGCAAAATAATTAAATTCTCGAAAAAAGTACCTGACAAAATATTTAACTTATTGACGCAAAAAGTCTTTCAAAAGTTTAAGTTAAAAATAAAAAAATATATAAATCCTTATCGTGATATAAGTATAACGCGTAATTCTTAGATAATTTTGTTTTAAAACCGCTGATTTAGCCCACTCATATTATGCCGATTACAGTGAACCAGTGGGATGTCTGGTACGATCAAGTACAGCGAGGACATTCTAACTCAACTGACTTACTGTTTAAAAAGCGATAACATTTTTTGGAGATTTAATCCGATATCGGACTTCTTATAACGTACCGACCTTACCTTTCTTATTCTTGAAGGTAGAAATGAAGGATTTTAAGGAGTTTGTAAATAAAGATTTACTGTATTTGTCTCCCCTCTGGAATCTATTTAAATAGTACAGATAAATGAATAATTACAAATTGTTTATGGGCAAGTTTTCTACACTTCTATATGTAAAGGTACCCTGTAGAGTAGGTACCCTAGCATTTGAGCCGTATTTGAAACATCCTAGTATGAGCGAATGTATTCAATCGGAACAATGAAATGGTGGCGGTGGTGCCAAAGCTTTAAACAATTTAGATGTTAATATTTATTGAAGATTTTTTTCTAAATTGTCTTCTAAAATTTTTTTTTATTTATCAGAATATTATGATGAACATGTAACAAATGCCACAAATGTCAAAAATATAGACAAAAAGCGAGAATTTGAAGGATGCTTAGCGAGTTCCATCCCAAGGGCGCGTTTATCAACGTGAATACCAAAGGGTGCTGTGCATTTTGCTAACGTTTTCAAAACGTAACGTTTTTAAGCCAATTTATGAGAATACCAGTCCTGATATTCTTTTTTCTCTACCAACAATTGAATACTTAAAGTTTCCAACAAAAAATAATATTTCACAAACCGTATGAAACCTACACTAAATTTCATGAATTTTAACAAGTTATTTTGTAGAAGATTTTTACGTATTATAATTTCTATAAAAATTTTTTAGCTGCTTTTTTAAGTCGCGAAAATGCAACGAGATCTATCCCATGTCCTGTTGAAGGATGCAGTTACAAAGGAAAAGAAGTTGGTCATGTCAAAACTCATCTGAGTAATGGGCACAAACTTAATTGGGCTAACTACTACAATTTTGTTGGCAGCACTACTCGAACCCTAAGAGCATTGGACTCTACTTTGAGAAATCCAATAATAAAGTTACGTCCACAATTGTTCTTGCTTGGTTCTGAAAGTCCAAATGGATCTAATTTTCTGGAGGCCGAGGATACAGTTATTAATAAAAAAGAACCTAATAATCACAACACTCTTCATCAATAATAATGGTGTATTTCAAATATCTAGAGATACAATATTTAGCTGAGTAGAAATTTGTCATATTTTCCTAAAAACAAAATCTAAAAATCAATTTTTAAGGTAAATATAAAAAACATATTAACTACCAAGAATTTGTCCTTTCATTTAAGGTATAATACAATTTAATTCCTTTTAATATTAATTACACAGCCCCACAATAAAAAGAGTTTGAGCTTAGAAATGGTCCTCCACGTCTGGAATTGGCCCCAGGGGCCAAAAATGGTCTCTATATGGCCTGAGAGGTGGATTTCGATATGAGGCGTGGTTAAAGGTGCATGCTAAAGCCAAAGTAGAGTTTGTGGTCGAAAATTTCACGGCCAACTGAAATTGCCCGTTTGGGACCGGAAAAATGGCCCCTCAGGGACCTGAAAATCGTGTTTCGGGCGTCGCATTCCAGCAAACTATTACTTATATGAAGACAATTTGCTTTGTTACAAAATGGAATATAGTGAAACACAATAATTAAAGAAGAAAAATAAAGTCTTATTTCAAGATTAAACGTTGCGTTGAACTAAAAAGAAATATTTTAATTCAAAACAAATTGTTTTTAGGTAAAACAATTTATTCAAGAAAAGAACGTGTTTTCATTCTAGACAAAAATTTTTACCGTGTGGTTTTGAGTGTTCCCCGTTAATAAAAACCCACTAGATACATACCGTTTTAAAGATATTTTTATTTTTAAGAAAATTGAGTAAAGCAAGTTTTTTGGAAAGCCTAGTTTTTAAGAAAATGAAATAAAACAAATAAAAAGTTTTAAAAAATTAACGTCAATGAAGAAAATTACACAAAACTGAATAATTTCTGTTTATTTTGCATATACGATGGAAATATATGCCCGGCACTATTACTGCTTGGCTTTATTGCAATAAATCCCTAATAACTCAACAAGCTCACTTACATCAAGATATCTACACTACGTCACAAGTGCTTCCTTACCGTTAAAGCCGAGAAGAGCCGATCGCTTTCATCGGGTGAGCACGTGCTTCTGCAAAAGACCAAACGAAATGTGACAAAATGGACGTAGTGAGAACCCCAAACATATTTACATAGTAATGTGTAAAGCCCTACATTGGCAAAGTGGAGTATCACATACCACTTATGACACACCAGCGCAGCGTTCTCTTGTTTATTGATATAAAATAATTAACGGATTTTAGCGTGGAATGATTTATTAGTTGGGTAATTTATGCATTTCTACTTTGAGTTTTAAACCAAACTAGGTGAAATTTTGATATCACAGATCGTTTTTTTCCATATTTACATTTAACACTTCCTACCACTTGGGTTAGTTTTGTTTATTGAAATAACAATTTTTATGAATAGGCAGTTTCGTCATTTTGTGGTATCTTTGTTTATTATATTACATTAAATATTTGTCTGTCATTGTTTATCACATTGATAACATTTTTACGTGACTACATATCCATAAAAAATCTTCTATGTCACACTTGATAATGTTTATTTATGTCTTAAATTTTATTTTTATATTTTTGGAATATTAATCATTTTCGGTCATATGATTTCATGAGGGGCAAAAATTAGGTTGGCTTTTCTTCAAATTGTGTTCGAGTAATAATTTATATAATTATAGAACCTCTCTCTGCAATGCACGTCAAATGAAGTCATCCCAAATGATCAAGATAATAGAGTTATAATAATATATATGTTAATTGGTTTATTTCCAGAAACCTGCTCTAGCCATATCAAATTCTGGCTTAGTTAGTTTTGGTAGTGGTTATTTTGCCTGATAAGTATTGGGTCAACTCTGTTTTAATTATTGTTATATAAAATTACAAGGACCAACAACGGCTTCTCATTTTTAATTTTGGAGGCACTTTTTCATCAAGTCTATTTGACAACATTCCCAATCCTTTTAAACAATTTCTATAACCAATTTTTAACGTTGTTGTTATATTCAATTTTCTTTGGGCATATTTAAAACATAAAGTTTTGACCAAAAATGATATGATGATAAAATGTTTTTCAACTTTTAACCCCATATATTGTATGTACCAGTGCCAATTGTGTTGTATGTTTCCTACGTCACCGTCGCATTGAAGGGTTTAAATCTAAAGACGTGTTGCATTCTACCTGACTGGTTACCCTTCGCGTTTGATCCTTCGTAAAGTTTGAATAATACCAACAGTGCAATAAAACAAAAACCGGTAAAATGTAAACTGAAATAATTTTGAAGCTATTTTTAGTGTAAATTATCAAAATAATTATATGTAATTGACCAAAGAACTGCCGGAACATAATATTTTTAATTAAGAAAATTCAGTGCAGTGCTATCCAAAGACATTTGTTGAGTTTTCGCTATGTGAAATCAAAGACCCCATAAAAAATGATTTTCATGCTTCTAGCGTATTTTTTTTTCATATATTTTTTAGTTTTTTGTGAAAACTTAATATTCGGGATTTTTATGTAATTTTTGGACTTATCTAAAACTTTTTAATTTAACTTATTTTTAGTGTGTTGTTAATTTAAGTGCATTTAACAATGACAAAATTTGTGAAAAAGTGTAGTTTCGAGGCTGAATATTAATTTTTTTACATGTAAGTAATATTATAGCAGCTTTGAAAATTTTTTTGATATGGTATACTACTTAGAATTTGGTTACGCCCCTTCGTGGATTTGTAGAGCGACTATGTTAGTGGGCTTATCTAAAAATCGTATTTTTGTGCGTTACGACACGTGGTTTTGGCGACGATATTACAGCATATTGTTAGGGCTTATACTTTTTCCTTTAAAAAATTACTTAGAACGTTTCTAGGATAGTTACGTCAAATTGGAACAAATAACCTATCACTGAAAATAAATAGGCCTTACCCTAAACAATTTGCCTCACGAGTAGATTTAACGATATTTAGCTCTTACCTTCCTACTTTTTAACATACCCAAAATCGGACAAAATCAGACCTGCAGAACATCGCTTTTTTACATCTTTTCAAAACGACTTAAAAAAAATATTTTCTAAAGCATAAAACCAAAACTAGGCCCAATCAATAGCTAGCTATTGGGGTGCTATTAAACATACATCCACATAGCACAATCACGTGTTAAACGCGTAAAAAACGCGTGACAAAAAAAGTTGAATTTAAAAGCTGTTAGAAAAAAACGTTTATTTCATATATGAAAACAAGCTTAATAGGTCATTCATTATCGTTATAAAAAATAACGTTGCTAAAAACAACGTTGTAATAACGCCAGTATCAAATCAAAACCGTACTGTTTTTACGATATTTTAAAATGATTTCTAAGTAGATTTTTACCAACGACAAAATCATATTAGGCTCGCGCCTTTTTTACACGAATTATAAAACTCCACCGCATGGCTTTTCTACCAAATATTTTTGAGATTTTTACTAGAAGCAGCGCCACCTATTGGCGACATCTTTTACTTCGACGAAATCTATTCGGGAGTGCTTTGCCCTCTAAATTCTAAACACCAGTTAATGAACTGATCCTTGATCCTTCACGATTACGATTACGATCAGTTATGAACCTGATACAGACACATTAATATTGTGTGAAAGTGTTCGCTTTGGCAAAATCTTGTTTAGCTATTTTAAAAAATAGTTTTTAGAAAAAAAAATACATAGTTTTACCGTTATTTTCAAAACTTCCTTTTTTTTGTGTGATATTAACGTTGTTTTAAAAATAAAGTGAAAAACGACCTTTTATTTTTCTTATTTGATAACCGTGACTCTTTTGCCGACACTAAGGCCGCCATTTCGGCCTGGTTACCGGCGCCGGCGTGAATGAAGGGTTAGGACAATCTCTTCTGTGACAATACACTCCCCAGGAATCCTATAAATGTCTGCCGCACCCGACCTCAGCAACCGACGGAGATCGAACCCGCCACACGGTAAAAAAATTTGTCTTAGATCAAAGCAAATTGCTTTGAAGTAAAATAATTTGTGCTTTCCTATTCACCAAGAAAATATTTTCTTGATATTGCACAAAAAATGTCTTGCCTCCTTATTTTAATATGAAATAGAAATTGTTTTAATATAAATTGGAACTGAATTATTCTAAGGCACCGTTTTCTCTTAAGGCAAAATATTACTTATATTATTAGACTGTAGCAAGCGAGATTCCTTTAACTCACTCGTGTTCAATGCGCGAACGCACCAAGTCACCAAGGCTACAAAAAACAACCTTAAAAAAGTGTGTGTTTCTTACGTTTTTTTGCTGTGTACTATGAGGATTAACTGCTATTAGAGAAGAAAAAAACAGTTTTCCCCAGTACCACACGGTAAAAAAATTGTCTTAGATCAAAGCAAATTGCTTTGAAGTAAAATATTTTGTGCTTTCCTATTCACCAAGAAAATATTTTCTTGATATAGCACATAAAATGTCTTGCCTCTTTATTTTAATGTGAAATAGAAATTGTTTTATTATAAATGGGAACTGAATTAATCTAAGGCACCGTTTTCTCTCGAAGCAAAATATTACTTATATGAAGACAATTTGCTAAACAAATAAATATACTTAAGAAATTTTAACATTTACCAACACTCACATTAAAATTTACAACAGCACAGGCACACGCAATTATTAATTTTTTAAAGTTTTATTTAAACAGTAAAGGCACTAAAGGAGAAAACTGAGATTTTAAGTTTATTTGTTGCTGCAGGATCCAAAGAGCTAGTTGTGGATTTCATATAAAATCCATTACTGTCTATGATCTTTGCTACATGGATACAGAAAAGTTCGCTTTTAATTTTTTTGGTGTTTATGTCCTTTTTTATGTTTTTTGGTAAATTGTTGAAAAATTTTTAAAACTTTTTTTTGTTCTGATATTATATTATTATGATCATATTGAGGCAGATAACTAATGCATAAATTCTACCGCGATTCATAAATTAGACTTGTCTCTGTTAGTGATAATCTATGCTTCGGATAGTTGAAGTTACTGGATTTCGTATGGTGATCATATTGAGGCAGATAACTACGATCTTCCAAGGTATCCATTATGTGGGATTGTTTTCAGCGGCGTAGCGTGCCCGAAAGGGCGGGGGGGGGGGGGGGGGGCGAGAGCTAAAAAGGGCGCCTCTGAAAACTGATGAAAAATTGTAGAACAAAAAAAAAAGGTCAAAAGGGCGCCTCTCACAAATCTTGCGACCAAAAAAAAAACAAAAAAAAAAAAGGTCATCATGTGTGAGGGGGCGGCCGATAAGTCACACGGGCGCCTCTCACAAATCTTGCGACCACAAAAAAAAAAGTCATCATATGTGAGGGGGCGGCCGATAAGTCACGAATCTTGCGACCCCAAAAAAAAAAGGTCTTCATGTCGTTAGTTTCCTTTGGCACCCACTCAATTGGCCGTTACCGGCCCGACTTAATAAAGCTGAGGGCGCTTCGGCCACCTATGGGGCGCCACTACCCTCGGGGCGGGGGGGGGTCGACGAACCCCCCGCAGTCTGTTTATTCAATTGCGGCGACCGGTTTCGGGATGGGAGCTATCCCCAAACCGGTCGCCGCAATTTAAATTAAAAACTACGAGGATAACTATTATATTTTCAAAAGTTTTTGTGCATAACCACCATAACCTTTAGCTTATTGATGCACGATTTATGTTCGCGCCAAGAAGTTTAAATTATTTTACCTGGACAATTGGCTAGCCTGAAGCGGTGACAGTGTGTAAAAATTGTCAACCCGGTTTTGCAAACTAAAATTTTTCAATCAGTGTTTTTTATAAATAGTATTCAAAGTTTTCATCCTGTAAAGTTGTTTTTAGTTTTACTGTTTTGAGAGTGTATCAAAGAAGTTAATACAAACATTCATTACAGTCCGTTAACTCAATTTATTTCAAAAAACAATAAAAAATCAAAACCAAAATTAACATTTTAAATATAAACAAAACCCTGGTTAGAATACATCTAATCATATACATATTGGTCCTTAAGGCCGTATACTACCAGTGCTCATAACTTTTAAAAAAACGGTAAAGCGCATTAGGAACAGTCAAAATGAACATTAATAAATAAAAATTAGACAACAGCAATACATTTAAAAGTGAAATATCGTCAAAAAATTACATAACATCATCAAAAACTTTGAATTTAGTGAGAGTTCACAGTATAGAAATCAGTACAAAAAGTGCAGTATATGACTAAGCTGATTTGAAAAGGCGAATACATCGTTTACACATCTAAGTCAAATCGAATAAACTAAAGTGAGTTTTTTAACTTTGTAATAATCTTTTTTAATTTTTTGCCTGCTTTGGAGATTTAATACTACAAAAATAAAAATGACTACACAACAAAGAGCTACTTTAAAAGGAAAATTGACCAGATTTGCTAATTTTTTGACTGCGGAATCAATTAGACAAAAACCAAATTACCTAGAAATCAGGTTGAGACTCAAAAAATATGAAAATTTGGACACAGAATTTGACAGAATTCAAGAGCAAATTGAAAGTGAACTTGATCAAAATGACGATCAATATGATACAAACATTGCAGCAGAGACAGAAGTACGCAACAGGTTCGAAGCAGATTTTTTCAGAATAATTTCAACGGCTGAATCAATTTTAAAGAAAGATATTTTAGCTCCACAACAGCAAGTACCACAACAACCACAGCAAACCGGGTTGGGTTTGTCACAAAACCATACATTATTTTTACCACCAGCATTGCCAAGTCTAAAGATGAAAACATATGATGGCACATACGACAAGTGGAGTGATTTTCGAGATTACTTCATTGCAAACATTCACAACCATCCAACATTGCCAGATGTAACAAAGCTTGAAATTTTGAAGACTTCATTAGTCGGTGATGCAGAAAATGTTTTGGCAAATCTTGAAACTACACAAAACAATTATCAGTCAGCTTGGCAATTGGTGCAAGACAGATTCGAAAACAAGAGACTAATGATTAGAACACACATAAAAGGTATTGTTGATCAACCAGTTATCCAGAGAAAAAACTTTGAGCAGTTGAGATCATTTTTAGACAACACACAGAAACACATAAGAGCACTCAATACCTTGGGAGAACCCACAGCACAGTGGGACACACTTCTCATTTACATATTGTCAGGCAAACTTGACACACAGTCACACAAAGAATGGGAGTCAAGAGCAGCAGTATCTCTAATACCACTATCATTCAAGGATTTTTGTGATTTTGTACAACAAAAATGTTTTGTATTGGAATCATTGCACAGAATTGCCGTGCAAAACAAAACACAAATTGGAAATCATTCAAAACAAAGCAACTCAAGTGTAAGCAAGTCATCACACAGAGCATATGCAGCAATAAGTACGCAAGAGAGAGTGCAAGCCAATCACACATGCAAATTTTGTAACAACAAAACCATACATCAATTTTTTCAATGTGAATATTTTTTAAATCTCAGCACACATGATAGAATTAAAGAAGTAAAGAAACACAAACTATGTTTTAACTGCCTGGCCACAACAGACCATGGTAGTTTTGACTGTCCAAAAGGAGGCTGCAAGCGATGCCATAGAAAACACAACACATTGATCCATATAGAGTCATACAACAATAAAGCACAAACTCAGTCATCACAGACTCCATCAGCAACTCAAAAATCTCTCATAGGCCAGCAGGCACAGAAAGTTCAGCAAAAGTCAGACCACACAGAAAAATTAGAAACCCACACAGCACATACAGTACGAGTAGAAAATACAAACGAGTCAACCACAGACTCAAAAGTTAGCACACAGCTAAATCAAGTCAAGTTCAGTGGCACAACAAGCACACAGCAACAAGTGTCACAAGTACTTCTCGCTACAGCAGTAGTAAATGTTTACAATCAGCAAGGAAACAAGGCAACATGTCGTGTATTATTAGACTCAGCATCAGAACTAAATTTCATCACAAAAGAAGCACTAGATTTTCTTGGCATACAGTCAAGATCAGTGCCGTTACAAGTCAAAGGCATAGGAGGTATAGACACAAAAGTAACTGAGTCAGCAGACATCACACTTTACTCTCGAGTAAACAGATACAAAGTAAATTTAAAATTCATGGTTTTGCCAAAAATCACAGAAAATATGCCAGTGGTCGATGTAAATTTAGATCATTTTGTCATACCAGACAATATCACACTTGCAGATCCAGATTTTGACAAGTCGAACAAGATTGACATGCTTATCGGAGCAGAAATTTACATGGATTTATTGTGCATTGGTCAGATAAAATCAAAAAATTGTCCAACACTTCAAAACACATTGCTAGGGTGGATAGTGTCTGGAAAAACACACACACATACAAGCAAGCATTCACAGCAGTCATATCGAGTACATCTTACAACAACAGGAGACAATAGTCACACACAGCTACAAAATCAACTTAAGTCATTTTGGGAGTTAGAAGAAATCACATCAAAACCAGTTTGGACACAAGAGGAGAAAAAATGCGAAGAACACTTTGTAAAAACACACACAAAAAATCAAGATGGAAGATTTATAGTGAAATTACCATTCAATGAACAAAAAGACCAACTTGGTGACTCAAAAAAGGCAGCATTAAGAAGATTTGAATTGTTAGAAAAAAGATTCCTAAAACATCCTGATTTGTATAAGCAATATTCAGACTTTATGTCAGAATACGAAGAGTTACAACACATGAAACCTTCAGATCCAAACGATGAAACAGGATACTTTTTGCCTCATCATGCCGTACTAAAAAGTGACAGTTTAACAACGAAATGTAGAGTCGTATTTGATGGATCATGTTTCATATCTCCAAGTGGCCTCTCGTTGAATAATGTTCTCATGAAAGGACCTATCATCCAAGATAATTTGTTTACAATATTAACAAGATTTAGATTCCACAAATATGCACTAACAAGTGACATTGTTAAAATGTACAGGCAAATAGCAGTTTGTCAAGAAGATTGTAAGTATCAAAAGATCTTGTGGAGAAACACTCCAGAAAAAGAGATGAGAAAAAAACCTATGAGCTAACAAGAGTTACATATGGTACAACACCAGCCTCATTTTTGTCAATCAGAAGTTTAGTTCAGTTAGCCATAGAAAATGATAAAAATTACCCATTAGCATTAGAAGTTGTAAAAAGAGATTTTTACTTTTTTTTTACGGGTATGCGCACTCGCAAGGAGATCCCTATCACGCTCGACAAGCGGCAAGTGCGCGGAAATGTTGGTGTGTGTTGGTTTTGAAACGGTTCAGGTTGTAACCTGCAGGGAAAACTGTCGCAGGGAGTTTATTCCACAGCGATGCTGTTCTCCAGAGATATGAATTCTGATATAATGAGGTTCTTGGTGCCTCTATTTTGACAGTAAATTGATGGTTACCGTCTGTTTGACGTGTTCGCCTAGTAGGTGCTACTCCCGGGGGGATCATACGTGCCAACTCTTTAGAGCATTTTCCGTGATAATACCTGTAGAAGAGAGAGAGATCGCCCACAGTTCTTCGATGTTCGAGACTATCCAAGCTACGGGTAAGTGCGGGGTCATTGATCAGCTTGATAGCTCGCTTTTGCACGGTGTTCAAAAGCATTAAGGTATGTTTGGGTGCCGCACTCCATATATGTGAGCAGTACTCCATAGTTGGTCGAATCTGGGCTTTGTAGAATGTCAGCAGTTGGCTGGGTGTGTACAGATGTTTTGTACGAAATAGCACCCCAAGCTTTTGGGACGCCCTTTTAGCTATATCTGCCACGTGACTGTGCCAAGACATGTTGATCTCTGCAGTGACTCCTAAGATGTTCAACTGGCTCTGCAATGTGACAGCACTTCCAGATAGCATGATGTTTGGCTCACCGGTGCTGGTCTTTTTTGAAAACAGGGCTGCTTGGGTTTTCTGCGCGTTGAACTGTACAAGGTTTTTGTTGCCCCAGTCCTCTATTATCTCCAGGTCGTTATTTATCTGCGATATTTGAGTTAGTCTAAGATGATGGAATTCACGTGCGGATAGACACTGAGTGAGTGGTATGACTGAGGAGACTACATTGCCATCATCTGCAAAGCAATAAAGTGGATTTACTGTTTTATCTATGAGGTCATTTATGTAAATCAGAAAAAGTGTTGGCGAAAGGATTGCTCCCTGTGGCACACCAGCATTTATTTGGTAAGAGTTGGAGTTCCGGCCATCCAGTGCAACATAAATGGATCTATCCTTAAGGTAACTTTCAAACCAAGTGCAAAGTCTCGGCGACAATCCCGTTGCTTTGAGCTTGTTGAGCAGATTTTCATGCCAGACTTTATCGAATGCTTTAGATATATCTAAGGCAATTGTTCTTGTTTCACCTCGCAACTCAATCGCTTTTTGCCATAAGTGAGTGACGTATGTAAGTAAATCGCCAGTTGACCTATATTTTCGAAATCCGTATTGCTTGTCGTTGATAATTTTGTATTTTTCCAAGTACTTGGTTAGGTGATTGTTCACAACTCTTTCCATTACTTTTGATATCACCGGAAGTAGAGCAATTGGTCTATAGTTTAACGGATCTGTCTTTTTTCCTTTCTTTGGAATGGGTTGTACTGCGGCAGACTTCCATGATGATGGATATACTCCTTGCCTATAAGATAAATTGAATAATTTTGCGAAAGTTGGGGTGAGTTCGCTAGCACAATTTTTGAGTACTATCGCGGGAATGCCATCTGGACCCATTGCTTTGTTTGTATCCAACTTTTTAAGGGATTTTCGTATTTCTCTGTGACAAAAGGGTACCTCTGGCATACTGTGGGAAACCCTTTCAATGAACGGTGGAGTTTTTCCATTTGGCACTGTTAGGTTTGAGTTGGCGGAAAAGATTTTGGCCAGCATATTGGCTTTTTCCTCTGATGTTGTGGCTAAGTGAGTATTTTTATCTGTAAGTGGTGGTATGGATGACTTGGTGAAGTTTGATCCAACGGCTTTTGCAAGAGACCAAAAGGACCTAGAACTACTTGGACAATTCAGCAACCTGTTTTTTATTCTTTGATTGTATGTTTCTTTGGCGGCGTCAATAGTAATTTTGCAACTATTTCTGGTTTCTATAAATTCTGTGTGGTTTTGAGCGGTTTGTTGTCATTTCCAAAGGTTATATACTCTGTGTTTTTTCTGTACAGCCGTTTGACACTGGCTGTTGAACCAAGGTTTTGCATTAGCTCTGCGTTTTATTGTATGTGGGATATATGCATCCATTCCAGATAAGATTACTTTTGTTATTTCAATACAGCAAATAGTGGGATCAGCTGTTTTAAAGCAAACCTCTTGCCATGGAAAATCCGGGTAAAACTGTTTAAGGTCATTCCATTTTTCCGATTTATAGTGCCACATTTTACGAGTAAGTGATTGTTGGCTTGGCGGTATGAACATTTCGCACTTTGTTCTTATAACTTTATGATCGGATGAACCAAGTGGGGGATCTACTTGAATTGTGTACAAGTCAGGATTTGTAGTTAGGAACAAGTCTAAAAGCGCTGCAAATTCACCCCTTTCTGAGATACGGGTAGGTTCATCGACAAGCTGCGTTAGACCACAACTTATGGCAAAAGCTTCTGCTTCCCTGCCTTCATTATCTGTTTTGTTGTGGTGTTTTAGCCAGGATATATTGTGGACGTTGAAATCGCCTAAAAAAACAATTTCCGCATGTGGATAGTTAGACTGTATACTGTGAACTGGAACATCAACAATTGATGAAGCAAAAGCCTTACACTCACAAATTACAGAATTATTAATAAAGGGCTGCTTTGAATTAAGAAAATGGCGATCCAATGACTCTTCAATTTTCGACACAGAAAAAAATAACATTGACAATAACATGATTCCACATGACAAATTAGAAAGCAATTCAAATTTTCAATAAATTCCACACAATCAGATAAAAAGTACACCAAACGAAGCATTCTTGGAGCAATATCATCCATATTTGATCCACTTGGACAGATTGTACCAGTACTCACGATTGCAAAACTAGTATTACAAGAACTTTGGAGATTATCTCTTGACTGGGATGACCCACTTCCAGTCTCTGAGCACACAAGATGGTCAAACTTACAATCACAACTCTCAGTGCTAAATCTTTTAGAAATACCAAGAAAAGTGACACATAACACCTCAGAAAACATCAAGGAAATTCAATTACATGGATTTTCAGACAGTTCTCAATATGCATATGGCGCATGTGTATATGTTCGAACTACACTCAAAGATGGAACACATTACTCACAACTGTTAGCCTCAAAATCTCGAGTAGCACCGATAAAAGTACAATCACTACCTCGACTTGAATTGTGTGGTGCACTCCTACTTTCTGAACTCATCATTAAGTTAAAACAAGCCATGACAGTTCAAATCACAGAATGCCACTTATGGACTGATTCAACCATCGTGTTATGGTGGATTTCAAAACCAAGCGTATCATCAAAAGTTTTTGTGGCCAACAGAGTATCACAAATACAAGAAAACACTCAAAATGACACATTGCATCATGTCCCACAGATCAAAATCCAGCAGATCATATTTCTAGAGGTTTAGTGCCAGAACAAATCTTAGAAAATAAACTATGGTGGAATGGCCCCTCCTTCTTACAAGAAAACAGTGAGAGATGGCCTTTATTTCCTTCCCAACTAGAAACTTTAATAGATCAGAACACTGACTTGGAAGAAAAACCTCAAACATGTAATATTGCCACACAAAATCCAGAAAGGTTCAATCTTTTTAAAAAATATTCAAGTCTTACCAAACTCAAGCGAGTCACAGCTTGGGGTTTGAGATTTATACACAATGGTAGAACAAAATTTCACAAACAAGACAAATACAGCAAAAATTTAAAGGCAATTGAAATTAAAAATGCTCAAGACTGTTTAGTCAGAATGGCACATTTAGAAGATTTTAAGTCTGAAATAAAAAACTTGCAAAATAACAAGATGGTCGATTGTCACAGCAAATTAAAAAGTCTAAATCCATTTTTAGACGAAAAATTGTTGATAAGAGTTGGTGGCAGAATAAGAAAATCAAAGTTTATCCCATACAGTCAGATGTTAGCTCCCGCTAAATTTCGCGGTTGTTTATATATATTTTTAAAAACACACAACTGTATGAAGGACAAAGCGCATTCCGCGTATTTGGACATGCGCACCAACAACAAGAGAGATCCTTGTCAATCGCCAGAGAAAATGGCGTGTTAATTTCGTTCTCCAACTATTTCAAATATCTACACCTGAAAGTGCTCGATTTTTGTGTACTGAAGCATAGAACTAGAAACTTCAACCCTTCAGCTACGTGGTGACATCATTAGATCCAATCAGGGGCCCCTTGGATATCAATATTTATGTTTGTTCGCGCTATCATCAATTAAAATTTATACAGTCCATTGCATTTAACGTTTTTCTAACCGTGGACTAACATAAAGTGTTCCTTGCGAGCCGAATTATTTAGAATAAATCCATACGACGGTATTAATAATTATTTTCATGCCAAGCCACTTATTTACCTAATCTGTGGCCAAGCCAAACAAGGTGGCCTTGAATTTTTGCACGCATCGTATTTGAAACGAGAAAGTCGTCCGTGCGGTGCACGTGCCTTTCGCGTGCTCGATTCAGTAAACAAAGCGAAGGAACCACAAAACAAAACAAACAAAAACATTTCTCATTTATGTGTTAGGGTGTTTCATATCATTTCGATATTTAAAACAATTTTCATCAATTGCGATAAATTAGTGCATATTTTCGTTTTTTTTTCTATTTCAGAAGCATTAATTTAGCGTTAATTGTATATTTACCGACAATTTCGTCATTTCAAAGGTAAAATCATGTCTGTCAAAAAAGCCGTACAAAAACGCAAGGGTTTTTTATCTGCGATCACCGAGTGTTATGTGTTGTCAAAGACCGCGGAAAAGGATGAAAGAGCGAGAAACGAGTTTCAAGTGAGGTATTCCGATTTGGATGAAACCTTCGATAAATGCATGCTGGCGCATAATGACGTCATTATGTTGATAGACGACACGGACGACGAGGAGTTTAAAACGCAGGATGCGATCCTTTCAGAAGCTCGTAAATATTTTTATGCGTGTAAGGGGGTTTACTCTAAAATATTTCCGGTTGAGGCCCCATCCTTTTCGGGATCATATGTTCGACAAAACGAATCTGAAACCCCAAAACTCAAAGAGTTAGGTATTCCCATATTCCGAGGTGATAAAAAATTATGGCCAAGCTTTTTCGATCTTTTTAATAACATTATAGATCAAAATCAAAGTCTAAGTAACGTTCGAAAACTTCAATATTTATTTTCATATCTCGAGGATGAGCCTTTAAAATTGATATCAGGGATTAGCTTATCTGATCAAAATTATAAAATTGCTTATGACAAATTAGTCAATAGATATCAAAACAAGCGACACCTCGCAAATGATGCTTTAAGCTCAATTATGAACTCCACCTTAAAAAACGAGTCAGCTAAGGAATTGCGTAATTTAATTGACACCTTTTCTGAATCCCTAGAAATTTTAAAATCACAGCTTTGACGGTGACAGTTGGGACTTTATTATTTTTTTCATTTTGTTAGAAAAATTGGATATTCCAACGCGTTCAAATTTCAAAATGAGTCACGCCAATACTAATACCGAAATTCCCACTTTTCAGTCACTTTTTCAATTTCTATAAAAAAGATGTAAAGTTTTGGAATCACTTCCTCAATCAACAGCACCCAAAAAGGTGCCTATATATCAAAAATCAAATTCTATGCAAAATCAGTCTGGGCAAAAGCCTACCTATCAAAATTCAAATTCTATGCGAAATCAGTTTGGGCAAAAGCCTACCTATAAATCATCCAATTCGCCTTTTATAGGACTGGCTGGAATAAAATGTTTCCGGTGTAATCAAGGTCACGTGCTTTCGAAATGTCAAACATTTCTTGATCTCTCACCTATCGATCGCCTATCTTTCGTCAAACAGAAAAAATTATGTCTAGCGTGTTTTCATCCCTTGCATGATGTAGATACGTGCAAATCAAAATATTCATGCAGGACTTGCAATAGTAAAAGGCACCACACTTTAACTCATATCTTAGAAACTAATCAAGAGTCTGGAAGCCAAGATACTAGTCCTGTCATTCACACACCACCTGTCAATAATCTTCATTTGTCATTAAATGCCACAGGACCTTCAGGTACCTTTCTTTTATGCACCGCCATAATAGATGTTATGGACGGTTGCGGAAATTTTCAACCTGTAAGGGCACTGCTTGATTCTGGATCACAGACAGGATTCATCAGTGAAAAGTGTATTCAGCGTCTTAATCTTCCTAGGCGAAGTTACACCACTGAAATATTCGGATTAAATCAGATGTCTTCTTTTACTTCCAAAGGGCTCGTTCAATGTCACATTAAGCCACAAGGACAAGTCACTCCTTTACTTAATTTCGAAGAAATTGTGGTTCCACAACTATGTTCCAATATGCCTACATTCTCTTTAAACGATAATCAGTGGAAACACTTGCAAAACCTTAAACTTGCCGACCCATCTTATTTCAAATCTAGACCTGTGGACCTGGTTATTGGTTGCGAGCTATTCGCACAGATATTCAAGGAGGGCAGGGTTCTTGGACAGGTAGGGCAGCCTTCAGCCCTTGAAACTATCTTTGGCTGGGTCGTTATGGGAAAGGTTGACGAAGTAGGTAGTCTTACGGAACGAACCAGTTGTTTTTTAACGAGTCATTCACCTCCTTTAGAGGTCATTCTCCCTAGGTTTTGGGAAATCGAACATTTGCCTAAAAAACAAATCTTATCAAAGGAAGAAAAACAGGCAGAATCAATTTTTACTGCTAGTGTAGTACGGCAACCGAGCGGTAGATTCATGGTAGATCTTCCGTTTAAAGATAAAATAAACCCTGACCTAGGAAATACTTATCCGCAAGCTTATCGTAGATTTTTACTTCTAGAAAATAGATTAATCAAAAATCCTGATCTGTACACTGCCTATTCAAGTTTCATGCAAGACTATATCGATTCTAATCATATGAGTTTAGTTTTATCTAGTCAACCAAAGGTCGACGTATCGTGTTTTTTAGCACATCATTGCGTACTAAAGCCGGAAAGCTTAAGTACAAAATTAAGGGTAGTCTGGGATTGTTCGGCAGTCACCCCAAAAAATATTAGTCTCAATGACACATTGTTATCTGGACCGAAACTTCAAAAGGATATTGCTTCTTTACTCCTTACGTTTCGTCTTAATCCTATTGCCTACATTGCTGACATCAAACAGATGTTCCGTCAAGTCCTTATCAATCCTTATCACCGTCCTTATCAAAGGATATTGTGGAGGTTTTCTCCACAGGACCCACTTTCAGTGTGGGAACTTTCTACTGTCACTTTTGGCATGACATGCTCACCTTTTCTAGCCATGCGTACCTTAAATGAGCTGGCAGAGAGAGAAAAGGAACGTTTTCCTATGGCTAGTACTGTTCTAAAAACGTCAATCTATATCGACAATATCTTGGGAACTAGCCCTTCGCTTTCTGAGGCTCTCTCCCATCAAACAGAACTCAATGATTTGTTGAAGTCGGGAGGATTTGAGCTTAAAAAATGGGACTGGGACGAAGAACCAGATTCTTCTATCATCGACTCTTGGAACAAACTTCGTTCTGAATTCCCGCTTCTTTCCAATTTTCAATTACCCCGACAAATCAAACTGTCAAAAACCAATACCTGTCAAATCATCGGCTTCTGTGACGCTTCAATTCGAGGCTACGCAGGCGTCGTATATTTTCGTGTAGAAGAGGAAAACAATATATCTGTTTCTCTCATATCTGCAAAATCTAGGGTCGCGCCTATAAAGTCACAAACTTTGGCTAGGCTAGAACTCCTAGGCGCATTTCTTTTAAGCGAATTAATTGACTTCGTTTTATCTAGCTATGAAGGAAAAATAACTTTTACAAATATCGTTACTTTCTGCGATTCGCAAGTCGTATTGCACTGGCTTTCATCCCCTCCTAATCGCTGGCAAACCTTTGTTGGAAATCGAGTCAGTAGAATCCAAGAAATCATTCCCTCAAACTCGTGGCGCTACATTCCTTCTGCTTTGAATGCAGCCGATATTGCGTCACGAGGGGCCACCCCTTCACAGCTCATGTCACATGACATGTGGTGGAACGCACCGTCGTTTTTGTGGTCTCCCGAAAACGAATGGCCCGATTTTCATAAACCAAAAATGCCGATTGATTTCGGAGATATTAATCTGGAGGAAAAGCCAAAAGTCTGTTGCAATGCGATAATTGATGTCAACTTCTTAGATCAGCTTCTTATCAAATATTTTTCTATATCAAAAATTCAACGTATCATTTGTTATGTCCTTCGAATAGTTAACCTTTTTCAAAACCATTCCTGTCAAAAACCCACTAAGCCGCCGGACCAAAAAGGTATTTTTGAGAATATTGTTTTTCCTACCACCGGTGAGATGCAAAGTGCGTTACACCTTCTTATCAAACGCGTGCAAGGTTCTTGTTTTTCTGAGCTTTTTTCCGCGTTATCTAAGGATAAACCAATACCGAAACCTTTGCGAAAACTTTCACCTTTTCTTGATGAGAATAATATCATTAGAGTCGGTGGCAGATTACAAAAATCTGACCATTTGTCTTATTCTGCAAAACACCCCGTCTTACTTTCGAGTGACCATCGTTTAACTACTCTTCTTATCGAGTCCGCTCATCGAAAATATCTTCATCCTGGGTTTAAAACATTACATAATCTGCTTTTACAGCAATTTTGGATATTATCTGCCAGACGAGCAATTCAAAGAACCATATCCAAGTGCTTGCAATGTTTTAGAATCAACCCTAAACCCTATAGACCGCCCATAATGAGTTCACTTCCCGCTCATCGAATCAATCAACTAAAACCTTTTTCGAGTGTAGCTATCGACTTTTGTGGACCTTTCTTTGTCATTCCTCATCGTTACCGTGGTTGTAAAGCTTTCAAATCGTATGTCTGTGTGTTTGTCTGTACGGCCACACATTGCGTGCATTTGGAATTAACCATGGAACTGTCCACCGAAGGGTTCGTAGGTGCATTCCATCGATTCATTTTCAGACGCGGAAGCGTGACGCAATGCTGGTCAGATCATGGCAGTAATTTTATAGGGTTTCGTAACCAATTACTGGATTACGCAAGAAGTGCTGCCACCAGACTTTCTATTCGTTGGCATCTGGGACCTCCTCTCAGTCCACATTTCAATGGCCTGGCAGAAGCTGGCGTTAAAAGTTTTAAAACTCACTTTGTACGAGTCGTCGGCGACCAGAAGTTGTCTATCATGGAGATGTCCACCCTTGCCTGTCGCATAGAAGCCGTACTTAATAGTCGCCCTTTATCTCCTGCCTCTTCAGACCCACACGATCTTCAACCTCTTACCCCTGGGCATTTTTTGACACTTGAACCCCTTAATTCAGAAATTCCGGAGTCAGATTTGTCCGAGGTTCCCCTAAATCGGCTCTCGAGATGGCAACCAATCCAAAAACTACATAATGATTTTTGGAAACGGTATTCTATAGAGTATTTGCATACGCTACAACAGCGACACAAGTGGGCTGATTCGTCCCCAAATATCAAATTAAATGATTTGGTTATCATAATAAGTGATCACATGCAAACGCCTTTGAAATGGCCGGTCGGTCGGGTCATCGAACTGCATTCCGGCGGGGACGGTCAGGTGCGTGTTGCGACGGTTCAAACGGTTACCGGTGTTTATAAGCAGCCAGTTGTAAAACTGTGCCTCTTGCCAAATTAAAAGTAATTTTAATTTTCTACCTTTTACCGGGTATTACAATAGGTTTTTTTTATTTTTAATTTTTGTTTGAATTTTTTGTTTGTTTGTTTTGCCTTTTTTCGGGATTTCGTTATCTCTAAATAAACTTACGATACTTATCTATTTTCATTCATTTATATTTATCGGTCGATTCTTTTTCTTATATCTATATCTGTCCGGTTGAGATTCTAAAATTGTGTGTTTTGGAGGGCAGTTATGTTAGCTCCCGCTAAATTTCGCGGTTGTTTATATATATTTTTAAAAACACACAACTGTATGAAGGACAAAGCGCATTCCGCGTATTTGGACATGCGCACCAACAACAAGAGAGATCCTTGTCAATCGCCAGAGAAAATGGCGTGTTAATTTCGTTCTCCAACTATTTCAAATATCTACACCTGAAAGTGCTCGATTTTTGTGTACTGAAGCATAGAACTAGAAACTTCAACCCTTCAGCTACGTGGTGACATCATTAGATCCAATCAGGGGCCCCTTGGAACGTGGAGAAAGTGGATGCAAAGAGGTGAGTGGATTTGTTCTGATTACCGTTGTGTGCCACCAATATTTTACCTATGGACGTTTTGATTATTTCGTAATTTCATATCAATATTTATGTTTGTTCGCGCTATCATCAATTAAAATTTATACAGTCCATTGCATTTAACGTTTTTCTAACCGTGGACTAACATAAAGTGTTCCTTGCGAGCCGAATTATTTAGAATAAATCCATACGACGGTATTAATAATTATTTTCATGCCAAGCCACTTATTTACCTAATCTGTGGCCAAGCCAAACAAGGTGGCCTTGAATTTTCGCACGCATCGTATTTGAAACGAGAAAGTCGTCCGTGCGGTGCACGTGCCTTTCGCGTGCTCGATTCAGTAAACAAAGCGAAGGAACCACAAAACAAAACAAACAAAAACATTTCTCATTTATGTGTTAGGGTGTTTCATATCATTTCGATATTTAAAACAATTTTCATCAATTGCGATAAATTAGTGCATATTTTCGACAATTCGTCATTTTTCTATTTCAGAAGCATTAATTTAGCGTTAATTGTATATTTACCGACAATTTCGTCATTTCAAAGGTAAAATCATGTCTGTCAAAAAAGCCGTACAAAAACGCAAGGGTTTTTTATCTGCGATCACCGAGTGTTATGTGTTGTCAAAGACCGCGGAAAAGGATGAAAGAGCGAGAAACGAGTTTCAAGTGAGGTATTCCGATTTGGATGAAACCTTCGATAAATGCATGCTGGCGCATAATGACGTCATTATGTTGATAGACGACACGGACGACGAGGAGTTTAAAACGCAGGATGCGATCCTTTCAGAAGCTCGTAAATATTTTTATGCGTGTAAGGGGGTTTACTCTAAAATATTTCCGGTTGAGGCCCCATCCTTTTCGGGATCATATGTTCGACAAAACGAATCTGAAACTCCAAAACTCAAAGAGTTAGGTATTCCCATATTCCGAGGTGATAAAAAATTATGGCCAAGCTTTTTCGATCTTTTTAATAACATTATAGATCAAAATCAAAGTCTAAGTAACGTTCGAAAACTTCAATATTTATTTTCATATCTCGAGGATGAGCCTTTAAAATTGATATCAGGGATTAGCTTATCTGATCAAAATTATAAAATTGCTTATGACAAATTAGTCAATAGATATCAAAACAAGCGAGACCTCGCAAATGATGCTTTAAGCTCAATTATGAACTCCACCTTAAAAAACGAGTCAGCTAAGGAATTGCGTAATTTAATTGACACCTTTTCTGAATCCCTAGAAATTTTAAAATCACTTAGCTTTGACGGTGACAGTTGGGACTTTATTATTTTTTTCATTTTATTAGAAAAATTGGATATTCCAACGCGTTCAAATTTCGAAATGAGTCACGCCAATACTAATACCGAAATTCCCACTTTTCAGTCACTTTTTCAATTTCTAGAAAAAAGATGTAAAGTTTTGGAATCACTTCCTCAATCAACAGCACCCAAAAAGGTGCCTATATATCAAAAATCAAATTCTATGCAAAATCAGTCTGGGCAAAAGCCTACCTATCAAAATTCAAATTCTATGCGAAATCAGTTTGGGCAAAAGCCTACCTATAAATCATCCAATTCGCCTTTTATAGGACTGGCTGGCACCTCAACTAATTCAAGTACGGGAATAAAATGTTTCCGGTGTAATCAAGGTCACGTGCTTTCGAAATGTCAAACATTTCTTGATCTCTCACCTATCGATCGCCTATCTTTCGTCAAACAGAAAAAATTATGTCTAGCGTGTTTTCATCCCTTGCATGATGTAGATACGTGCAAATCAAAATATTCATGCAGGACTTGCAATAGTAAAAGGCACCACACTTTAACTCATATCTTAGAAACTAATCAAGAGTCTGGAAGCCAAGATACTAGTCCTGTCATTCACACACCACCTGTCAATAATTTTCATGTGTCATTAAATGCCTCAGGACCTTCAGGTACCTTTCTTTTATGCACCGCCATAATAGATGTTATGGACGGTTGCGGAAATTTTCAACCTGTAAGGGCACTGCTTGATTCTGGATCACAGACAGGATTCATCAGTGAAAAGTGTATTCAGCATCTTAATCTTCCTAGGCGAAGTTACACCACTGAAATATTCGGATTAAATCAGATGTCTTCTTTTACTTCCAAAGGGCTCGTTCAATGTCACATTAAGCCACAAGGACAAGTCACTCCTTTACTTAATTTCGAAGCAATTGTGGTTCCACAACTATGTTCCAATATGCCTACATTCTCTTTAAACGATAATCAGTGGAAACACTTGCAAAACCTTAAACTTGCCGACCCATCTTATTTCAAATCTAGACCTGTGGACATGGTTATTGGTTGCGAGCTATTCGCACAGATATTCAAGGAGGGCAGGGTTCTTGGACAGGTAGGGCAGCCTTCAGCCCTTGAAACTATCTTTGGCTGGGTCGTTATGGGAAAGGTTGACGAAGTAGGTAGTCTTACGGAACGAACCAGTTGTTTTTTAACGAGTCATTCACCTCCTTTAGAGGTCATTCTCCCTAGGTTTTGGGAAATCGAACATTTGCCTAAAAAACAAATCTTATCAAAGGAAGAAAAACAGGCAGAATCAATTTTTACTGCTAGTGTAGTACGGCAACCGAGCGGTAGATTCATGGTAGATCTTCCGTTTAAAGATAAAATAAACCCTGACCTAGGAAATACTTATCCGCAAGCTTATCGTAGATTTTTACTTCTAGAAAATAGATTAATCAAAAATCCTGATCTGTACACTGCCTATTCAAGTTTCATGCAAGACTATATCGATTCTAATCATATGAGTTTAGTTTTATCTAGTCAACCAAAGGTCGACGTATCGTGTTTTTTAGCACATCATTGCGTACTAAAGCCGGAAAGCTTAAGTACAAAATTAAGGGTAGTCTGGGATTGTTCGGCAGTCACCCCAAAAAATATTAGTCTCAATGACACATTGTTATCTGGACCGAAACTTCAAAAGGATATTGCTTCTTTACTCCTTACGTTTCGTCTTAATCCTATTGCCTACATTGCTGACATCAAACAGATGTTCCGTCAAGTCCTTATCAATCCTTATCACCGTCCCTATCAAAGGATATTGTGGAGGTTTTCTCCACAGGACCCACTTTCAGTGTGGGAACTTTCTACTGTCACTTTTGGCATGACATGCTCACCTTTTCTAGCCATGCGTACCTTAAATGAGCTGGCAGAGAGAGAAAAGGAATGTTTTCCTATGGCTAGTACTGTTCTAAAAACGTCAATCTATATCGACGATATCTTGGGAACTAGCCCTTCGCTTTCTGAGGCTCTCTCCCTTCAAACAGAACTCAATGATTTGTTGAAGTCGGGAGGATTTGAACTTAAAAAATGGGACTGGGACGAAGAACCAGATTCTTCTATCATCGACTCTTGGAACAAACTTCGTTCTGAATTCCCGCTTCTTTCCAATTTTCAATTACCCCGACAAATCAAACTGTCAAAAACCAATACCTGTCAAATCATCGGCTTCTGTGACGCTTCAATTCGAGGCTACGCAGGCGTCGTATATTTTCGTGTAGAAGAGGAAAACAATATATCTGTTTCTCTCATATCTGCAAAATCTAGGGTCGCGCCTATAAAGTCACAAACTTTGGCTAGGCTAGAACTCCTAGGCGCATTTCTTTTAAGCGAATTAATTGACTTCGTTTTATCTAGCTATGAAGGAAAAATAACTTTTACAAATATCGTTACTTTCTGCGATTCGCAAGTCGTATTGCACTGGCTTTCATCCCCTCCTAATCGCTGGCAAACCTTTGTTGGAAATCGAGTCAGTAGAATCCAAGAAATCATTCCCTCAAACTCGTGGCGCTACATTCCTTCTGCTTTGAATGCAGCCGATATTGCGTCACGAGGGGCCACCCCTTCACAGCTCATGTCACATGACATGTGGTGGAACGCACCGTCGTTTTTGTGGTCTCCCGAAAACGAATGGCCCGATTTTCATAAACCAAAAATGCCGATTGATTTCGGAGATATTAATCTGGAGGAAAAGCCAAAAGCCTGTTGCAATGCGATAATTGATGTCAACTTCTTAGATCAGCTTCTTATCAAATATTCCTCTATATCAAAAATTCAACGTATCATTTGTTATGTCCTTCGAATAGTTAACCTTTTTCAAAACCATTCCTATCAAAAACCCACTAAGCCGCCGGACCAAAAAGGTATTTTTGAGAATATTGTTTTTCCTACCACCGGTGAGATGCAAAGTGCGTTACACCTTCTTATCAAACGCGTGCAAGGTTCTTGTTTTTCTGAGCTTTTTTCCGCGTTATCTAAGGATAAACCAATACCGAAACCTTTGCGAAAACTTTCACCTTTTCTTGATGAGAATAATATCATTAGAGTCGGTGGCAGATTACAAAAATCTGACCTTTTGTCTTATTCTGCAAAACACCCCGTCTTACTTTCGAGTGACCATCGTTTAACTACTCTTCTTATCGAGTCCGCTCATCGACAATATCTTCATCCTGGGTTTAAAACATTACATAATCTGCTTTTACAGCAATTTTGGATATTATCTGCCAGACGGGCAATTCAAAGAACCATATCCAAGTGCTTGCAATGTTTTAGAATCAACCCTAAACCCTATAGACCGCCCATAATGAGTTCACTTCCCGCTCATCGAATCAATCAACTAAAACCTTTTTCGAGTGTAGCTATCGACTTTTGTGGACCTTTCTTTGTGATTCCTCATCGTTACCGTGGTTGTAAAGCTTTCAAATCGTATGTCTGTGTGTTTGTCTGTACGGCCACACATTGCGTGCATTTGGAATTAACCATGGAACTGTCCACCGAAGGGTTCGTAGGTGCATTCCATCAATTCATTTCCAGACGCGGAAGCGTGACGCAATGCTGGTCAGATCAAGGCAGTAATTTTATAGGGTTTCGTAACCAATTACTGGATTACGCAAGAAGTGCTGCCACCAGACTTTCTATTCGTTGCCATCTGGGACCTCCTCTCAGTCCACATTTCAATGGCCTGGCAGAAGCTGGCGTCAAAAGTTTTAAAACTCACTTTGTACGAGTCGTCGGCGACCAGAAGTTGTCTATCATGGAGATGTCCACCCTTGCCTGTCGCATAGAAGCCGTACTTAATAGTCGCCCTTTATCTCCTGCCTCTTCAGACCCACACGATCTTCAACCTCTTACCCCTGGGCATTTTTTGACACTTGAACCCCTTAATTCAGAAATTCCGGAGTCAGATTTGTCCGAGGTTCCCCTAAATCGGCTCTCGAGATGGCAACCAATCCAAAAACTACATAATGATTTTTGGAAACGGTATTCTATAGAGTATTTGCATACGCTACAACAGCGACACAAGTGGGCTGATTCGTCCCCAAATATCAAATTAAATGATTTGGTTATCATAACAAGTGATCACATGCAAACGCCTTTGAAATGGCCGGTCGGTCGGGTCATCGAACTGCATCCCGGCGGGGACGGTCAGGTGCGTGTTGCGACGGTTCAAACGGTTACCGGTGTTTATAAGCAGCCAGTTGTAAAACTGTGCCTCTTGCCAAATTAAAAGTAATTTTAATTTTCTACCTTTTACCGGGTATTACAATAGGTTTTTTTTATTTTTTATTTTTTTTTGAATTTTTTGTTTGTTTGTTTTGCCTTTTTTCGGGATTTCGTTATCTCTAAATAAACTTACGATACTTATCTATTTTCATTCATTTATATTTATCGGTCGATTCTTTTTCTTATATCTATATCTGTCCGGTTGAGATTCTAAAATTGTGTGTTTTGGAGGGCAGTTATGTTAGCTCCCGCTAAATTTCGCGGTTGTTTATATATATTTTTAAAAACACACAACTGTGTGAAGGACAAAGCGCATTCCGCGTATTTGGACATGCGCACCAACAACAAGAGAGATCCTTGTCAATCGCCAGAGAAAATGGCGTGTTAATTTCGTTCTCCAACTATTTCAAATATCTACACCTGAAAGTGCTCGATTTTTGTGTACTGAAGCATAGAACTAGAAACTTCAACCCTTCAGCTACGTGGTGACATCATTAGATCCAATCAGGGGCCCCTTGGAACGTGGAGAAAGTGGATGCAAAGAGGTGAGTGCATTTGTTCTGATTACCGTTGTGTGTCACCAATATTTTACCTATGGACGTTTTGATTATTTCGTAATTTCATATCAATATTTATGTTTGTTCGCGCTATCATCAATTAAAATTTATACAGTCCATTGCATTTAACGTTTTTCTAACCGTGGACTAACAGTCAGATGCACCCTCTTGTCCTACCTTCAAATCACAAACTTACAGAACTTATAATTAGATATGAACATCTTTCGTTACTTCATTCAGGCCCACAAGCAGTTTTAGCTTCAATACGAACAAAATTTTGGCCAATTTCTGGAAAACAAGCAGTACGACGAATCACAAAAAGCTGTATCACATGCTTTCAAAATAAACCTTCCATTATAAATCAGTTTATGGGTGATTTACCTGAACAAAGAGTTACTCCATCAAGACCATTCCAGAATATTGGCATAGATTATGCCGGCCCAGTATCAATCAAAGAAAGCCATCGTAGAGGCAGAGTTCACATAACTCCCAGCGACATCGCAGTATTTGTTTGTCTGTCGACAAAATGTATCCATTTAGAATTAGTTACTGGATTAACCACTGAAGCTTTTATATCTGCACTCAAAAGATTTATGGCCAGAAGAGGAAAACCAAATCATATTCATTCAGATAATGCTACAACATTTGTAAAAGCTAACAAAGATCTAATAGCATTTGATTTTTTAAAATCAGAAGATCACTGGTCCAGAGTTGAAGATTTTGCAGCAAATCAATTAATAACATGGCATTTCA
This sequence comes from Aspidapion aeneum, assembly GCA_963576565.1. NCBI lineage: Eukaryota > Metazoa > Arthropoda > Insecta > Coleoptera > Brentidae > Aspidapion > Aspidapion aeneum. Next base: position 59,707,919 of record OY755045.1, read on the forward strand.
TACCAGCACGATCCCCAACATTTGGAGGCCTATGGGAATCATCCGTAAAATATTTGAAACATCATATCAAAAGAATTACTGGCAATGCTTTATTCACCTACGAAGAATACTATACATTTCTAGTGCAAGCAGAAGCAGTATTAAATTCAAGGCCTTTGGTTCCCTCCTCAAATGATCCGAATGATCTCACGGTCCTCACACCTTCCCATTTTATCTTGAGGGAATCTTTGATAAGCACACCAGACCCAAATTACAATGAGACACCCAGACACCACCTCACTAGATGGCAACACATTCAGCAATGTTCCCAACATTTTTGGAAAAGGTGATCCACAGACTATTTAACCAGTTTACAAAATCGAAGTAAATGGACCCAAAAAGCCAATATTGATCAAAGTTGGAGATTTGGTTCTACTTCGAGATGAAAATTTGCCACCCCTCGAATGGAAAAGAGCACGCATTACCAATGTCTTTCCAGGCAATGATGGTCTTGTCAGAGTGGTAGAGGTAAAAACAAGCAATGGCACCTATAAAAGAGCAGTTAACAAATTAAGTTTTCTACCAACAACTTGTTGAAAGGAACCTTTCAACGGGGCCAGTATGTTCGCGCCAAGAAGTTTAAATTATTTTACCTGGACAATTGGCTAGCCTGAAGCGGTGACAGTGTGTAAAAATTGTCAACCCGGTTTTGCAAACATAAATTTTTCAATCAGTGTTTTTTATAATTAGTATTCAAAGTTTTCATCCTGTAAAGTTGTTTTTAGTTTTACTGTTTTGAGAGTGTATCAAAGAAGTTAATACAAACATTCATTACAGTCCGTTAACTCAATTTATTTCAAAAAACAATAAAAAATCAAAACCAAAATTAACATTTTAAATATAAACAAAACCCTGGTTCGAATACATCTAATCATATACAATTTAGTTCAAAATATAAATACCAAAAATATCAGAAAAAGCTACTTAAGAAATTATTTTTTTGTTCAATTTCAATTGTCATTTTTCTCTTTTTGGAAGGGCTTTAGCATGAACCGAACCAGCTGGCCTCCCTGGCATTTATTCACAATATACACACTGGTTCATTGAAAATAATGTCGCGCTCAAGCATAAGCGCCATGAACGACGTGAAATACACTTCATGGACGGTAAGCTTAAAACATGAATGTTTTTTATGGGTCTAGAAAATTATTTGTTTGGTCCAATGTAAAAATTTACGACGTGACGATGTGTATTTCGATAACTTCAGGGTAGGTATTCTGGGTCTTAAACGATGTGATAGTTCCCATCACATGCTTTAACTAATGGCAGGCTTTAAATTATCTCCGAGCCGTCACGTGCTATGCAAAAAAGACCTCCATTGCGCAAACTTCTCCTACGATCCGACTGAGGATCGTTCAGTCGGTACCCGGGCAGGAGAATAGATTTCACCTCAAAGGCGTAAAATTCACTAACTCTGAAGAGCGGGCAATTATACCATTGGTCGAGACAAGTCATTTCGCACAACAGGCGACCGCTTAGAGTTTGCTATTGGTCAAAGCGTGTGATGTGGATGGTCACATCGTTCAAGACCCAGAATAGCTACCCATGGCGGAATTATCGTAGTCACAGAGAAAATCACGTGTTTACTAATATGGCTAAGAGAAAATTGAAAGTTCCGCTACGGTCTAGCACGGTGATCCGTGGTTCTAGTGTATTAGTAGTTCAAATGACAATGTAATTTCAGAATCGGTAAGAGGAACTAGTGTGACTAGTACTAGTATCCTTATTGCCAATTTTTTTTAAACAGATTTCTAAATTTTAATTTTTGTAAAAATTGTCTGGCCTATATCCTTCAGCCTTTTTGTCCCAAGCTCACATAATATTTACCTTAACCAAACATACTAGAGATTGAACTTATTTTTGGGCAAAACATGTGAGAGAAATGTGATTTCATAAAATAAATATCTTTATTGAAAAAAAATTGTTGAATCAAGCTTTACCTCGATTTGAAACATTTTATGTTGCCCGTATTATATGGTCCAGAATTTTTTTAAAGCATTTCTTCCTCTAATTTTAAGAATGGTTTTTATTTATAGTCAGGTTTGAAATAGGCCATTTTTAACGCCAGGTTGCCTATTTGTTATACAATATTGTGTCAAAATGTTCAGAAAAAAATCGTAGAATTTGAATTTCTATTGAAGAGATCTGGCATATGGTGCCGAACCACTCTGCAGCCCCTCCAAGGGAGGGGCGGCCGGCGTTTTTAAAAAAAATGAAAAATCGAGTTAGTTTTACTTTGGTTTTTTTAATCTACTATTTTTCAATATTTTATAATATAATTTAACCATCTACCTATTATAGGGGGGTCAGCAACCCCCACATTAAATCTAAAAACGTTTTTTTTTTAAATATCTTAGGAGCATTCAATTCAATACAGTCGCCTATCTATAGCGACCCAAAAATAACACGCCTACAACTACAGGCTGTCAAATTAGGGATAGTTTCTTAAAAGTACACTGATTTTTTAATTAAACAATTTTTTCTAAAGAATATGGTGACCATATGGGTTTCGCGTAAAAGGAGGACGTCAGAGACAAAAAAGCCGGATTTTCGATAAAAAAGCCGGACAAAACAGTAATTTAAAAAAATTTGATGACTAAAAAAAAAGTATTTTGTGACCAAAAGGCTTGAAAAACATGGATTAACACACAAGATAAATAAAAAGTTGCAATCCAGACAAAAAATCTAACTATGTAGGTACTAGAAAATCGAATAAAAATTAGTAGGATATACCTTTTAAGAAAAATTGCGCTAGACCGAAAGTTTTTAGAAAAAAAATGGTATCGCAGGCGAAAATTAAAAAAATTAAGCCCCAAAGGCACCAAAAAAGTGCCGCTGTAGAAGACAGTTTCTAGTGAAAAGTGAAAAAAATTGCGCCACAGGTGCAGGCAAAAATTGCGGATAAAATCGCTAGAAAATTTTTTAAAAATGCGCCTAGGACGAAATAAATTACACCGCAGAAGATGAAGTATCTTTAGCAAAAAATGATGATGCAGAAGAAAATTTTTCGCTTAAACAAAAATAAATAATGCCAAAATTTGGGAAAAAATGTTACCAAAATGCAAAAATATTGCTTAATATCATAAGTATAAGTGCCGCGCCGAAAACTTTTAAGTGGCTTGAACAGTTTGTTCCTGAGGTTCCTGATAAATTGTGCTCTTTTCGTTTGGGGGAGCTAATTTTAAGCTTGGAGATCTAACCCCCCTAGATTCCTCCCTCCTAAGGTCTCTTGGATCGCCAAAAAACCGGCCGGACATTTTAATTTTGCCCAAAAAGCCGGACATGTCCAGCTTTATCCGGACGTATGGTCACCCTATAAAAAACCGTACGTTTTTTAAGAAACTTGTAAAGTCCAATCTTCTACAGATTGAAATTGCCTCTAAAAAAATATATGAATTATAGTATAAGAGCCCAGTAGGATTTTGGACTTGAATTGCAAACCGATACTCATATATTTTAATCGATTTGTCATAAGACCATGTCCCAAAAAAAAATGGAGATACCTGCGAAAATTCTGCATAAACCACCCGCCATCTTTGTTTAAAAATGGCGAAAAGGAGTTTGAATCAAATGTACGTAACTTTTTTATTATGACATTGATTTTACCCAAACAAATTGTGATTAGCTTCGACTATAATGGCCTCTCAAAATCACTATCAATACTTTGTTTTTTATTTGTCTCTATACTATAAATTCTGTAAGTTCCTCAAATACGCAATTTTTTTTTAGGTTTTTTGATTTTTTAAAGAAAACAAAAAAATATGCCGATTGTCAAGATGTATTTATTGTGGGTCTAATATTTGCTGTAGATTAAGTGGTTCTCGAGTTACACTTAAAAAACCACTAAATTGACCTATACCTACCCCCAGGTACAAAATTTTAATATTTTCACCAAATTCATGAAAGTTACTAAATAACTATACAGATCGAAAAAGGATGTTAAGCTTAATAAGAAACAGCTATTAGTTTCAAACAGAAACTGATACTGAGGTAGATATGGCGGCTTAAACATGGCCGAAGCTTAATTTACAATTTTATTTTTGAGGGTAATTTTTTTTATGTAGAATGAACCCCTACGGGGTCAAAGTGTACCCCCGCTAAAAAGCAATTTAATTATCTTCAAAAAAGGGTAGCTCACTTTTTGTCGTAAAGTTAATAGTTTTCCTGAAAAAACCAAAAAATATGCGGCATACATAATTCGATGTTTTCATTCCATAGAAGTACGACAATGGCATGGGTCCATTAAGGGAAAAAACAATTTATGCACAGATAAACGAATCCCAGTTACATATTTAAACTCAGCGTCAAAAATCTTACAAAAAACATATTTGATACTTTTCTCTTAAATTGACAGGTGGTCACGTGATTTTGGCAACTTCTTAACGGTTTGAGCTAGAGACTTGGTTCTTTTTTTGATTTGTAGACAAAAATGTCCGATCAAAATTAATCACCACAGGGTGTCCCAAAAATCCGGGTCAACCCAAATATCTGCTGAACTATTGCAGATAACTGAACTGATAACTCGCGGATAGAAAAACGAAAAATGCAATGGACTGTATAACTTAATTAATGATAGCGCGAGCAAACATAAATATATTGATATGAAATTACGAAATAATCAGACGTCCATAGGTAAAATTATTTGTGCCACACAACGGTAATCAGAGACAAATGCACTCACCACTTTGCATCCACTTTCTCCACGTTCCAAGGGGCCCCTGATTGGATCTAATGATGTCACCACGTAGCTGAAGGGCTGAAGTTTCTAGTTCTATGCTTCAGTACACAAAAATCGAGCACTTTCAGGTGTAGATATTTGAAATAGTTGGAGAACGAAATTAACACGCCATTTTCTCTAGGCGATTGACAAGGATCTCACTGGTTGTTGGTGCGCGTGTCCAAATACGTGAAATGCGCTTTGTCCTTCATACAATTGTGTGGTTTTAAAAATATATATAAACAACCGCGAAATTTAGCGGGAGCTAACATAACTGCCCTCCAAAACACACAATTTTAGAATCTCAACCGGACAGATATAGATATAAGAAAAAGAATCGACTGATAAATATAAATGAATGAAAACAGATAAGTATCGTAAGTTTATTTAGAGATAACGAAATCCCGAAAAAAGGCAAAACAAACAAACAAAAAATTCAAAAAAAATTAAAAATAAAAAAAACCTATTGTAATACCCGGTAAAAGGTTGAAAATTAAAATTACTTTTAATTTGGCAAGAGGCACAGTTTTACAACTGGCCGCATATAAACACCGGTAACCCTTTGTACCGTCGCAACACGCACCTGACCGTCCCCGCCGGGATGCAGTTCGATGACCCGACCGACCGGCCATTTCAAAGGCGATTGAATGTGATCACTTGTTATGATAACCAAATCATTTAATTTGATATTTGGGGACGAATCAGCCCACTTGTGTCGCTGTTGTAGCGTATGCAAATACTCTATAGAATACCGTTTCCAAAAATCATTATGTAGTTTTTGGATTAGTTGCCATCTCGAGAGCCGATTTAGGGGAACCTCGGACAAATCTGACTCCGGAATTTCTGAATTAAGGGGTTCAAGTGTCAAAAAATGCCCAGGGGTAAGAGGTTGAAGATCATGTGGGTCTGAGAGGCAGGAGATAAAGGGCGACTATTAAGTACGGCTTCTATGCGACAGGTAAGGGTGGACATCTCCATGATAGACAACTTCTGGTCGCCGACAACTCGTACAAAGTGAGTTTTAAAACTTTTGACGCCAGCTTCTGCCAGGCCATTGAAATGTGGACTGAGAGGAGGTCCCAGATGCCAACGAATAGAAAGTCTGGTGGCAGCACTTCTTGCGTAATCCAGTAATTGGTTACGAAACCCTATAAAATTACTGCCTTGATCTGACCAGCATTGCGTCACGCTTCCGCGTCTGGAAATGAATCGATGGAATGCACCTACGAACCCTTCGGTGGACAGTTCCATGGTTCATTCCAAATGCACGCAATGTGTGGCCGTACAGACAAACACACAGACATACGATTTGAAAGCTTTACAACCACGGTAACGATGAGGAATCACAAAGAAAGGTCCACAAAAGTCGACAGCTACACTCGAAAAAGGTTCAAGTTGATTGATTCGATGAGCGGGAAGTGAACTCATTATGGGCGGTCTATAGGGTTTAGGGTTGACTCTAAAACACTGCAAGCACTTGGATATGGTTCTTTGAATTGCCCGTCTAGCAGATAATATCCAAAATTGCTGTAAAAGCAGATTATGTAATGTTTTAAACCCAGGATGAAGGTATTGTCGATGAGCGGACTCGATAAGAAGAGCAGTTAAACGATGGTTACTCGAAAGTAAGACGGGGTGTTTTGCAGAATAAGACAAAAGATCAGATTTTTGTAATCTGCCACCGACTCTAATGATATTATTTTCATCAAGAAAAGGTGAAAGTCCTCGCAAAGGTTTCGGTATTGGTTTATCCGTAGATAACGCGGAAAAAAGCTCAGAAAAACAAGAACCTTGAACGCGTTTGATAAGAAAGTGTAACGCACTTTGCATCTCACCGGTGGTAGGAAAAACAATATTCTCAAAAATAACTTTTTGGTCCGGCGGCTTAGTGGGTTTTTGATATGAATGGTTTTGAAAAAGGTTAACTATTCGAAGGACATAACAAATGATACGTTGAATTTTTGATATAGATGAATGTTTGATAAGAAGCTGATCTAAGAAGTTGACATCAATTATCGCATTGCAACAGACTTTTGGCTTTTCCTCCAGATTGATATCTCCGAAATCAATCGGCATTTTTGATTTATGAAAATCGGGCCATTCGTTTTCGGGAGACCACAAAAACGACGGTGCGTTCCACCACATGTCATGTGACATGAGCTGTGAAGGGGTGGCCCCTCGTGACGCAATATCGGCTGCATTCAAAGCAGAAGGAATGTGGCGCCACGAGTTTGAGGGAATGATTTCTTGGATTCTACTGACTCGATTTCCAACAAAGGTTTGCCACCGATTAGGAGGGGATGAAAGCCAGTGCAATACGACTTGCGAATCGCAGAAAGTAACGATATTTGTAAAAGTTATTTTTCATAGCTAGATAAAACGAAGTCAATTAATTCGCTTAAAAGAAATGCGCCTAGGAGTTCTAGCCTAGCCAAAGTTTGTGACTTTATAGGCGCGACCCTAGATTTTGCAGATTTGAGAGAAACAGATATATTGTTTTCCTCTTCTACACGAAAATATACGACGCCTGCGTAGCCTCGAATTGAAGCGTCACAGAAGCCGATGATTTGACAGGTATTGGTTTTTGACAGTTTTATTTGTCGGGGTAATTGAAAATTGGAAAGAAGCGGGAATTCAGAACGAAGTTTGTTCCAAGAGTCGATGATAGAAGAATCTGGTTCTTCGTCGCAGCCTATTTTCGATATCCATAACTGTTGCAAAATAAATTTTGCTTGTAGCAACAAGGGACAAAGAAAACCTAAGGGATCGAAGATTGTTCCTATGATAGATAAAATAGAACGTTTGGTTGGGGGTTTGTCCTTCATTCGGCATTGATAAGAAAAAATGTCGTTTTTTGGATGCCATTGAAGTCCTAAAACTTTGATAAAGTGGGGTTCCTCCTTGTCGAAAGAGAGAGGCATTTGACGATCGGACTCTGGCAATGTTGCCAATAACTCAGGACAATTGCTTGCCCATTTCTTAAGTTCAAATCCTCCCGACTTCAACAAATCATTGAGTTCTGTTTGAAGGGAGAGAGCTTCAGAAAGCGAAGGGCTAGTTCCCAAGATATCGTCGATATAGATTGACGTTTTTAAAACAGTACTAGCCATAGGAAAACGTTCCTTTTCTCTCTCTGCCAGCTCCTTTAAGGTACGCATGGCTAGAAAAGGTGAGCATGTCATGCCAAAAGTGACAGTAGAAAGTTCCCACACTGAAAGTGGGTCCTGTGGAGAAAACCTCCACAATATCCTTTGATAAGGACGGTGATAAGGATTGATGACTTAACGGAACATCTGTTTGATATCAGCAATGTAGGCAATAGGATTAAGACGAAACGTAAGGAGTAAAGAAGCAATATCCTTTTGAAGTTTCGGTCCAGATAACAATGTGTCATTGAGACTAATATTTTTTGGGGTGACTGCCGAACAATCCCAGAGTACCCTTAATTTTGTACTTAAGCTTTCCGGCTTTAGTACGCAGTGATGTGCTAAAAAACACGATACGTCGACCTTTCGTTGACTAGATAAAACTAAACTCATATGATTAGAATCGATATAGTCTTGCATGAAACTTGAATAGGCAGTGTACAGATCAGGATTTTTGATTAATCTATTTTCTAGAAGTAAAGATCTACGATAAGCTTGCGGATAAGTATTTCCTAGGTCAGGGTTTATTTTATCTTTAAACGGAAGATCTACCATGAATCTACCGCTCGGTTGCCGTACTACACTAGCAGTAAAAATTGATTCTGCCTGTTTTTCTTCCTTTGATAAGATTTGTTTTTTAGGCAAATGTTCGATTTCCCAAAACCTAGGGAGAATGACCTCTAAAGGAGGTGAATGACTCGTTAAAAAACAACTGGTTCGTTCCGTAAGACTACCTACTTCGTCAACCTTTCCCATGACGACCCAGCCAAAGATAGTTTCAAGGGCTGAAGGTTGCCCTATTTGTCCAAGAACCCTGCCCTCCTTGAATATCCGTGCGAACAGCTCGCAACCAATAACCAGGTCCACAGGTCTAGATTTGAAATAAGATGGGTCGGCAAGTTTAAGGTTTTCCAAGTGTTTCCACTGATTAGCGTTCAAAGAGAATGTAGGCATATTGGAACATAGTTGTGGAACAATAATTGCTTCGAAATTAAGTAAAGGAGTGACTTGTCCCTGTGGCTTAATGTGACATTGAACGAGCCCTTTGCAAGTAAAAGAAGACATCTGATTTAATCCGAATATTTCAGTGGTGTAACTTCGCCTAGGAAGATTAATACGCTGAATACACTTTTCACTGATGAATCCTGTCTGTGATCCAGAATCAAGCAGCGCCCTTACAGGTTGAAAATTTCCGCAACCGTCCATAACATCTATTATGGCGGTGCACAAAAGAAAGGTACCTGAAGGTCCTGAGGCATTTAATGACACATGAAGATTATTGACAGGTGGTGTGTGAATGACAGGACTAGTATCTTGGCTTCCAGACTCTTGATTAGTTTCTAAGATATGAGTTAAAGTGTGGTGCCTTTTACTATTGCAAGTCCTGCATGAATATTTTGATTTGCACGTATCTACGCCATGCAGGGGATGAAAACACGCTAGACATAATTTTTTCTGCTTGACGAAAGATAGGCGATCGATAGGTGAGAGATCAAGAAATGTTTGACATTTCGAAAGCACGTGACCTTGAGAACACCGGAAACATTTTATTCCCGTACTTGAATTAGTTGAGGTGCCAGCCAGTCCTATAAAAGGCGAATTGGATGATTTATAGGTAGGCTTTTGCCCAAACTGATTTCGCATAGAATTTGAATTTTGATAGGTAAGCTTTTGCCCAGACTGATTTTGCATAGAATTTGATTTTTGATAGATAGGCACCTTTTTGGGTGCTGTTGATTGAGGAAGTGATTCCAAAACTTGCGAGATCTCGCTTGTTTTGATATCTATTCACTAATTTGTCATAAGCAATTTTATAATTTTGATCAGATAAGCTAATCCCTGATATCAATTTTAAAGGCTCATCCTCGAGATATGAAAATAAATATTGAAGTTTTCGGACGTTACTTAGACTTTGATTTTGATCTATAATGTTATTAAAAAGATCGAAAAAGCTTGGCCATAATTTTTTATCACCTCGGAATATGGGAATACCTAACTCTTTGAGTTTTGGAGTTTCAGATTCGTTTTGTCGAACATATGATCCCGAAAGGGTTGGGGCCTCAACCGGAAATATTTTAGAGTAAACCCCCTTACACGCATAAAGATATTTACGAGCTTCTGAAAGGATCGCATCCTGTGTTTTAAACTCCTCGTCGTCCGAGTCGTCTATCAACATAATGACGTCATTATGTGCCAGCATGCATTTATCGAAGGTTTCATCCAAATCGGAATACCTCACTTGAAACTCGTTTCTCGCTTTTTCATCCTTTTCCGTGGTCTGTGACAACACATAACACTCGGTGATCGTAGATAAAAAACCCTTGCGTTTTTGCGCGGCTTTTTTGACAGACATGATTTTACCTTTGAAATGACGAAATTGTCGGTAAATATACAATTAACGCTAATTTAATGCTTCTGAAATAGAAAAATGACGAATTGTCGAAAATATGCACTAATTTATCGCAATTGATGAAAATTGTTTTGAATATCGAAATGATATGGTACGCACCTATCACACTGAACGTTTGTTTTGTTTGTTTTGATTCCTACTCGCTTTTGTTTATACCACGCGGAGTAGACCCGTTACCATAGCAGCGGACCAAAACCAGGTACTGCGCCGACTTTCTCTCTCGACGTTTCAAATACGATGCGAAAAAATTCAAGGCCGCCTTGTTATTATTCGGCGTGCAAATAATTATTAATACCGTCGTATGGATTTATTATTTTAAATAATTAATTCGGTCGAAGGAGCACTTATGATAACTCGCGGATAGAAAAACGAAAAATGCAATGGACTGTATAACTTAATTAATGATAGCGCGAGCAAACATAAATATATTGATATGAAATGACGAAATAATCAGACGTCCATAGGTAAAATTATTTGTGCCACACAACGGTAATCAGAGACAAATGCACTCACCACTTTGCATCCACTTTCTCCACGTTCCAAGGGGCCCCTGATTGGATCTAATGATGTCACCACGTAGCTGAAGGGCTGAAGTTTCTAGTTCTATGCTTCAGTACACAAAAATCGAGCACTTTCAGGTGTAGATATTTGAAATAGTTGGAGAACGAAATTAACACGCCATTTTCTCTAGGCGATTGACAAGGATCTCACTGGTTGTTGGTGCGCATGTCCAAATACGTGAAATGCGCTTTGTCCTTCATACAATTGTGTGGTTTTAAAAATATATATAAACAACCGCGAAATTTAGCGGGAGCTAACATGAACCATATTTGGTAATGATCGATGACATCGAGAGATTTATTTTATGCTTGACAAAAAAGTTTATAAAAAACATTAAGAAAAAAGTTATATTTATATTTTAGCTATTTATTCGATTTTTATTTTCTAAAAAACACCCTGTATTTCGAAAACGGAGCAATGTCGGACTAAAGTAGGTGGCTTTTATTGTACTGACCTTTCATAGACACAGACTGTATAAGTAATTTTATCCATATTTCCGTGCCTTTCCATGTTTTTCCCGGGTATGCTGTAATTGACCAGAGGCAAACAACCAAAACCTTAAACTACATGGCAATACCAACAAAAAAATATTAGTCAAAAATTCCCACGTATGGGGGATGGCGGATATAGCTATATTTAAAAATTTGTAAAAAATGGTAAAAGAATAAGTTTGACAGTCGATAGAATTTGACACGTTTTTTATCATAAACAAGGGACAGTTGGCGTACATGGGTTTTCAAAGACCTTTCAAACAAGATATCTCTCAATAGGGTTTTTGTTTAAAACAACAAACTTTCAAATTTTAACAAAAACTCAAAAAATTAGTTTTGACAGTCGATAGATTTTGACAGATTTGATTGTGTAGACAATTAACGGCTATATCAAAATATGTATTTAATTGTCAAATACCTTTAAAACGAGGTATCAATCGATAAGGATTTATAATTAAAATTTTTAAGTTGATCGCCCCTTTGTTGCCCCCTAATGCAGCACAACCGCCTCTTCATAAAATAGATCTCTTGATGTTAACGATTACTGCCAAATATGGTTCAGTTATCTTCAATAGTTCAGATGTTTGAGTGGACTCAGAGTTTTGGGACACCCTGTATATATATATATATATATATATATATATATACATCTTGTTTTTGCTCACTCTCGTAGCATCTCCTTCTTACTCTCTTGACGAATTTTAGTGCCAGGAAGAGCAGAAATAATAGGGACATATTGCATTAAAGCCAGGCAATAATTGTGCCGGGCACTATTCTGACATTTTTGCATTAAAAGAACAGCTCTCTTCTTTCAAAATTAGGCCTTTGTGTATTATAAGAGCCAATGGCTAATAATGCAGAGGCCTTAGTGGTAAATCTTTGAGCCAAAGTGTTAAGCCTAAATAATTAAATAATTTATTGTGGTAATCTGCAGAGTTTTTTCATGTACTGGGTGGAAAAAAAATATGCCACTTTAGTCAAACTCAGTATGTAGGTACGTGGGCACAATAGATCCATTTGTGGTCGCAGTGCATGGAGGTCCAGTAAGGCCTGCCACCACTTTCGAATACATACATACATACATTATAAGAGCCAATATTAATAGTGCCGCCACTATTAATGGAAAATAAACGACTGGATTTATAAATTCGACTTTGGTATGTTAATTTTAAAAGATCAACTGTCAGCTTTCAATGCGAATCTGTCAGAATAGTGCCCGGCACAATTAGTTACCTAATACAAAAAACAAGGGATTGTATTTAATCTTAGTAACCAGCTCAGGAAAGGAAAGACTTCGGGCAAGACTGCATTCCCGGCCGTTTTAACAAACAGTAAAAATAAAGAGCCCTCAAAAAGTTGGCGGCAAATTCAGTTGAAAGGGTACACTAGAAGATTGGATTTTCAATAAATCAAAACATATTAACAAGACTTATTTTATAATAATTTTTAATGGGTTCAAAAAAACGTCATATAGAAATAGCGGTATATGATACAGCGTTAGTATAAGTTTTTGTGTTTGACTCTTTGAGTGGGTACATGAAAAAAAACCTTTTAAACTGATGTAACTCGTAAATGAAATGATCGATGGCTGTTTCGTTTTATCCATTTATCAGGGAAAATACTACGAATTTACTTTTTTAGGTGAAATAAAGCAAATATTTACCTGTAGATAAGCTGGTACTAAAACTAAAAGAAAAGTTTAGGCCTATTAAATATAGTATGTATTCCAGATACATTTACCTACTTATTTTATGGAGATTTATGTAAGAAATACATAATATAAATGTAAAAAAAGTAAAAACTAAAAATTGTCTTTATTATTATATATTTATTTATTGCTCGACATTACAAAAACCCCTGTAAATATTTTGAACTCCTATAGAGCATCTGTAGCATTTTAACCAAAATTATATTTCTTAACTTTATCTGGGACACCCTGTATATTATCTCAGTGTTAAAAATTCATGGATAACGAAGTTAGAAATAGTGCCAATTGAAATGGAGATGAAAAGTGACAATCAGGGATAAAAAGTGGCAGATCGGGCCTAAAAAGAAGTAGGAAAAGTAGCGTATATAGCATATTTTTTTCTTGGCGAATTGTAGGGGTGACACCAGTTTTAAATAAAAGTTTTACTTCAGAAATACTACCGCAAGAACAAAGGGAACTATACCAATATCAACATTTTTATCAGAAAATTTCAAAAAATTAATTTGGAAAAGTATAAAATTTTAATTATGCAACAGTTAAAATATCGAAATGCGGATTCGACTAGTTAATAAAAAATAAATAAAATTATGGGTGCCAGGCGGCACCGTATTCAAAATTTTTAAAAATATGTTTTGTCGTCAAAATTGGATAATTTTGTCTACAAATCAAAAAAAGAACCAAGTCTCTAGCTCAACCCATTAAGAAGTTGTCAAAATCACGTGACCACCTGTCAATTTAACAGAACAGTATCAAATATGTTTTTTGTAAGATTTTTGACGCTAAGTTTAAATATGTTAACTACGGGTTCGCTTATCTGTGCATAAATTATTTTTTCCCTTAATGGACCCATGCCATTGTCGTACTTCTATGGAACGAAAACATCGAATTATGAATGCCGCATATTTTTCGTTTTTTTCAGGAAAACTGTTAACTTTACGACAAAAAGTGTACTATCCTTTTTTAAAGATACTTAAATTGTCTTTTAGCCGAGGTACACTTTAACCCCGTGGGGGTTCGTTTTACATAAAAAAATTACCCTCAAAAATAAAATTGTAAATTACGCTTCGGCCATGTTTAGGCCGCTATATCTACCTCAGTGTCAGTTTCTGTTTGAAACTAATAGCCGTTTCTTATTTAGCTTGACATTCTTTTTCGTTTTGTATAGTTTTTTAGTAATTTTCATGACTTTGGTGAAAATATGAAAATTTTGTACCTGGGGGTAGGTATAGGCCAATTTAGTGGTTTTTTGAGTGTAACTCGAGAACCGCTTAATCTACAGCAAATATTAGACCCACTATAAATACATCTTAACAATCTGCATATTTTTTATATTATATATATATATATATATATATATATATATATATATATAAAAAACCTAAAAAAAAATAGCGTATTTGAGGAACTTACAGAATTTATAGTATAGAGACAAATAAAAAACAAAGTATTGATAGTGATGTTGAGAGGCCATTATAGTAGAAGCTAATCACAATTTGTTTGGGTAAAATCGATGTCATAATAAAAAGTTACGTACATTTGATATAAACTCATTTTCGCCCTCTTTAAACAAAGATGGCGGGTTGTTTATGCAGGATTTTCGCAGGTATCTCCATTTTTTTTAGGACATGGTCTTATGACGAATCGATTAAAATATATGAGTATCGGTTTGCAATTCAAGCCCAAAATCCTACTGGGCTCTTAGACTATTAGGTTCCTAGTTGGAATTTGTAGCTGTCAAGGGCAGGTTAAATTTTTGACTAGGAAAAGTCTATGTTTTTGTTATAGAAAATACATATTTCTGGACAACCAATATGACATACGTCAAAATTGATTTTAATGTTTTTATAGCCCGTTCCAATCGACAGATGTATGACACAGCTATTATTTGATATGATATTAACAAGATGAAGACCTGCACTTTAACTTGCATTATTTTTAAGTAAAAAAAAAATTGTTGATTGCAGTGGAATTTTTGCATGACCGAAACAATCAATCAGATCAATTCTCTTTCAAATGAAGTACTTAAAAGCGACGCGACGTAGCTTATATAAGTGTAGCTCTCTAAAATTTTCATGCGCAGTGACAACCACGCGGCACTGCATCATATTCCAAATGGTGCGTAGCTTTACTTTTGAAGGCGACGTTCACGGCCGATCGTTTGAGGCCGTACTGGTTGGATACTAACCATTTGGGCGCAGACCTTTTGAGCGCTATTCGTGGGAGCGCCGATCATTTGGTCGAAGACCATTGACTCCCACTTTTTTTGCGACGAGTATTTCGACGCCTGCTGTTTTGGCGCCGACCATTTGAGCGATGAGCATTTTGACGCTGAAGGTTTGAACAATAAGAGCCATAAATAACAAAAAGTATTAATGCCTTGAAATTTACTTCTTTCCTAAGGACACACAAAAAATGGAAGTATACGTGCTGCTCTTAGTCGTGTTAATAAAGCTGTTTAGCTGTATCATACATCGATGGCTAAAAATTTTACGTACTATGAAAAATGTCATAATTATGTTGATTGTCCATAAATCTGTGTTTTATATAATAAAAACAGATTTTTCCTGAAGTCACAAATTGAAGCTATCCTGGACATCAGCTACAAATTTAAACTAGGAACCTAATTTATATATTTTTTTCGTAGGCAGTTTCAATCTTTAAAAGATTGGTCACAACAAGTTTTTTAAAAAGTTGAGTTTTTAGATTTTTTAAAAAAAATAAACTAGTCGTTTTACTTTTAAGAAACTACCCCCAATTTGACACCCTGTAAGGGTGTTATTTTTGGGATGAGATAGAAAAGCAATATACCATATTAAAGCCCTAATCTTCTACCTTTGAGTACGCCTAAAATTTTTTATCAGTATCAATTTCTCTCTTTTGCCGAAAAAAAAGTGGCTTGAAAAAACCAAAATGAAACTAACCCGAGTTTTAATTTTTTGAAAAACGTTACTCCCCCTTGAAGGAGGTGCGAAGTGGTTCTGCACCAAACGCCATATCCCCACCACAGAATTGTACGATTTTTTTTGAACATTTTCATGTATCAGACAATATCGTATCAATAAATCATTTCAGAGCTGACTATTACATAAAAAAATACTCTGCCAATATATGGGCCCCTAAGCTCACACTAGCTACTATAGTTATAGTGTATGTGTGGGCTAATATAACTAAAAACTGAAATATATTTTATTCAACTCCAGACTAAATTACCTTTTGTTTGATACCACACAAGCCATGTTTTGACTTAAACTCAAATTTTTGAAATCTACCCCCACCCTTAAAAAAAACAAAAACTAAAATGTATTTTTTTAAACTCCGGACTCAATTACCTTTCGTTTGATATCACACACGCCATATTTTCACTTAAACTCTAATTTTTAAAATATACCCCCACCCTTTTTTTTAAATAAATTAAAATGTATTTTGTTTAACTGCAGACTCAATAACCTTTCGTTTGATATCACACACGCCATATTTTCACATAAACTCTAATTTTTGTAAACTACCCCCACCCTTTTATTTGGTTTGTGTTCGGTGGATTTTGTTCATTTTTAAACGGGACCATCTTGACCCAAGACCCAGCCTAGGTACCAAATTTCATTAAAATCGGCCAAGCGGTTTTTGAGTTATGCGCGTTGGTCGTTACAGACAGACATACAGACAGACAGACAGACAGACAGACAGACAGACATACAGACAGACAGACAGACAGACAGACAGACGGCGCAACAAAAAAGTTTCAAAATCATCTGAAACGCAAAGATATATAAAAATTTTTGAAATCGGAGCAACTTTTTTTTTCTCGAAAAAATTAGGATCACCATAGCTCACACTACTATAGTATAGTATATGTGTGAGCTAATATCTTCAAGACAACTTAAAAGCTTGATTTTTTAAACTTTTTTGTTTCAGAACACTAAATCTTGTTGTCACTGTTCAAATTTTATTTATTTAAAAAAATGTTTTGTCCAAACTGAAAATAAACTTGTGGCTCTTAAAGAGTTTACCATATACATATATTGCGCTTTTGGAGAAATGTCATTGTGAAAAATATTTTTTCCTAATATAGATAGTTTTTTACACATTCTTTATTTTAGGCATAGTGTTAGCGGGATTTCATCTAACAGAGTCAAAAAGGGGACAACCTATTGTCCACTACCGTGGCTTTAAACATTGTAAAAAACAACAACTTAAAAACCGAACAATATACTGGACTTGTGTCAACGCTCAGAAATTTCATTGTCAAGGGAGTTTAATTACTAACTCAGAAAAAACTGTTATTATGAAATCAAAACCTCATAACTACTGTGTACCAGATAACAAAAAAACTCTTGTCGAGCTATGTCTATTTAACGTTAGGAAGCGGGTTAAATTGGAAAGAGGCATTTCGCCTCAAAAAATTTACCAGGAGGAACTTGAAAAGTTTGCAATAGAAAAGGCTGACGCTCCAGAATTTGGCAAAATAAAAACTGGACTTTATTCTCTGAGGGGCAGAAGTTTTAATAAAAATTATGCTAATAGAAAAAAGAAACAAAAAGAAACAACAAGTAGTGAGTACCGAAAAATACAAAGATATATTGAAAGTGGTATAACGTCATAAATAGAATGGTAGCTAAAGATTAATTAGAAATTTATACATTCAAAAAGTTAAATTAAAATCGTATACTGAAATGTTTTTAACGATTCAAAGTTTTCAAAATGATTTGGAAAAAATCTTTAATTATAAAAAAGTAACAATAAATTTCCTATGGATTTATGTCCATCTAACGTGAGAATTGAGTCAGAAAGAAAAAAAACAGAGAAACTTAAAAGGTTTAGAATATAGAAGGCCTACTGTCGAGAATTTGACTTTGACAAACTAGGCCTTACCCTACAAGTAGGTTGATCACTCTCAACAAATACTTGCCCCATTCAAATTTGCCATATATAAAAAGTAGCTTCTGTTAAGAGAGATTAGGTGCATTCGATACTTTATCATAAAGGTATAAGAAATACCTAGTCGTGTTTAAAATACTGAAATATTTGTTAAAATTTGAAAATGAAAATTCATTTTCAATTTTTGCCCTCCTAAAAAACTCAAAATGGATATTATGATTTCTGTAACGCGTGTCACTTTTAAGGCAGTTTTTATGTGGCATAAAGTGGTGCGACAACTATACCTACACCAAATTTTTAAAATGGTAAATTGCGCCAAAAAGAAAACTGCACTTTAATAAAAAAATTATTAAAATTTGTTATAAATTTGTTTTGCTGCTTATTATTGTATTTTTATTTATTTTTGTCTAAATTTTATTTTTAGCGAAATATATTTTTTTTGAGTATAATAACCAGTTAATTAATTTATACAGGGTAAATTCAACTGAGGTTTTTAGAGCATCTTGTCACTTGGTGGTTCCTTCATCGAAAATTATTTAAAATTAACCTTTTTAACGGCTTTAATAAAAATGACAAAAAAAAACCAAGAGTAAAAACATATATACTTTAATTTAATTGTCTCCTCTCCTTTCGTCTCTGGAATCACAATTTTCTCAAACAAATTACACTGTTCTTCTTTTTTAAACTTTACTATAAACTAGGCGCAACAAGTAGTCATCCCATCTAAAATAAATATTGAAAGCCTTTATAGTTACCCCTTTCAAATGTGCCGTATAAAAAAAGTCATTATATTAGAAGTATTAAACTCATTCTTGAAAAGTGCAGCTGGTACTAGTCGATAGCCTCTGTTAAAACTTTTCAAGAAGGGATTAGGGACGTACTATCAGATTAGGTGTGTTCGATACTTTTAACTAAAGTTATAAAAAATACCTAGTCGTGTTTAAAATACTGAAATGTTTGTTAAAATTTGAAAATGAATTTTTGCACTCCTGAACATCCCAATATAAATATTATGATTTTGGTAACGCGTTTACGTTGCACCAAAAATAAAACTGCATTTTAATAAAAAAAATATTAAAATTTTTAATAAATCCGTTTTGCTTATTGTATTTTTATTTATTTTTGTCTGAATGTTATTTTTAGCAAAATATACTTTTTTGAGTATAATAGCTTGCAGTTAACTAATTTATACAGGGTAAAGTCAACTGAGTTTTTTTAGAGCTTCTTGTCACTTGTGGTTCCTTTATGACAAAAGAACAACCTTTTTAAAGGCTTTAATAAAAATGACTAAAAAAAAAGAAAAAACCAAAAGTAAAAATATATATACTACTTTACGTGTCTCAAAAAAATTATACCGTTGTGTTTTTTTAAATTTACTATAAAATGGATCTATGACGGATCTGATATCTTCCTAGTTGGCCTATTAGCACCCTTTAAGTAAAGCCATGATATATCAGCTTTGAAAATAGTTTTTTGTAAATATCTCAGGAACAGAAGCTCCTAGGAAGTTTTTGGTTATAACGCAAATTATTGAGCAAAATATAGTCTAATATATTCCAACAATCGTATATTAATACGATGCTTTGTTAAAAAGTTAGCATTTTTTTAATTGTCATGGCTTATGGATTTTGACCAAAATCTAATCAGCTCGTTGAGGTGTTTAGGAAAACATGAAATAATAACCCCGTAAAGACAGCGTTCTGTATTTCCCTGTGGCAGAGTTTGTTATAAAATGTACAATTGATTTAAAAAATACAACTGTAACTCGATATAATAGCGTCATAATGTTTACATGTTATATTTTACTACTAAGACATTACTACTATTTTGAATAGACTACAACCCCTCTTTATATCAAGCCTGATTTATATCAATCCTGATTTTACTTTGAATGGCAACAGTTTCCAAATCTGACAGATCAAACACTAGCTGCGTTCGGTATTTGCATCTCAGACGCGACGGATTTTTGGTCATGTGATTACAGATTAGTCTGAGCAAATTGGAATTAACGAACGATCCGGATCAAATCGATCAAATTTTTATAAATGGTTATAACCTTAAATATAACCAAAAATATTATGTACATATTGCAACTCACGCCCAGCTATAATTTTGACAAAATTTTCCTGTGATGTCGGAAATTTATATAATTTAACAATCAAACATTAAATAATTCGATTTCAATCAAAGAGATTTAGTAAATTATTTTTGTAAACAAAACAAATACACAACATATGTCACAATCTCAGATTAATCTGTTTCGTCGATCAAAATGTACCGAGCAACCAGATTTACGTCAGACTAGTCTAAGCAGAATTACCGAACGATTCAGATCTACCTCCCCTAGATTTAGATGGAATTAACGAACGATTTCGATCAAAAAGATTAATCCGACGTAAATACCGAACGCAGCTACTATTTTGAAAACAAAAAAATATAGGCTGACAAGAAAATTATGGAATGACAGTGTATTTAAAAGAAGGATCGGGCTTGTTGAGGGGGCTGCGAATAGACAAATGTTTATTTTGCTTGGATATTGTAATTTGACTAAATCATTTTGACCGTCGCAATAAATTCAAAACTATTTGTCAGCTTAGTGCTCGTTATAAATTTCTAGTTTATACCATTTTTTCAGGGTATTGCTTTGCTTGCGAAAATTGTGGAAAATCTTATTTCAACAGAAGATCATGGAATCGCCATAAGCAACTTTATTGTAATAAACCTGCTAGTTTTATATGTCCGGTGGTAAATTGTCACCGGAGATTCTTTACACGCTCCAATTTAAAACAACATTATGGTATGGCTCATAATGCAGATACAAGTTTGTTATTACAATAGATTTTTGTCCATTATATACAAACAAATTATAAATAATAATAAAAAAGTTGTAATTTTATTAAAGATGTATGCAGGATGTTCCAGATAAAAGAAACTACACAGGGGTTTTCGCCCAATGACGCAGTTGAAGAGCTGCTTCACCTGTTTTTGTATTAAACTAAGACTTTTCTTCAAACACACAAAATAATTTCTTCCGAACTGTATGGGTTTCAGGATGGGATTGGGACTGAAAGCGCACTGTGTCAGGTAACGGATTATATTGTTAAAAATGTTGACAAAAGTCAACCATAGGCATATATGTTGAATCTGACCAAGACCTTTGATACTGTGTTACGCCGAAAAATGTTAGAGCGACTGGATAATGTTGGTATAAGGGGTAAATATTTACAATTATTTAAATCTTTCCTTAGTGAAACGCCACAATAAGTAAGAAGTCGACTAGTGATTTAATATTAGGAGAGTTAGGTGTGCCACAGGGAATGGTCCTTGGTCCTGTTCTTTTTAAAATATGCGTAAACGAAATAACCAAAGTAACAAGGCACGAAAAAGTTATCTGCTTTGCTGATGAAACAGTGTTGTTAATTAGTTCTACTAACTGGAATAAAACCTATAATAAAACAGAAAAAGGTATAAATGATGTTAAGCATAGCATCATAGCCTATTAACCCTAAATTCAGAAAAGACCAACTTTATAACATTTAATAAAACTGCAGGGGCACAACCACACAATCAACCCTTAACAATTCACGAAGGGGGATGTGGATGGGCAGGAAATTGCATATGTCAAGTATAACTAAAAAAAAGATTGTGTAACATATCTGGAAGTTTTGATAGGTCAAAATTTAAAATACGAAAAACATGTTGAATATAAAACAAGCAAGCTACGAAAACTACTTTATAAAGAGGAGGCACTAAATTAGCTGAATTTGAGACATGTTGAAGGCCAAACCTGATATTTACAAAAAAAAAATTGGGAAGGACTCATAGGACTCGTTTTCGAGCTATACTTATTTAAATGCGTGCCACTGAAATATTGAAAAAATATGACTTTTTGTAGTTTTTTTTTGTAATAACTTATCGTCAAATAAGAATAAAAAACCGATATTAGTCTTATTTTATTGAAAAAAGAGTACTTTTAAGAATTTTATTAATTTTTGATATATAGTTTGTGTCACATAACTACAGAGTGGCTTAAAATAATTATAAAAAAAATACAGGAAAAATACTTGAGATTTACTAAATATAAAGAGTTGAGACTGAAAATACCTGGTCAAATTAACTTTATTTACATCCATGTGAGTCGTTTGAACTATTCTCAAGTGATGTTTGCATAAAAGGTTATGTGATAAACTTACAGGGTATTTCAAACATTTTTTTAATTTTTAATTCAACGCATACAGAATAATGTGTTTACCAGAATGCGCCAAATGAGCTGAATTTAAGATATGTTAGAACCCGAGCCTTACTGATACTTACGCAAAAATATTGGGGGGGTCATCGGTTTCGTTTTCGAGCTATAATTATTTAAATGCGCGCCACTGGAATATGGAAAAATGTGACGTTTTGTAGTTTTTTTGGTATAACTTTTCGTCAAATAGAAATAAAAAACCAATATTAATTTTATTTTCTGTTTGAACAAAAAGAGTCTTTTTAAGTATGTTCTCAATTTTTGACATATAGTTTTCATCACATATCTACAGAGTGGCTCAAATTATGAATAATAGAAATACAGATATAATAATAAACTAATAAACTTAAAGGCTATTTCAAAAATTTTTTGAATTCGCATGTTATGTGTACTAATTGGCTATGGAATAGTTTGTTTACTGGGATACGTCAGATGCGGTGAATTTGAGATATATTAGAGCCTAAGCCGTCGTAATACTTGTTTCAACTTTTTAATTTGTCTACAACTTTTGTTTTAACAAATTTTTTGAAAAAACTTTACTTTAAAAGATATTGAGAAAATAATAAAAATAAGCAAACATTTAATTTTGACAAGGAAGCACGAGGGGGGGTGATATTTTTTTTTAAATCGATGCGGTACCGTATACTTGCACAAAAGTGACGACAACTACAAATAAAAGAAACTACTAGAGTAAAAACAAAAGGCAGGCAGAGGAAACGAAAAACAGTACCCATGACGGTGATATAATTTGTCCCTCAGGTCGGGTCACTGCATTTTTACCGCCTTGGCGACGTTTTATGTCGAGTCAGCCGAGTGTGAGTCGAAAATACTACAAACGTAAAGTTTAGTACCCGTGAATAAAGAAACAACAATTTTTCTTGGCTAAGCGGGCATAGCATTATTTTTTCGTTTCTTTTTTTCAATATTTTGAGTAAGATGAGATTTATATACCGTCTCTATAGCTTTTAAAAAGTGTCACGTTGACCATGCAGTGTTCTGAAGAGTCCCTTAAGGAGGAAACAGTTAACCGTCAACACTTAATATGTGGCCATTAGATCTTGGACCCCCGTGGGTGTACAGCTTTCGAGCTGCCGACGTACAATTGAAGCAAAATCTTTCTATGCCCGCTTAGCCACGAAAAATTGTTGTTTGTTTGTTTGGTTAATATATCTTTCATATAGGCAAATACTTCAATATCTGCTTCCACAAAATGTCATTCTATTATTTTTGAAAGATTTAGTCGTATGCTCTTTAAAAAACTAAAAATTTTAAGACCACGGTTGTTGACGGAAACAAAATTTTTGTCCAACTTTTATAAGAAATCTATATTTTTATCGAATTTCAGATTTGCCAAGCAAAAACCATCGTCTGACCTGTCTACAGATCAAAATGTACAGGTATAAAATCTATTTACCGTTCTCTACATAAATTATTTTATGCGAATTTCATACAACATATAATGTTGTCGCAAAATGGCTTTAAATCTGGATCAAATCGCTATACAAATATTGTATTTTTAACCCGTTCATTTGAAGGGAAAAATGACACTTTTAAAAAATAACTGAAAGTTCCGCCAATCAAATTATAGTTTTTTTAAGGCCCACTAGTATGTTTTTAATTTAACCCTTATTGGCGAAAAATCATGTCCCCGAGCCCACTGTGCTGATAGAAGGAAGTCGATTGACTTTGATTTCCAAAATCGCATCTCGTAAACACTTCTCTTTGCAAAATAATCCCATGACTGTTTTCGATTGATGTGCTCCCGTCCCACTTTTTTGAGTTAAAAAAATAGTGTAAGTAGTTAAACGATAATGTGTGAGTTTAGTAAATAAAGCGACTAGACCACTGTTTAGTTATTAAACTCATGTGTGTTTAAGATTAATAACCGTCCTGACTAATGCATTAGTTAAAAAAGTGATAGTAAATAATCGAGTAATAATGTGTAAGTTCAGGCAATGACACGATTAGATTAGATGGTGCGTTCCGGAATCGTATTTTGTGTCGGAGTGCCGTGCTACGTCACAGTCAGCGCCTTATTAGAGAGGCTTTGATGATTTTGGGAACTTATTTTCTTAGTCAGCAAAAATCGATAGAATTGTTCATTGGTCAATTCTAAGCAAAATTTGTTATATGAATAGGGAGGGAGGGGGGGGGGGGGGGTTCCGATTGGTTTAGACGCAAAATGCCAAATAAGATATGAATACGAGGAACTTATTCTCTTTGTAATAAAACTAGTTTTACTAGTAAAGGGTATACTGAAGTTAACTAAAAAAAGGTAACTATTTCTGACAAGTGAAAAACGATATGAAATGAGTGCCCTTATTTTCTTAGTTCTGGCACTTTATCAGACGATAGCTGGCTGTTAATTAAAAGCGCTAAAGCCTTGCCAGAGTTATCTGATGCCCGTCTCTCTAAATTTTTAGATATTAACTTCAAACCTAAAATCCAAATTAAGCTACAGGGTTTTAGAATCTAAAAGAAAATATTTTTTTTACCCGGTGCGTCATTGATAGATTCAGGATAATTTCCTTGTTTTATCTAGAAACTTTTTGGTCTCTTGCAGTTTTTTTGTAGCTGGAACCACTTACAAGCAAAAAATAAATTAACTATTTTTAGATTGGATCTTGGAACTTTTCTGGCGAGGGTTTCGTGATTCTAAATAAATGTGAGAATAACTTTCTTCATGACATTATAGTATTTTCTTCCATATGCAAAATTACAAAACTAAGAAAATAAGATTTTTCAATTTTAAATACACCCCTAAGTGCATTTTCCAACTTTGTAAATCAGCCAGGGTTATTTCTAGTTATATTGTATTATAACTCGAGTTTATACGTTCAGTTTTAAGGCTAAGAAAGTAAGGACACAAATCATCTCAATTTTTGTATCAGAAAATTTTCAGCCCGAGCTATTTTCCACCATTTGAGATGAATCAGAGTACTTTTCTTATAATGTTCATGATCTATTCTTTTTAGTGTAGAAGATTAGGAACTAAGAAAATAAGTCGACTCATATCATTTAATGAACTTTTTGAACCTGTCGGAAAATCATCGCCACAAAGAAAAATTGTTGGTTATTATCATCTTATTTATATACACTGACTAAGAAAATAAGTTCCAAAAAATATTCACGGCTTTCCTACTACTATTACTGTCTCGATGTGCCCCACTTATAGTATATAAGTGCCTCGTTCGTTGACTCGGGAATATGGCCTCGCCAATAAAATTTTAATAAACCAGGCCTTGCAGCAAGGCATGCAGATTTGCTCAAGTGAAGACGCATCTTAATAAATCGAATGCCGAGTTTTTATTACAGCGCGCAGGACTGAACAAATTCGCTTTTTAGTGTTTTGCAAATGCGGTATGCCCTACCTCTGGAAAAAGAAATCGTTCTTATATCGTGTTTAAACATTTTAGAGTTTTTTAGCCATTAGGACAAAACTACAGTCGAACCTCTATAACTCGAACTCAAAGGGACAACCAAAACAGTTCGAGTTATGGAGAGTTCGAGTTATAGAAATTTAAACTAAATTAAATTACATATAAAAAGTGCAGGGACCACTTAAGCCAGTATTCCGGAAAAGAAGTCTAGAGAGTTTTTTTTTAAATATGCTGGTTCGGTTCGATTCGGTTCGGATTCACACCCTCTAGCATCCCGGGAAAGAAGTCAGGAAAGTTTTTTTTTTAATTTCTTAGAAAGAAACCCTTTAGTCGAGCTATATGCCAAAACGGAACCGAAATATCGCTATTTTGATAGTCGCTATTTTGTTACATCGCTATTTTCATAGTCGCTATTTTGTTACATCGCTATTTTGTTACATCGCTATTTTGATAGTCGCCCTTTCATTACATCGCTATTTTGATTGTCGCTATTTCGATACCGCTATTTTAATACTCGCTACTTTGAACATCGCTATTTCATTCCACAGCCCCCTATTAGATACATTTTTTTCGAGAGGTTGGGATTACTGGATTTGCACAAGTCAAAAATGTCTACTTTAATTGTATTTTTTCTTGGTCATTAAACAGTTCGTATAGTGTCAACGCTCTCCATATTACCTTCTTTCGGGGAGAAAGTGATATAATTTATGCCCTAGCTGATTGCATTAGTGAATAATTCAAAAACGTCACCTTTTGACTATTTATAATTTTAGCGAATTTTCTATCCTGCAATGATTGTGGTAAGAAGTATGCCAGCCAAAAGTCATATAGGCAACACAAGCAATTTTACTGCAATAAGCAAGCCGCTTTTTCCTGTCCAGAACTTAATTGCCCAAGAAAATTTTTTACGAAGGCCAACATGCAAAGTCATTTTAGAAACGTCCATATTTCCAGAAAGTTTTAGATATGAAGTGTATCCTGTTTTTTTATTGTTTTTTTTTTTTGAAAATTATGAAGAACTAATGGATAGTTTTTACTCGTGTCAGTTAAAGGCCTGATCAACAAAACTTTAACCTTATTTGACAGTTCAAAATAGCTTTTTTGGTTGAAGTTTTTTTGTCGACGCCGACGGTGGACTTATTGGACGTTTG
This sequence comes from Aspidapion aeneum, assembly GCA_963576565.1. NCBI lineage: Eukaryota > Metazoa > Arthropoda > Insecta > Coleoptera > Brentidae > Aspidapion > Aspidapion aeneum. The sequence continues at coordinate 59,734,643 of OY755045.1, forward strand.
GTACTCAAGGCCATTGCAAATCAAGACAGGGAGAGAGAGAGATAGAGACACTTTTAATGCATATGTATAGAATAAATATTCGGTCTGTACGCTATATTGGTATTTAATTTTCAAAATAAAATAGTTTGTTTACTGTGGTTAAGAAAACTAGTACCTTATTTGAAAAAAGTTTCAAGAAAAAGGATTTTTAGTACCCAAATGTATTGCTACAAAATGCCAGTAAAAAATGTATTTGTGCAAATCTTTGTCTTATTTGCGTGGGTGAGGAATCTATTTTAAAATATTTTATCCACTATTTCGGGGGGGGGGGGGGATCCCTTGTTTTCGCCCCCTTCCTAGGTAGGGCCTTGTCAAAAGTCGATCAATCAGTGTTTTAATTTGTCCACTTAGGATGGAAGAGTTAAAGTGAAACCAGACTAGGTTTGATACAGTCACGTGCATGATATTTATTTTTTTCCATCAACTACCTTATCAGCTTATCAAGGATTTCGTCACAGCATTGAAAAGCTGGAATACGACTTTAATGCCAAACAGTAAGCATAGACAAAATACCTCGACGATATGTACTGTCCCAAACCTAGATTTGTTTGCCTCTATAACTGATAACTAAATAGGTTTCCGTTATACTGCTTGTCTCAAAGTAATTCTTAAAAGCTTCTCCTATTAAAGTACGAGAAAGGAACCCGAATTATAGATGATAGATTCCTACAAAGAAGCCTGACTTTTCTTTTTTTTTTCGTGACGCCGCCTTTTAAAGTGTCCTCAATTATCCCTACCAAAAGTAGTCGAAATCGGGAATGGCTTGCATCGTCGTGCGTTGCCTTTAAACAGGTCCGCGACCTTGTCTTATTTGATTTCTTTACTCTTAGGGGCGGAACGGGGCGGGGCTCTGTTTGTATCCAATAGAATCTATTAAAAGCGGGAACAACTTTAGCTTTTAAGAATTACTTTGAAACACCCGGTATGTTGGACTCCCATGGGTTTGGATGATTTTAAAGATGCAATTTCTCACAATTTGACAGCACGATATTTTTTGTTTACTGATAATAATTAAAAAAGTTTAAATTGTTTGTTAACAAAATTAGGGATACTTTTATATAAAAAAAAATAATTTTAAGTTAAATATTTTATGTTACCGTTTATATTACCTAATTTAAGATCTGAGTTACCAATAAATTAAGTTTCCGATGTAGTTATGTAATATTTTGGATATTTTCAAACGTCAAGCATCAATGACGATCTCATTATTTCATGCGAAATACTTTCTTTTTGTTGAATGGTATTTATTTTGATGTACTTTAAATACCTACTTTTAATTTATCCTTATGATATAAATACTTATTTGAACTCTTATTTTGTGTTTGTTTGAATCCATATCCAACATTACAAAGGACAAAAAATCGCTCAAGATTTAAATGAAAATGGTATAATAACAAAATTTCAAAAACGGGATTATTAATAACTGGATATTATCAAAAACGCCATTCAGCAAAACACTGACTGTTTGCCCGCAGGTAGAAAAACGATAACTGCAGTGGACTGTATATATTTTAATTAAGGAAAGCGCGAACAAACATAAATATATTGATATGAAATCACGAAATAATTAAGGTCCATAGGTTAATTGTTGGTACCACACAACGGAAATCAGAAACAAAGCACTCACCAGTTTGCAGCCAATTTCTCCACGTTCCAAGGGGCCCCTGTCTTGATCTAATGATGGCACCACGTAGCTGAAGGGCTGAAGTTTCTAGTTCTATGCTTCAGTACACTAAAATCGAGCACTTTTAAGTGTAGAAATTTGAAATAGTTGGAGAAAGAAATTAACACGCCATTTTCTCGAGGCGGTAGAAAAAGGATCTCTCTGATTGTTGGTGCGCATGTCGAAATGCGCGAAAATTGTACTCTGCCCGTCATCCAATTGTGTGGTTTTAAAATTTACAAAAAACCGCGAAATTTAGCGGCAGCTAACACAACTGCCCTTCAAAACACAATTTTAGAATATCAGCCGGACAGATATAAATATAAGAAAAATTATCGACCGATAAATATAAATGAATGAAAAACAGATAAGTAGCGTAAGTTTATTTAGAGATAACGAAAACCCGAAAAAGGCAAAACAAACAAACAAAATTAAAAAAAATTATAGAGAATTACCTATTGTAATAATTGACTTGAATAGGTAGAAAAAATTAAAATTACTCTTAATTCGGCAAGAGGCACAGTTTTACAACTGGCCGCTTGTAAACACCGGTAGCCGTTTGTACCGTCGCTACACGCACTTGACCGTCTCCGCCGGGATGCAATTCGAGAACCCGATCGACTGGCCATTTCAAAGGTGATTGGATGTGATCACTCGTTATGATAACCAAATCATTTAATTTGATATTTGGGGACGAATCAGCCCACTTGTGTCGCTGTTGTAGCGTATGCAAATACTCTACAGAATACCGTTTCCAAAAATCATTATGTAGTTTTTGGATTAGTTGCCATCTCGAGAGCCGATTTAGGGGAACCTCGGACAAATCTGACTCCGGAATTTCTGAATTAAGGGGTTCATGGGTCAAAAAATGCCCAGGGGTAAGAGGTTGAAGATCGTGTGGGTCTGAAGAGGCAGGAGATAAAGGGCGACTATTAAGGACGGCTTCTATGCAACATGTAAGGGTGGACATTTCCATGATGGACAACTTCTGGTCGCCGACTACTCGAACAAAGTGAGTTTTAAAACTTTTGACGCCAGCTTCTGCCAGGCCATTGAAATGTGGACTGAGAGGAGGTCCCAGATGCCAACGAATAGAAAGTCTGGTGGACGCACTTCTTGCGTAATCAAGTAATTGGTTACGAAACCCTATAAAATTACTGCCCTGATCTGACCAGCATTGCGTCACGCTTCCACGTCTGGAAATGAATCGATGGAATGCACCTACAAACCCTTCGGTGGACAGTTCCATGGTTAATTCCAAATGCACGCAATGTGTGGCCGTACAGACAAACACACAGACATACGATTTGAAAGCTTTACAGACACGGTAACGATAAGGAATCACAAAGAAAGGTCCACAAAAGTCGATAGCTACACTCGAAAAAGGTTTAAGTTGATTGATTCGATGAGCGGGAAGTGAACTCATTATGGGCGGTCTATAGGGTTTAGGGTTGATTCTAAAACATTGCAAGCACTTGGATATGGTTCTTTGAGTTGCCCGTCTGGCAGATAATATCCAAAATTGCTGTAAAAGCAGATTATGTAATGTTTTAAACCCAGGATGAAGGTATTGTCGATGAGTGAACTCGATAAGAAGAGTAGTTAAACGATGGTTACTCGAAAGTAAGACGGGGTGTTTTGCAGAATAAGACAAAAGGTCAGATTTTTGTAATCTGCCACCGACTCTAATGATATTATTTTCATCAAGAAAAGGTGAAAGTTTTCGAAAAGGTTTCGGTATTGGTTTATCCTTAGATAACGCGGAAAAAAGCTCAGAAAAGAAAAGAAAAAATAAGAAGGTGTAACGCACTTTGCATCTCACCGGTGGTAGGAAAAACAATATTTTCAAAAATAATTTTTTGGTCCGGTGGCTTAGTGGGTTTTTAATAGGAATGGTTTTGAAAAAGGTTAACTATTCGAAGGACATAACAAATGATATGTTGAATTTTTGATATAGATGAATATTTGATAAGAAGCTGATCTAAGAAGTTAACGTCAATTATTGCATTGCAACAGACCTTTGGCTTTTCCTCCAGATTAATATCTCCGAAATCAATCGGCATTTTTGATTTATGAAAATCGGGCCATCCGTTTTCGGGAGACTACAAAAACGACGGTGCGTTCCACCACATGTCATGTGAAATGAGCTGTGAAGGGGTGGCCCCTCGTGACGCAATATCGGCTGCATTTAAAGCAGAAGGAATGTAGCGCCATGAGTTTGAGGGAATGATTTCTTGGATTCTACTGGCTCGATTTCCAACAAAGGTTTGCCAGCGATTAGGAGGGGATGAAAGCCAGTGCAATACGACTTGCGAATCGCAGAAAGTAACGATATTTGTAAAAGTTATTTTTCCTTCATAGCTAGATAAGACGAAGTCAATTAATTCACTTAAAAGAAATGCGCCTAGGAGTTCTAGCCTAGCCAAAGTTTGTGACCTTATAGACGCGACCCTAGATTTTGCAGATATGAGAGAAACAGATATATTGCTTTCCTCTTCTACACGAAAATATACGACGCCTGCGTAGCCTCGAATTGAAGCGTCACAGAAGCCGATGATTTGACAGGTATTGGTTTTTGACAGTTTGATTTGTCGGGGTAATTGAAAATTGGAAAGAAGCAGGAATTCAGAACGAAGTTTGTTCCAAGAGTCGACGATAGAAGAATCTGGTTCTTCGTCCCAGCCTATTTTCGATATCCACAACTGTTGCAAAATAAATTTTGCTTGTAGCAACAAGGGACAAAGAAAACCTAAGGGATCGAAGATTGTTCCTATGATAGATAAAATAGAACGTTTAGTTGGGGGTTTGTCCTTTATTCGGCATTGATAAGATAAAATGTCGTTTTTTTAGTGCCATTGAAGGCCTAAAACTTTGATATAGTGTGGTTCATCCTTGTCAAAAGAGAGAGGCATTTGACGATCGGATTCTGGCAATGTTGCCAATAACTCAGGACAATTGCTTGCCCATTTTTTAAGTTCAAATCCTCCCGGCTTTAACAAATCATTGAGTTCCCTCTGTAGGGAAACGGCTTCAGAAAGCGAAGGACTAGTTCCCAAGATATCGTCGATGTAAATTGACGTTTTTAGAACACTACTAGCCATAGGAAAACGTTCCTTTTCTCTCTCTGCCAGCTCATTTAATGTACGCATGGCTAGAAAAGGTGAGCATGTCATGCCAAAAGTGACAGTAGAAAGTTCCCACACTGAAAGTGGGTCCTGTGGAGAAAACCTCCACAATATCCTTTGATAAGGACGGTGATAAGGATTGATAAAGACGAAACGTAAGGAGTAAAGAAGCAATATCCTTTTGAAGTTTCGGTCCAGATAACAACGTGTCATTGAGACTAATATTCTTTGGGGTGACTGCCGAACAATCCCAGACTACCCTTAATTTTGTATTTAAGCTTTCCGGCTTTAGTACGCAATGATGTGCCAAAAAACGTCGACTTTTGGTTGACTAGGTAAAACTAGACTCATATGATTAGAATCGATATAGTCTTGCATGAAACTAGAATAGGCAGTGTACAGATCAGGATTTTTGAGTAATCTATTTTCTAGAAGTAAAAATCTACGATAAGCTTGCGGATAAGTATTTCCTAGGTCAGGGTTTATTTTATCTTTAAACGGAAGATCTACCATGAATCTACCGCTCGGTTGTCGTACGACACTCGCAGTAAAAATTGATTCCGCTTGTTTTTCTTCCTTTGATAAGATTTGTTTTTTAGGCAAATTTTCGATTTCCCAAAACCTAGGGATAATGACCTCTAAAGGAGGTGAATGACTCGTTAAAAAACAACTGGTTCGTTCCGTAAGACTACCTACTTCGTCCACTTTTCCCATGACGACCCAGCCAAAGATGGTTTCAAGGGCTGAAGGTTGCCCTATTTGTCCAAGAAACCTGCCCTCCTTGAATATCTGTGCGAATAGCTCGCAACCAATAACTAGGTCCACAGGTCTAGATTTGAAATAAGATGGGTCGGCAAGTTTAAGGTTTTCCAAGTGTTTCCACTGATTGTCGTTCAAAGTGAATGTAGGCATATTGGAACATAATTGTGGAACGACAATTGCTTCGAAATTAAGTAAAGGAGTGACCTGTCCTTGTGGCTTAATGTTACATTGAACGAGCCCTTTGGAAGTAAAAGAAGACATTTGATTTAATCCGAATATTTCAGTGGTGTAACTTCGCCTAGGAAGATTAAGACGCTGAATACACTTTTCACGGATGAATCCTGTCTGTGATCCAGAATCAAGCAGTGCCCTTACAGGTTGAAAATTTCCGCAACCGTCCATAACATCTATTATGGCGGTGCACAAAAGAAAGGTACCTGAAGGTCCTGAGGTATTTAATGACACATGAAGATTATTGACAGGTGGTGTGTGAATGACAGGACTAGTATCTTGGCTTCCAGACTCTTTATTAGTTTCTAAGATATTTGTTTAAAGTGTGGTGCCTTTCACTATTGCAAGTCCTGCATGAATATTTTGATTTGCACGTATCTACCCCATGCGAGGGATGAAAACACGCTAGACATAATTTTTTCTGCTTAACGAAAGATAGGCGATCGATAGGTGAGAGGTCAAGAAATGTTTGACATTTCGAAAGCACGTGACCTTGATTACACCGGAGACCTTTTATTCCCGTACTTGAATTAGTTGAGGTGCCAGCCTATAAAAGGCGAATTGGATGATTTATAGGTAGGCTTTTGCCCAAACTGATTTTGCATAGAATTTGATTTTTGATAGGTAGGCACCTTTTTGGGTGCTGTTGATTGAGGAAGTGATTCCAAAACTTTACATCTTTTTTCTAGAAATTGAAAAAGTGTCTGAAAAGTGGGAATTTCGGTTTTAGTATTGGCGTGACTCATTTCGAAATTTGAACGCGTCGGAATATCCAATTTTTCTAACAAAATGAAAAAAATAATAAAGTCCCAACTGTCAACGTCAAAACTAAGTGATTTTAAAATTTCTAGGGATTCTGAAATGGTGTCAATTAAATTACGCAATTCTTTAGCTGACTCGTTTTTTAAGGTAGAGTTCATAATTGTGCTTAAAGCATCATTTGCGAGGTCTCGCTTGTTTTGATATCTATTGACTAATTTGTCGTAAGCAATTTTATAATTTTGATCAGATAAGCTAATCCCTGATATCAATTTTAAAGGCTCATCCTCGAGATATGAAAATAAATATTGAAGTTTTCGGACGTTACTTAGACTTTGATTTTGATCTATAATGTTATTAAAAAGATCGAAAAAGCTTAGCCATAATTTTTTATCACCTCGAATTATGGGAATACCTAACTCTTTGAGTTTTGGAGAAAAGGATGGGGCCTGAACCGGAAATATTTTAGAGTAAACCCCCTTACACGCATAAAAATATTTACGAGCTTCTGAAAGGATCGCATCTTGCGTTTTAAACTCGTCGTCCGAGTCGTCTATCATCATAATGACATCATTATTATTAGGTTTCATCCAAATCGGAATACCTCACTTGAAACTCGTTTCTCGCTTTTGCGTCCGTTGCCGCGGTCTGTGAAAACACATAACACTCGGTAATCGCCGATAAAAAACCCTTGCGTTTTTGCACGGCTTTTTTGATAGACATGATTTTACCTTTGAAATTACGAAATTGTCGGTAAATATACAATTAACGCTAAATTAATGCTTCTGAAATAGAAAAATGACGAATTGTCGAAAATATGCACTAATTTATCGCAATTGATGAAAATTGTTTTAAATATCGAAATGATATGGAACACATCTAATCACAGAAATGTCGGTAAATATACAATTAACGCTAAATTAATGCTTCTGAAATAAAAAAATGACGAATTCTCGAAAATATGCACTAATTTATCGCAATTGATGAAAATTGTTTTAAATATCGAAATGATATGGAACACATCTAATCATAGAAATCGTGCTTGTTTGTTTTGATTGCTTCTCGATGTTTGTTTACTGAATGACCACGCGGTAGACCCTGCGTTACCATAGCAGCGGACCGAAAACAGGTGAACTGCGCCGATACCGAAGGTCGAGCGAAAATCTCTCTCGGTTCAATACGATTGGCAAAATTCAAGGCCGTATGATCTCGGCGAAAATGTGAAAATGAAATGGCCGACTTATTAATACCGTCGTATGGAGTAAATTTAAATAATTCGGGTCGAAATAATTAAGGTCCATAGGTTAATTGTTGGTACCACACAACGGAAATCAGAAACAAAGCACTCACCAGTTTGCAGCCAATTTCTTCACGTTCCAAGGGGCCCCTGTCTTGATCTAATGATGGCACCACGTAGCTGAAGGGCTGAAGTTTCTAGTTCTATGCTTCAGTACACCAAAATCGAGCACTTTTAAGTGTAGAAATTTGAAATAGTTGGAGAAAGAAATTAACACGCCATTTTCTCGAGGCGGTAGAAAAAGGATCTCTCTGATTGTTGGTGCGCATGTCGAAATGCGCGAAAAATGTACTCTGTCCGTCATCCAATTGTGTGGTTTTAAAATTTACAAACAACCGCGACATTTAGCGGGAGCTACCAACTGACTACTGACGATTTTTATGTTGTCTCGTTATGATCAGGAATTTATGATAAACTTGATTTTGCTCATGTCTTGTTTTGATTTATGACGTTTTTGATAATGTCCGGTAATTAATAATTCCGTTTTTAACAGTTGACTGTTATACCATTTTACTTTATGATCTACGATTTTAAGGTTAAGCCGCGTACGCAATAGCCAGCTGCAATCTTTTCCGCTCAACAAGTCTGTCAGCTGGTTCTTAGGTAGGCTGTGTTAGAGGTCCGGGGGTACGTTCATGACAGACGCGCGCGGCCTTCACGATTGGTATTGATGCGCACACCGGGAAGGCGAAAAGACGCTCACGAATAACACACGGTGAACCAGGGCTATCAAAACGGACGGGCCACGATCCTCCACTTTATTGACGTGACATCCGGGCCTGATATATTTTCTTCTTTAATATTGTTTTTACTATATTCTTAAAGAACAATTTTTTTTTAAGTGTATAGTAATCCTTAATTTTTCAAAGCCGCTCAATTAGCTCACACTAAAATTAAATTTAAAACAGAAGCGAATGTGACAAACACAGATGACAAAGTCAAATACATGTCAAATATAACAGTTGGCATGCGGTACATGGCGGGTAATTTGAATTCAAAATAAGGAATGCTAAATTTTGAAGATTTTAACCTTTTAATCATCTTGCATCCTTACAAAAGTTTGGTGAAATATGGGGATGGTGTCTGAGAATATTTCACTGAAATTTCGCCGAAAACTGTAGTGCCATTTTGAAAATATCATAAAAAACGTCTGACGTCCCATAAGTAAAAATCAGCCCCCGGAGAACAGCTGATTTTTTCAGGGTCGTGGCCTCTATTTTTGTGTTGGCCTTGGGTGAACAACCATTTATCTACCTCGATTCGTTGAGTAAAATTTAACTTATCGGTCGCGCATGTGCATAGAAAATGAAACATATGAGACTAAACTTTAACCAAACTTTATTCCTTAGTTTGTCAGTACTATTTTTTTTTAATAAGCTGGGAGGCCGTCTCAGGAGAGACGCGATCTCATTGAAATCCAGAAATTGAATTGAATTCCACCCAAGTGTTTCTTCTGTTCTCTTGTTGAAGATCCTATAAAAGTTTTACACAACATCTTTAGTATTGTTTCTGTCCCTCTCTTTATAGAACATTTTATCGCCTTAATGCAAAATAATGTCCAGTTTTCCCATTTTTCGTTTTTTTGCGGAAACGTATGGCTTCAATCTCGCTTTATTGAATGCAGAAATATTGGAAGTCTGAGTGATAAAACATCCCTACCAATTCGCCCGACCAATTTAAGCGGTGATACCTCGACTCGCGCTAAGTCAAACTAAAAAAAGATTTTCCTGTAAAAACTTATTTTTGTGACTTATTTCTGCATTAGGACAACGATTTGACCAACTTAGGAGTTATAGCAGGGTCTAAGTACTAAATCTATAGACTTGACCTCGACCGGTTTAAGTGGATTTTTTTAATACGTACAGGTCAAATAACTGCAAAGATCGGGTTCACTCTAACGCGCAATAGTATAGTAAGTATTTCTCAGTGAGTTCGATCTCAAAATAATTCAAATTAAGTTTAAAAATTACGAACAACCACATAAAATTTTTTGTAACGATATATGATTTTTTGGAAATCTAGTCCGTGCAGGCATAGAATTTCCGTAAAAAATAGTCTCAAATTGTAGTACCACCCCATCCATGATCGATAAAAAAATTATATATATATATATATATATATATATATATATATATATATATTTATCGGTTTCACAACGTTCTACGTCTTCCGATACCCAATCTCCACTCGTTTCTGTTTGCCCATAATTCATCATCTAGGCCTCTTATTCTTATTTCACTATCTAGTCCTTCTCTCCAGCTTCTCCTCGGCCTTCCTCGTTTTCTTCGGCCAGTTGGTTTCCATTGTAATATTTGTTTAGGTAGTCTTCCATCATCCATTCTTTGTACATGTCCGTACCACACCAGTTGTTTTGTTCTTATATCATCCACTAGAGTACGTTCACCCATAATTTCTCTTATTCTTTGATTGGTAACTCTTTCTCTTTTTGATTTCCCTGCTGCTCTTCTCCAATAGTCCATCTCCGTAGCGGAAAGCATTTTTTCTGTTCTATCTTTGATTGGCCATACTTCTGAGCCGTATGTAATAATACTTTTAACAATGGTGTTATATATAAGCTTTTTGTTATGTTTTGATATACTCTGGTCCCAAATTATTCCATTTAATAAAGTTATTGCTTTTCTTCCTTGTACGTTTCTATCTTTTATAGCTTTGTGTAGTGTTCCGTCAGCTGTAATTTTTAGACCCAAGTATTTATACTCATCACAGGACTGAATTCGCTGCCCAGTATTTAAGATTAGATCCTGTTTCGTTCCACCAATACACATATACTCTGTCTTATTGATATTAACCTCTAGTCCCCACTTATTGTACTCTTCTATTAGTTTTCGTGTCATATATTCGAGGTCGTCATAATCCTGAGCCACCACTATCTGATCATCGGCGAAACATAAAGTATACAAGGTGGTTTCATCCAACGGAATTCCCATGTTTTGGTATTTTCTCTTCCAGACTTTAAGGACCTGTTCCAAATATATCTTGAAGAGCGTAGGCGAGATACAGCAACCTTGTTTAAGACCTTTATTTACTTGAAAGCCTTTGGTTAGTTTTGCTTTTATTTTAACTTTTGCCTTACTATTGCGGTATAACTCTTTGATGGCCTTAATTAGTTGTACGCTTATGTTTGTCTTTTCCAACGCTTTCCAAAGTAGATTTAGTGGTATACTATCATATGCCTTCTGCGAATCTACGTAAAGCAGATGGAGCTATATATATATATATATATATATATATATAAATAATACATAAATAACTAAAACCCATCTCTGCAGATTCATTACTGTATTAAATTTTTAAAAACTGTAAAAAGCGCAAGATATATTAGAATCCTTTTTCAGTCAAAGATTTATCAAAACAAGTAAAAATCGGTTTTATCATCGCTAACTTGTATAAATTATTATACAAATTAACATGTAATATATGAGGTGTGACAATAAAATTATAAGACTGGTGTAAAAAATCTACTTTATTTAAATACGAATACAATTTAATGATGTTCCCCATTCCTATCCCCTTCTCTATCGATGCAGCGTTGCATGCGTTTTTTTTCAATGTTGGAAACAATTTTGAAAATTATCAGAAGAGAGGCTGTTAAGAAGTCTTATTGTTTTTTCATTGATATTACTTTTAACGATTTCTTCACTTTCGGAAACAGGTAGAAGTCGCAAGGGGCCAAGTCTGGTGAATATGGTGGGTGGTTAACGACGCCGACGGGATCTTCTTATTAGCTAAAAACTGCTTAATGGATAGGGCATTGTGAGCCGGTGCATTGTCCTGGTAGAGCAGCCACGCGTTGTTCTTCCACAAATCTGGACGTTTTTTCCTTGGACGTTCCCTTAACAACATTAATACTTCCAAATATAAATGCTGATTAACTGACCCTCACGTGCCGTTTCAATACGAATAACACCCCTAATATCAAAAAGAAAAACAATGAGCATTGCTGTTTTGGATGTGTTGGAGCGCCCTTCTGGTTCATCATCTTTAACTTCTTCACGACCCTCGAAAAAGATTTTATGCCACATAAAAATCATTGCACGAGACATACACTGCTCCCCGTAGACATCCTTTAGCATTCGAAAGCATTCAATAGCCTTTTTTTGAGTTTTACTTTAAATTAATACGTTGCTCGATTTTTTCGTTTGTCGTAATTCCGCCAAATGAGCTATGCACGATCCGCTTTAAACCACCGGGTAAGTCAAACTAGCAGAGGAAAGACGACAAGATTGCGCGCGGTAGTAGAACGCACATCAAGGTGAATAACTTCAACCGCCCGAGGCCTGGAGATTTATAACCTGTTAGTACGGGAGTCTTAAAATTTAATTGTCACACCTCGTATAGTGGACATCTGACACAGGTACGTTTCGAAGCTTGAATATGGCTGTCATTTTTAAACCAAAATATTATACTTTTTTTTATATATTTTGTTCGATATATTGTCATTTATAAACAAGTTATATAACTATTGCATCTAAGGGGAAAAATAGGGTAAACATTCAACTAAAATCTAGACTTTTAGATCTAGTACTTCGCTTTAGGAAATACTGATGTAAGGGTAGCGGCTAGTACTATGGTTTGTAGAGTCACTGCATCCTGGAAGACGCTTTTAGGGGTGGCGATGGCCGCCAACGTTCCGTCGGCCCTTTTTAAAGATGCGTAGTGGTAAAAGCGAGTTCCATTTTTCTTCTTTAAGTACTGGATCAAGATCTTTCACTCCCTGTTTTTAAATTTAAAAGGGAAAATGTCGGGGAACATATTTCATAAATTGTTGGAATAATGCAACAATTTGTCGATATTTTCGTTTTTGTTTTTGGAAAGCAGTTAAACACTCCTATATTTTAAACGTGTGTATAACCCGGACTAGCGGTTGCCCATCAGGGTTTGCCCCGATAGCCCGCCGGCCCAATCCGGTGCTGTATAATAACCTAACGAGGTTAGGTTTTTTGTACTAACCTAACCCGGTCCGAAGCCAGTAGTGTCAATGTCAAACACTATTTTATCTGAAAATTATATGCAAATCGGTTCAGCCGTTTAGGAGCTATCGTGTTTTGGACAGACATATACTGACACACAGCAGGCGTCGGGCCGATATTGCTAAGATAGTTCCCAATACACCCAAATAACACATTCTCAGCGTTATCTCAAAAAAATGTTTTCGTCCAAAATAATACCTTCGCACTGCTGCGCGGGCTAGGAAAGTAAAAATGGCGATATTTTGCCATGTGTGCAAAATTTCAGGTAATTATCGTATATTATTATGAGTTTGCTTGCAAACCATAATATTTCTATTGCAAATTTCATAAATTTATCCCAATCAGGAGTTTGATTGTTAGTTATGAAACGTTGAAAATGGTAAAAAAGTACTTTTAAAAAATAACATGCAGTGGCGCACCCAGGAATGTGTCCTGAGGGGGGGGGCGAGGCCTCTTGGGAGGGGGGCCTGAAGCCTCATGATGTCAAATTTTAAGCTATTTTGTGTGTTTTATCATGAAATATGTAGAAAATATGTAAAAAAAATTACCAGATAAAATTCCCGGTAGGTTATGAGGTAATTTTTTTTTAAGTGCCGTAAAGTTGCTATAAACTGGTCCTTAATTCATTAAAATACTTAAAACGATTTAAAAACAAATGATTGATCCAAGTCAATACAATATTTTCAACAAAATGCGATTTTGCTCTGTTTTAATCAGCATAAAAACGTATCATGATTCCCCTGTAGCATATTTTTTTATGATTTTTTAGTAGTAAAGACTTCTTTAGGTAAACCGTATTATTTGTTTTTTGTTTGTTGCTTTGGAGAATTGAAAAACAAAAGATTTTTTTTTAATTGCAAATTTTTTGGACAAACTAAATACTCATATTTTTCCTTAATTTAAATAAAAATTGTAGTAGTAATACATCATTTTATTAAAAATTTTAACAATTTAAAAAAAAAATAGGCAGTATATACAGGGTGGTCCCAGTTGTAAACATTTTTTATAAATAATAAACTTATGTTTGTACAAATCTCGTATATCATTAAATCGCCTCTGCGAGAGATAATTTTTCCACTTAACGTATTTGTCTACAAAATGCCTTAGTTTGTTTTAACATTTTACGAAAAAGTGATAACACTTTTTGCACGGGCTGTTTTTCATGTATATAAGAATACTTTATACAATTATAAAAAACATTTTTATGCAAAAAATTATCGTTAGTTTTGACGTACTTTCCCAAATACCCCCCGATTCCAATAATTTCGATATTTTTTTAGGAAAAGAGCCATTTCCTTGCGAGTACTGCGGTAAGATCTATTTTAGTCGACGATCATGGAATCATCACAAGCAGCTTTATTGCAACAAATTCGCCACTTTTTTGTGTCCAGAACAAAATTGTTTACGAAAATTTTTTACCAAGTCTAATTTAAAAATGCACTGCAGCAGGCGCCATAGCCAAGAAGTAATGGCAGAAGTGGAAAGCATGTACCACAGCAAAAGATGTTGAATATTAATATTTTTTAAATTGACAGAATAATCCATTTGTTAGGGTTGAGTTAGTTAAAAAAATTATTGAAAAAAATTCTTTGCGTCTTCTCCACCGATGTTTTTATTGGAGAGCAATAATTAGATAATTTGAATTGTTATTTATTTTTTTCGTCTTGCTAAGCCAATGAACAGGTAGTTTAAAACACCTTAATAAAAATAAAATGCATCTACAAGTGATATATCTCAGTTAGAAAGTGATTTTTTTATGTTTATTTGTTTTATTTTATTGTATCAGGTGTTTTGATACAAATAAATATATTATATTCTATTCTATGCGCTTTCTATTAATTCATTTAGTAGATGTTATAGGCATTTACCTATTATGTTATCCACTAAAAAAAGTATTTTGTAAAATTCTAGTAAAAAACGTTGGCAACATTGTAACCAATGTTTTTTACTGTAATTTTACAGAACCATAAAAAAGCACTTACCGTCGCATTACAGGATAAGAAAAATTACATGATATATTTTGTGAATTTTTAATGGAAAACGAAAATTTACAAGAAAATTGCTTTTTTCCAAATACAGTTGTGTAAAAACCCAATGTACACTGAAAAAAGTGTTTTGTAGAATTACACTTTCCATCACATTACACGATAACTAAAACTACATAATATATTTTGTAATTTTTTTAAGGAAAATGAAAATTTACAAGAAATTTGTTTTTTTTTTCTAATCCAGTTGTGTAAAAATAGTACTGAAAAAAGCACATGTACAGTATATGTTATGTAGAAAATTACATGATAGATTATGAAAAATTACCAAAAATTTTTTTTGTGATACTCTGTAAAAATGGAAAAACACATCTACAGTACTGAAAAAAACACATTTACCGTATATGTTATGTAAAAAATTACATAATTTATTATGGAAAATTACCAAAAAAATTTTCAGTATAGCCTAAACCGCCATAAAATAAATCGCGCCGGACAGTATCGCGCAATCTCCAAACTAAGGTTTTCCACGCAAGACCTAAATTGCTTAAGCTCTTAAAGAGGTGGGATAAAACGACGCAAAAATAACAACGCGAGCTGCTATTAGCGCAGGGATTTTTCGTCATGGTTATATCGCAAAATGAAAATTTTAGTAATAACAAAATCATTACAAAATCTCTTACACTTTATTCACATTAATCCGGTAAGTTTGCGACTTTAACTCTGCCCGCATTAAGAGGTTTGTAGAGTGGGTAGGTACTACTTACTAAAAACTAACCTTATAGTTCGAAATATCTTTCAACATAAGAATTTTGTTTACTATACAAACCAAAATAAATACTGTCGAATTTTATTATAGATAAATAAACGACTTAGTTTTAAATTCGACTTTGGTATGTCAATTTTGAAAGATCATCTGTCAGTCTGCTATGTAAATCTGTCAAAATACTGCCTGACGCTATTATTGCATGGCTTTATTTCAATAAGTTCCTAATCATTTTTACCGGGTTGTTAATAATACGACGATGTTTTTATGAGAATACATTATTTTTAAAACTTGATATCTCAAAAAGAGTTAAACTTAGGTACCTACGTTATGGTTAAACGAAGTTTGCTTAGAATAGAAGGAATAATTGAAATATATAGTACAAAACTGTGCAACCTTTTAGAATTAATACCACCGCTTAGTAGATACTTTAAAACCCTACAACTTTTTTATTATACCTTTTTTGATATCTTGTATAATTTAAGAAAGAATTGATTGTTTCCATACTTATCAGCGATAGCGATCCTGTATACGCTAATCTGGATCCACCTTTTGCTTTTGCCATACTGGCCCTTAGCAGTAAAAATTAGCGCGGTTTGACAATTCTGTAATTTTTTCAGCGATTAAAGCGCACTATAATCTTAGCGAAGTTGATTCCGAAGCGGTAGATGTTTCCTGCGTTGAATAATTTTTTTTGAAAAAATATTTTTGTCGAAAATACTTAATATAATAATAAATTCGCAGTGGTTGGGAATGGACTAGAGCGGTGCAGACCGTAACCAAAGAACTCGTGAAAGATTTTTTTAAACAAGTATTTCAGCATCTAAATCTTAATAATTCTTAGAGGATAAAACATGTTTAAAAGTTTAAGACGATTAATAGTGTTTAGTTTAATATTTTTATCTATGTCTTCTTTTAAACGATTTCCTAAGAAACATAGTCCCAACTGGTTATCAAATAAATTATGACTGATTTTTATATTCATGAAAAAGTTTATTTGCTGCCAGTTTTAATTTAATTTTGGGTACTTTATGTTTTAGTTCTTTTTATTTAGTTTTAGTTAAATTAATTTTGTTATCCTAAATCTAAAACGCTAAATTAATTCTACAACGTAGCTGTGTAATGCTTTCGTATTATTGGGTTTGCTCTAATTATGAAGCAGTATCACCTTTAAAAATCCTAACCTATGCCTATGGATCAGTTTCATAAACAATACCTAGTTTTTAAAAAGAACAATTTATTGACGTTCAAAGTAGCTGCAGTTTATATTAATTTCTCTGCTTTATTTTAGAAATTTCCTTTTGGATATTTTTTGCTAATTACTAAACCTGGTATACATATTGGAGTTTCAGTGAATTATGGATACATACTTCACAACTTGTTTTTATACAGGGTTATTCAAGGTGGGCACTTTTAAGTGGGAATGGGTACTTCTAGGGAACATAGAGTAAAACTACTTCCTTTGCGAGACAATATTAATATAACCCGATTTTGTGCTACATGGACTTTTTGAAAAGTCTGCATTTTGGATTGGAGCTTATAAGTTTGCCTTTCAAAATTTCTTTTTGGTCTAAATGGCCTGTTTTTAGGGTTTTTAAAGTTTAAAGCCACAGTCGAACAAGTATTTTTTTTAGGGAATTACCATTTTTTTACTTGATTTTCGAAATCCTGTAAAATATCCTTTAAAATGATGTGTCTCACTTTATGTTTCTTTTTAGTTTTTTTTAAATTATTTTTATATTTTTTTATTCTCCATATTCTCTTTATTTTTATAACATATAATTGTTTTTAGTTTGTATTAAAAATTTAAATAAAAAATAAATAAAGTTATAAAAAAATACAAAGAATAAAAGTAAACAATTAATTTGGGATGCCACCTGTCGCGACACCTTAGCGAATTCTTATATTCTAAAAACAAGTATTAGGGCTGGAGAAGCTACTCTTATTGGTGAGCAACAAAAAAAAACAAAATATAAAGAACTTTTGGACAAATATATTTTTATCCCGTTTAGTGTTGAGACCTTAGGTGTGTGGGGAGAAGATGCAAGGCGACTGGTTAGTGATATTTCTGAAAAACTGCAAAACTCTTGTAACAAATCACTAAGCAGGAGCTTTATTACCCAGTTGATTAGCTTAGCTATTCAAAGGGGTAATACTGCATCGATTCTTAGAACCCTCCCGGAACAAAGAGGTTTGGAGGAAGTTTTTTATGTTATTCAAAATTAATTATGTAATTTTAAATCTAGTTTATTAAATACAATTAAGTTATTTTATTTAATTATTATTGTTGCTATTTTTTAATGATTAATGTTATTACCTTGTAAATGCAAATGTGATATGCAAAAAAATATACAAATATATTTTATAAGAATAAAAACAGTAATAAGAATATAAAAAATAAACAAAAATAAAACATCGAGTGTGATACATCGTTTTAAAGGAAATTTTAGGCTGATTTTAAAACTTAAATTAATATATTTTTTTATAGAGTGACAATTTAACTTTGTGTTATATCTCAGAAACCAAAAGCGTCAAATAAAATTTGGTTTGATAAGTGTATTAAGCTTTAAAAACGTCGTAAAGAAATTTTAAGAAATAAAATGCAGATTTTTCAAAAAGCCCCTATAGCGCAAAAACGGGTTGAAACGTCAGAATGCGGTTTTTGCCAAAAATATTGTCTTAAAATTTGAGGCTCGCAATGAGGGATTAATTTTCCACAATTCCCCCCCCCCCCCCTTCCCACTTAAAGATGCCCAATTTAAATCACCCTGTACAGGAAAACGAGGGAAGTAATGACAGTGAAATTACTTTATATTTGTATTTTCAGGTATTATGTCACTAGCGGGTTTTCATCTAACTGAATCAAAAAGAGGACAACCAGTATTGCACTACCGAGGATACAAGCATTTAAAACGAAGAACTTTAAAGAATGGGATATTTTGGAGGTGTGCAAACGCGCAAAAAAATCAGTGTCGTGGAACTTTAACAACAAATCTAGAAAAAACCGCCATTACAGAAACAAAACCTCATAACAAATGTGCTCCCGATTCTCAACAAACTCTTACTGAACTGTGTCTTTTTAACGTCAGAAAGAGAGTCAAAATAGATAAAGACTTATCACTTCAGAAAATTTATGAAGAAGAATTAGAGAAAATTGGAATTGAAAAGAGTGAAGCTCCAGCATTTAGTAAAATAAAATCAACACTTTATAGACATAGAGGCAAAAGCTCAAAAACAAAGAAAGATGCAGCCAAAAAAAAGAAGCCAAGCGAGTCTACGAGTAGTGAATATCGAAAAATACAAAAGTTTATTGATGGTGGAGTATTTCCTAATTTGTAAATACCTTAAGAAAGAGTTATCTAAGCTTCTTAGAATTAAGTCTCAAATTCGATGTTTTGAGGGGTTTCAGGTGTTTCTAGGGGAAGAAGAAAACTTACACCCTTTGCGATGCTCGATTGTCAAGAGAACCTTAAAAGTATAAACCGCATATTACTTCCCTCATACGCAAGTATTTTATTCGTAAAGAAGTGGCCTGTTCGAATTTTCAAAAATTCTTTTGGGTTTAGGCGTTTCCATGCATGGAGAGCTCATGTCCGTTTCCGTCGCTCGGTCTGTCTGTCTGATGTCCATTCGTCCGTCCGGATGTTGGCGCGATAATTCGAGAATACCTAGGTCCATTTCCAATTTAGCTATTGTTACTTCCCTCGCCTCGTAGGGAAATATAGTATTCGTGCAAAAATAACATTTCCGAATTTTCAGAAACCCTTTTAGATCTAGGCGTTTCGAAGATACGAGATCACATTTCCGTTTTCCTTCGCTCTTTCTGTCCGTCTGTTCGTTTGTCCGTCCGGTTGTTGGTCTATTTTTATGAAATTTTACACAAATATACAGGGTCGCGTTGCAGAGTGCTATAGTTTTTCAGCCCAATCCCAGTAGGCGAGAAGCCCGGACCGATATTTTATTTTAAAGGGTTATCCTAATAAATAATAAATGTACCATACCTAGTTTTTATATTTATCATAACTAGTTTTATATTTCACGAACACCTTTTGTATTGAAAATGAATGCGTCTGCCTTTTTTTGGGACAAATTCTTCAATAACCAACTTATTGAACTTTGGAATTTCTTAAATCGTTTTTTTCGCAATAGATAATATTGCGAGGGCAGTTAATCTATTCTCACCCATTGTGGTAAACGATAAAATTTTGTTGTCTTTAAATATTGCACGCTAATGCTATCAAAATTAGAAACCGCCGCCATTCTCGTAACTACGAAATTGTCGAAATCAAAAGAATACGGCCCGACAGATATCGCCAGGTTGTCTCAATATGTATTGTATTCGAATGTGGTGGCAGGCCCTACTGGACCTCCATGCACCGCGACCACATATGGATCTATTGTGCCCACGTACCTACTGAGTTTGACTAAAGCGACATAATTTTTTTCCACCCAGCACATAAAAACTCTGCAGAATACTTGGGCTTAAAGATATACTACTAAGGCCTCTGTATTATTAGCCATGTTGTCTCAGTGCACTAATTTAAAGTACACATGAGGTGCTTTAACAGCCAACGCTAACCGTGGATGCTTGTGTCACCACGGGGGTGCAGGCGGCATCGATCCTAGCAATTTCTGCAAAAGAACACAATCAAAGTAAGGCCACGATTCTATGTACTGTAAAACTTTATAGGGACATATCGTCCTCTCCTTCTATATTTCGTAATTTGAATGCGACGTAACATCTACGGTGCACAGAATTTGGCCTTAGTAAAGCTTGGCGCCAGCCGGCCTACGCATCCACCAAATTACCCTCTTTCAAATCTCGTACACAAATTGAAATGTTAATACCTAAAAATAATTTTGCGGGTCGAGACTAATTTAATTTTCTTCTTGGCTGCGCTATACTTTCTTCAATTTATTTAACAGTTTCCATTGGTGTTTTAAAGCATTTTATTTGTGATATTTAGATTTTTCCAGCTTTGTATTCAACAGTCTGAACCGCTTTGCATAAGATTCATACCGGGGTTTTAAATACGTTTTTTAAAATTCCTGGCAAAATTTTCCAAAGCGATGTTCAGTTTTTTTAAATACTAAAAAAACGCTTTACAAAAAAATGACCGTTGTTTAAAAAAAATACTTGGGCATTTTTAATTTTTTTATGAAAATTAGGCTTTATTTTCGGTGAAAAATTATTATAAAATGTAAAAGTCAATATTTTAATTCAAAAAAACTAGAAAGTGTTAAGGACACAAATAGGTGTGTTTTCGGCAAATTTTCTGAAAAACAAAAAAAAATTGTATAAGAAAAAAATTAAATTAAATAGATTTTTTTATAAAAATTTTAGGTTATGTAAATTTTTTGTTAAAGAAAATTACAGAACTTTTCATTTTCTATAACTTTAGTATTTAATTATTTTCAATAGGAGATTCAGTTTATCTAAAACCGTAAAAAGTCACTCTCCATCCCTATTTCACTCCAAAAACTCGGATATTGTCTAATTTTATTTTCTTATTGACTTCGATGGATTTTCTTTAATTTCCATTAGTTTTTAATATGTTACTAATTTTCTGCCTTTTAAAAGGTATCCGCACTAGTCTTTAATTTCTTTTAATCATTTTATAATGCTTTAGATTCAGTAAAAAATTAAAAATATAAAATAAACAACAAATAACATTAATATAAAGAAATAGAAGGGTCATTCCTTAAGGAAATAAGAATTTTATGTAATATCTCAAAAACTAAATGTGACAAATAAAATTCAATTTGACCGTTGTTTTTTTTTATTATTAAAACTATAAAAACTATAGACTCCCTCTCACAATGCATACTTTTCAAAAACCCCCTGCAGCGGCTTGTCAAATCAAAATTTGGTTTTTAACTTTACTTCTCTTGAAATTCTGGCCACACAGTGAGGGTCAGACCTCCCTCAGAAACACTTGAAACACCAATTTTGTAAATTAGGTCGCAGCAGATGTTGAAAATCATATGGGACGCAATTTTTTGATATATGTTTAATTTTTTTATTTGTACAATCTGTTTCCTTTCTGCATCCAGTTTATTCCTTATTTTTATTTAAATATAAGTTTTCGATAAAACTTAGTGTCCCAAAAGTCTTACATTACTTTTAAAAAAATGCCTTTTCTCAGCTTAAAAACGTCCTTTCTGGTTTTGAAAGGCGAGCTGGAAAAAAATACGCTTGTATGGACTTGCTGTTCTCAAAATAAGTTTTTATACGAGCGTGCGGAAAGTTTCAATTTTTCGTACGCATTTTAGTTTTGAAAGTTCCACTTTTAAGGAAACATACTATATGTTACAATTATAACAATTTTTAAAGTATCATAAATTTTATTTTATGACGCTTGATTTTCACTTCTCGCTTTTTCTGACGTCATGTAGATGACAAAATAGTGAAATTGGCATACAGAAAATATTAGATAATTAACATCATCAACTAGAAACTTTGCAAAAATAGGTACGCTTGAGTATATTAGCTCAGCTTGGTAAATTTGGGCCAGATCAGAAAAATGCGAGTGCCTGAGTTTGGGGTTTTTCTTAATATACGCGGTGCCCCATTTTCAACAACGTTTCAAGTCCGTAACGATGCGTCTCTTCGCTCTAAAATTTAGGATTTTTTTTCCAAAAAAAGCGGTTACCTATTCAAGATTTCTTGAACATAACATATTTTATCATTGCATAAATCTACCAAGCTTTATGTAACATTTTAAATTTTGTAAATAGAAAAAATAATGTTCACTAAATTTTACAGAATAAACTAAACGGTTGAGATATCATTTGTTGTGGTCCCTTTCAGCAAGAGCTGTGGTGTAGATAAGCACAAAAAATTTGTTTTTTACTATTTCTTCGTAATTTTACAACGGCTTTAAGAATTATCATTATTATTTTTTAATAAAAAAATTTCATGTCTCTTTCACTATTTGTGGCCACTTACATCCCCATTTGTGGCCACTCTCTTTATTTGCGATACTATAGGGTCGGAAATACGTAATAATATTTTTAAAAAATTCTTCCCTTCCTCGCAACCAAAAAAATTAAATTTCATTGGAAATATAATACATTTTAAAATCACATATCGCTGTATGTACATTATAATATACATAGCAATAATGTTGGAATGACGTTAATGGATCAGCTAATACGTCATTATTAGGGACTTATTGGAATAAATCCTGACTTTATTTTAAAGTCGGCTTTATTCTGACACATTCACACAGAAAACTAACAGCTGACCTCTTAAAATTGACATACCAAAGCCAAATTTATTAATACAGGTGCTAACTTCCATTTAATAAATACCGACACTAATAAATCCGGTTTTTAAATACACAAAGGCCGAATTTTGAAGCAAAGCAGCTGGTTTTTATATGTAAATCTGTCACCATAGGGTCGATTTTGACATAAGGTCAGGTTTTATTTCAATAAGTGTCTATTTACATTACTAATATTTTACATTGTCAAAATAGAAACACCAAGAACCTCATTATATCAGAATTCATATCTCTGGAGAACAGCATCGCTGTGGAATAAACTCCCTGCGACAGTTTTCCCTGCAGGTTACAACCTGAACCGTTTCAAAACCAACACACACCAACATTTCCGCGCACTTGCCGCTTCTCGAGCGTGATAGGGATCTCCTTGCAAGTGCGCATACCCGTAAAAAAAAAATGTGGATAACGCAGTATTATTTTAAATTTTTTGTAAAAATGCCTATTTTTTGTCTCGTTGTTGGGTGCTTAAATAAGGGAGATTAAGTTAAGTTTCGTGTGCAAGTCGTGCCAACTTTCTGCCGATAAGCTAACTTTGTTCATGGCATCCCATGGGTCAGGTTTTGACTTGATGTCATTCTTGTAAATGGGTTTTTTGGAAAATATGGCGGATTCAAAACGGCGGAAAAGCGTATCTTTATGGAACAAAGCTTAAAAAACTTGCTTTGTAATGTATTTAATATTGTATAGGTCAATTTTATTAATTGGTACCTCGTTAAGTGCAGCAAAGGCGTTGATGTTTTACAAATCAAGAAAAAGCTAATATGTATTTTCTTAGAATTACAACACAAAGTAAAGCAGTATACAGAACATTAAAAATACATTCTTGTAATATTACAAGCGGTAAAATTAAAAAGGTACCTTAAACTTCATAACAGGTATAAACAAAAGTTTTATACTACTACTTTTAATATTTTCACGCTATGGGGCCGTATAATTCTTCAGGGCACTAATTCCCCGTTGCCTGATTTGTTACCCTCCTGGGGTTGTCAATAGGTTAGAACAAGCCGCGACGGTTCCCGGGTCCTTCGGGATCGTTCTCTTAAGGGTGAAAGATCCAGGGACTTGTCGCTGTCCAGAAAAAAAACAGGGTATTGGTTTAGGTTAAAAATTAGTATAATAATTCCAGATAAAATGTACTTTCTTTATTCGTCGGACTGGCACTGCAAAGCACTCTGCCTGTTGTAAAAACTACTTTCATTTACGCCCCGTTGACTCGGCTTGGTTCGTGTACTAGTCACTCCTTCGTAGCTCTGCGGATTTCCTGGCCACTTGAGATCCTTAATTTTCCAACCCCCAAAACCGAATGACACGACCCCCCAAAAAGCCACAGTCCCTTCATCGTTCCGCTTCCACGCCCGTCCTTTTGCGTGACAGCTAAATTCCACGTCCTCGCAAAAGTCCAGCACGGAACCGTTCTATTTGTCAATTATTGCCGATACCGAACCCCGAAATGACTTCGATTTCTACAGGGTCAGCGTTAACCTAGGTTTTGGCTTGGAACCCACGGCAACAATCCCATTACGATATTTGCGTAACTGTTTAGACTAAATTGCGTCAACCAAAAATTCCACATGCAATTTATAACTTTGAAGGAATATTTAATGCCTTTTTGGGATAATCTTCACAAAATGATTTTTTTAATATCACCCTGAATCTTTCAGCATATAACAAAATTACGCAAATATAATTTGTAACAAGCGAACAAATTGTACCAAGTTTCATTGCAAAATTCCAACTAATGCGGTAGAATAGGGAATAGGAAAATATTGAAAAAAAAACCGTAAAAACTACAGCAAAGTAGTTATTGCCCAGTATATACGTTCGGAAAATAGTAATGCTGTAGTGCTTAGAACAAAAATAAAGTCCAGTAAATGCTTTATAAAGGAAAATACAGTGAGTTTAATAATATGTAAATTTGGAATATCTAGAGTTATGTGAATTTTCAGCACCTAAATAAAAAATTAGGAAAAAATGGAAGTTGTACTAATATTGTTGCAATGTGCTGACTTTGATTGATCTTAATTTGTAAGGGCTTGATAAAAAACTACTTAAAATGTTCATAAAACTTTACTTATTTGTAAAAGCACCCTGTAATTTTAACTGTTTAAACAATTTTTTTTATTTTTGTAAAATATAAATAGAAGTTAAAATTCTTCTATTTAGTATATATTTTTGTAAAATATCGTTACGTCTAAGAAATTCACCTGCATTTCAATTTTTTCAATAATTCACTTATTTAAGTCATACAACACACACAACGATACCTCAATTTTCTTATTTATATTTTTATTAATATTTAAAGAACAAAATAAGTGCATATTTAAAACAAAAATAAATTTACAAATGTTTTGTCTTAGGATAAAAAGAGGCTTTTAAACTTATTGGTTTTTAAGATATTATTGAGGCTGCCAAACATGTGCTTCCTAAAATTTTAATCTGATTTATTATACAGGGTATTCCAACTAAAAGGTAACAGACGTGTTTTTTGGTATTTTTTGTGTGAATTTGGAGAAACGCTCGGATACGTCGATTTTGTTTGCGAAAGGAACACCTTTTGGCTATCTTGAAATTTTTGTAGCACTCACTTTTTAATCAGAATTTTATATTTTTCGGATTTGATTTTTATTTTATCATTCCATGTAAACTTTGAAAATTTGAAAGCAAATATCTCAAAAACTAATCTATTGATTTTCGAAATTTTTACACCGTTTAAAAGATATTCAAGAGAACTTCAAAAGAAGGTTCATTACTAGACCCATTTTTCCTATTAAAAATATAGGGGTAAAGTATACCCCTCGAAGATGGTGCGCGCTACAAAATCGACGTGTCCCAGCGTTTCTCTAAATTTACACAAAAAATACCAAAAAACACGTCTGTTACCTTTTAGTTGGAACACCCTGTATTCTAAATTACACAATGTACAAAAAATCTGACAAATTAAAGTTTTAGGCATAGCACTAGCTGGATTTCATTTAACAGAATCAACAAGAGGACAGCCTGTACTTCACTATCGGGGTTTCAAGCACTGTAAAAGAAGAGTCTGTAAAAATGGAACAATATTGTGGGCATGCGCTTACATGCAAAAGTCAAAGTGCCATGGAACTCTAAAAACAAATCCAGAAAAAACCGCTATTATTAAATTTAATCCTCATAATGTTTGCATAGCAGATTCTAAAAAAACACTGATTGAACTTTGTTTGTTTAACGTCCGAAAAAGAGTTAAGGTAGAAAAAGATCTCTCTCCATTAAAAATTTACCGAGAAGAACTGGAAAAATTCGGAATAGACAAAAGTGATGCACCTCCATATGAAAGTATAAGAGGAGCACTCTATAACCGTAGGGGCAAAAGTTTAAATTCAAAGAAGAAATCTTCAAAAGACAAGAAAGCAAAAGAAGCGACCAGTAGCGAATATAGAAAAATACAAAGGTTTATTGAAAGTGGTGTTCCTTACTAAGATTATTTACATTTTTATGTAGGTTAATTATAGGTGCAATAATATATGTAAAGAAAAATTAATAAGAAATAAAGTTTGTTGCTCTTTTTTATTTATATTGATATAAATAAATAGTTTCGGAAAAGCTCTTTTGTGACTGGACGCGACAACATAATTTGAGCAACTTCCTAACATTTACTAGTGTTTTTTGTAGGAAGGACTTTATAGTCGCGCCACTTAAAATGTACTCGGATTTAAGGTTTACTCATGAAACAAAATTATTTTTATAGTAACTTCAAGGAAGTCTTAGGAAGTGGCATGAGCCTCCATAGTATATAGGAGTCACAGGGTTTTCTGTGCATTTTTTAATTAACTTTGTTTGTTGTGTTAATTTTTTGGGTTATATTTGGTCTTTCTAATCGAACAAAATATATTTTTCGATAATGTCTCATACCTTTTAAACTATTGCACCTGCGCAACTATATCTTATCAAATTGGTAGGACAAATAATTACACATAGATTTGCCATATAAAAGAAAAATCGAAGCTGTTAATGAGGCCCCCTAGGTAGGGGAAAAAAGATTGTGATTTAAAATTAAAAAAAAACTTAATTGACTTATAACCTGCCCTATGTATGCAAATTTGCACCAAACGGTTACGGTTGACCACTTCTGACGTATATGTTCTGAATGTTATATATTTTATATTTTGTCCCCGCCTCCTTATTTTGACCCCACCGCAAAGTTAGAAAATCACTTATTCAAGATATTTTATTGGGTCGGTAACATATCATAAAATACAAAAATTTTCATCTTTAGGCACGGTCCCTACATAGGGGTTATAAAGATTAAAGTTCAAGGTATTTTTGCCATTTATAAGTTTTTGAATATGTTTAATTAAATATTGTTTTCGACATCAACAAGGATTAATTACTTGCAAGACTGGGTTAGGAACAAGTGAAATTTATTGCAAGGCAGCGACTTGTTTTTAGGCATGGTTTTCAGGATCGCTGTATGTTAATAAAAGTTGTATTTGGCTAATCTGTCCTTTCTCAAAGGTCCTCGTTAACAGCTTTGATTTTTTTTTCATATGGCCTGTGGGTAGTTGTGTGAGCTACCAATTTGATAAGACATGGTTGTACAGGTGCAATAGTTTAGATATAAGGCATAATCTAAAAGCACATCTTGCCTCCTTGCGCGCCCTAGGGGCAAAATATATATCGTTTTTTGACAGTTAAAGAATAAGTACGTTAATGCCGATGAGCGTGCCAAGTTTTATAACTCTAGCTTAAATATATTTTGAGACCCTAACCTTACTTTTTGACTGAGATAATTTTAGGAATGTTAGCAGCTCAGACAGTACTGGGGATCATTAGTATAGTAATCGGATAAAAGGTGTTAAATCTTCATCGAAAGCCCACGAAAGACGTTATGTTCCCGTACTATCATCAAAAGAGGTTGCACATTGGTACGTTTTGAATGAATCTGAATTTTTTTTGAAACTAGTGCAAATCTCAATTTTTTGCTGAGTTTAAAAAAGACATTTTACAATAAGTAATAAATAAACGGAGCCTGATCGATCTGATGCTTGCCCATCCATATTGGAAAAACCAAACAGTACTTCTGTCACAAACCTAGAATAGCACCAGGACTTAAACAAAACCGCCACGTTATATCACAATTTTGAATCACTAGAAACAAATACTTTCAATTTAACCAAGCTTCCATTGAAGATTGAACCAGAATAGTAAATGTTATAGTAATATGCTGCTAATTGAAATGATACAGTAAGAGATTTTTGCAAAGGCGGTTATGTGGTGTTTTCTAAAACATTGGTGACATTCGAAAAAAATATCAGTTTAATCCACAAATATATGGATTTGTTTTTCAATTACTTATTCAGACTTAAGATCTTGCGCATAGGATACTTATTGGACAAAGCTTTCGAATTTCTCTGGAGCTGCATTAAGTGTTATGGACAAAGGGTTGGTGCCTAAATGGCATAAAAAACACTGGCAGGTTAACTTGGTATTATACTTTAATTCTTTATGTATTTGTGTTTGATGTTCATTTTGTAGTTATGTGGATGTACTTATGCAGAAATAAAATTTCGGACTTCCATTGTCTTTATTTATTTTAAAACACGACGTTTCGGTTAGTAAGTATCTCTAACCGTTATCAAGTGTAAACTAAACAATCTAGTCCCTAGGCTACTACTTATACTACTTGGTCTGCAGTCAGGTGTGACGGCCCGCCCCCTTTTTTTAATCCTAAGACGCCTGTTTTCCTTAAGGAGTGGTTTCCATATGTTTGGTATGTCCGTGCTTGGTTGACTGAAAACTTCTTTATTCTGCATTATATACGCAGCTTCAATAAACTTTCGTTTTCGCCAATGCGACTCCTTTACTACTTAAACTTTAGCTTCTGACCACTGAATCCTGTGATCATTTGACCATGCATGATCTGCTAAACCGGATTTTTCAATATCCCCTAATTGGGTACTTTTTAGATGTTCATTTACTCTAACCTGAAGAGGGCGTTTCGTTTCACCTACATATGATTTACCACACTCACACGGGATTTGGTAAATACATTCCTTATTATTTGAGGGATTGTCTGGTTTTGTTTTAGTTACAAAACTTCTTATCGTATTTCCCGAAGAAAATACTGTTTTTATATTATAGTGTTTAGCTATTCGTCTTATGTTTTCTGAAATCCCTTGAACATATGGAATGTTAATAACACCTAACGGATTATTATTTTGAGAATTTGGTACATTTAGTTTGTTTTTAATTTTAAATATCGTTGAGTTTATTAATTTCTCGGAATAACCATTCTGTTGTAAGTCCTTTTTAATGTTAATTTCTGTGGTTAATTCTTCATTATTACTACAAATATTTACGGCTCTTAAATACAAACTTCTTATAACTCCTTGTTTTGTTGCAACAGAATGATTAGACTTAAAATTTAGGTACTGTCCCGTGTGTGTAGGTTTCCTATATACAGTGGTTTGAATGTTTCGGTCTGATCGTTTGACAAGAACATCCAAAAAAGGTAAGGCCGAATCTTTTTCAATTTCCATGGTGCACTTGATTGTTGGTCGAATACCGTTTAAATGGTGTAGAAAATTTTGTAGTTCGTCATCATTTTCCGGCCATATAATAAATGTGTCATCCATGTATCGTAGCCATAGTTTTGGTTTGACTCTTGCTGTGTTGATCGCATGGCCCTCGAACCACTCCATGTAGATGTTTGCTACCACTGGCGAAAGAGATGAACCCATTGGGAGTCCATCATTTTGCGCGTAAAACTTATCTTTCACTTGAAAGTAAGAGTTACGGTGACAGAGCTCCAAAAGATCCATCACCCCCTCCACCGATAGCGTTGTTCTCTCGTGAAGTGTATCATCAGTTTGTAATTTGTTTTTAATGATACTGAGTGACTCATTTATTGGCACGTTGGTGTAGAGACTTTCTACATCAAAACTTACAAATCTATCGCCGGGATCTAATTCGATACCTTTTAAAACCTCCACAAAATGTTCCGAGTTTTTGACAAAAGATTCGGACTTACCCTGTAGTGGTTGAATTATGTCCAACAAAAACCTCGACAAAGTGCTGGTCGGTGAGTCCCTGGAGCTGGTAATTGGTCGCAGTGGTATATCCTTCTTATGGATCTTTTGTAATCCATAAAAATGTGGTGCCTTACTGTGGTGTGGAGTCAGGCGGGATCTAGCAGCGTCCAGGATATTTTCAGCATACTTCTTCAAAGTCCTGTAGATGCGTCCTTCTATGGTGGTGGTTGGGTCTTTGGGTAGTTGCTTGTACTCTCCTTTCTCCAGAACTTCTTGGATCTTTTTGTCGTAAGTCTCGACATCCATGATCACCGTTGCGTTTCCTTTGTCGGCCGGTAGAATCTTGATTGATTTGTCAGCCTGCAGGTTCTTGATTGCCCGTTGTTCTTGACTGGTGATGTTTGTCTTTGGTTGCTTCTTTCTGTCCAACGTTGTTCTTACTTTATGGCGAATCTCATCAGCTTCGGGTTGAGGCAGACTAACGGTCTCTATTGCCGCAATAATTTCCAGTGTCATGAGCAACAACGAAGAATTGGTACTCAGTAAGGGACTTAAGTTCGCCATTGCACCGGCACAGACACCGACACTGGAAATTATTGCGGCAATAGAGACCGTTAGTCTACCTCAACCCGAAGCTGATGAGTTTCGCCATAAAGTAAGAACAACGTTGGACAGAAAGAAGCAACAAAAGACAAACATCACCAGTCAAGAACAACGGGCAATCAAGAACCTGCAGGCTGACAAATCAATCAAGATTCTACCGGCCGACAAAGGAAACGCAACGGTGATCATGGATGTCGAGACTTACGACAAAAAGATCCAAGAAGTTCTGGAGAAAGGAGAGTACAAGCAACTACCCAAAGACCCAACTACCACCATAGAAGGACGCATCTACAGGACTTTGAAGAAGTATGCTGAAAATATCCCAGACGCTGCTAGATCCCGCCTGACTCCACACCACAGTAAGGCACCACATTTTTATGGATTACCAAAGATCCATAAGAAGGATATACCACTGTGACCAATTACCAGCTCCAGGGACTCACCGACCAGCACTTTGTCGAGGTTTTTGTTGGACATAATTCAACCACTACAGGGTAAGTCCGAATCTTTTGTCAAAAACTAGGAACATTTTGTGGAGGTTTTAAAAGGTATCGAATTAGATCCCGGCGATAGATTTGTAAGTTTTGATGTAGAAAGTCTCTACACCAACGTGCCAATAAATGAGTCACTCAGTATCATTAAAAACAAATTACAAACTGATGATACACTTCACGAGAGAACAACGCTATCGGTGGAGGGGGTGATGGATCTTTTGGAGCTCTGTCTCCGTAACTCTTACTTTCAAGTGAAAGATAATGTTTACGCGCAAAATGATGGACTCCCAATGGGTTCATCTCTTTCGCCAGTGGTAGCAAACATCTACATGGAGTGGTTCGAGGGCCATGCGATCAACACAGCAAGAGTCAAACCAAAACTATGGCTAGGATACATGGATGACACATTTATTATATGGCCGGAAAATGATGACGAACTACAAAATTTTCTACACCATTTAAACGGTATTCGACCAACAATCAAGTGCACCATGGAAATTGAAAAAGATTCGGCCTTACCTTTTTTGGATGTTCTTGTCAAACGATCAGACAGAAACATTCAAACCACTGTATATAGGAAACCTACACACACGGGACAGTACCTAAATTTTAAGTCTAATCATTCTGTTGCAACAAAACAAGGAGTTATAAGAAGTTTGTATTTAAGAGCCGTAAATATTTGTAGTAATAATGAAGAATTAACCACAGAAATTAACAACATTAAAAAGGACTTACAACAGAATGGTTATTCAGAGAAATTAATAAACTCAACGATATTTAAAATTAAAAACAAACTAAATGTACCAAATTCTCAAAATAATAATCCGTTAGGTGTTATTAACATTCCATATGTTCAAGGGATTTCAGAAAACATAAGACGAATAGCTAAACACTATAATATAAAAACAGTATTTTCTTCGGGAAATACGATAAGAAGTTTTGTAACTAAAACAAAACCAGACAATCCTTCAAATAATAAGGAATGTATTTACCAAATCCCGTGTGAGTGTGGTAAATCATATGTAGGTGAAACGAAACGCCCTCTTCAGGTTAGAGTAAATGAACATCTAAAAAGTACCCAATTAGGGGATATTGAAAAATCCGGTTTAGCAGATCATGCATGGTCAAATGATCACAGGATTCAGTGGTCAGAAGCTAAAGTTATACATAAGGAGTCGCATTGGCGAAAACGAAAGTTTATTGAAGCTGCGTATATAATGCAGAATAAAGAAGTTTTCAGTCAACCAAGCACGGACATACCAAACATATGGAAACCACTCCTTAAGGAAAACAGGCGTCTTAGGATTAAAAAAAAGGGGGCGGGCCGTCACACCTGACTGCACACCAAGTAGTATAAGTAGTAGCCTAGAGACTAGATTGTTTAGTTTACACTTGATAACGGTTAGAGATACTTACTAACCGAAACGTCGTGTTTTAAAATAAATAAAGACAATTGAAGTCCGAAATTTTATTTCTACACAATCATTGTCTACGAGTTTCAAACAAAAATGTACTTATGCATATATGTAAAAATGTAAAATAATTTATATTATAGTGTATAATTATTATTTTGACGTAAAAAACTCAAATGAACAAGGAAAAATCAAAAAAATTACAAGTAAAACAGTATTTCGATGTATTTTCTTATTTTAAGGAAATATAAAATTTATTAAATTCAAATCAAGGATAGCTAGTTGTTAGATAGACAAATCAAGGCAAATATTCCTCTGCCTATGTTGCAGCTCGAAAAAGTATCAATAAAGGTCAGAATCGTTGCAAAATTATTTTTATCATTGTTCACATAACTTATGAATCATGTTTCTAAAAAATTTAAGTAGGTAAGTTTCTTTTTTAATTTTTTGACCTTTTTAGCGATGAAAGAAATAAACTTACTACGGCAGTGCCACCTCATAAGAGGCCTTGCCAAAGAGACTTTAGCAGAAGTTAAAGCTCTAAGAAATGATTTGAGAAAAACCTCAAATATTGATCAACCAACAGCAACAACAAGCTTGTATCCAAAAGTTGATAGCGTATATCCAGTAAATACAGATAAGGATTTAGATGCATTGGAAGTCTTTTTAAAACAAGATGACAACTTTAAAATTTCTGTGAGTAATCTACCTCTAGTTATGTTTATTTGTTTTAACTTTCAGTAATAGTAATAGCGATATGCTTTTTTGTCTTAATGTTCGTAAAGCCCTTCAAACTGATGTAATAAGATTTTTGCAATATTTTGTATTTTTCAAAATATCGTTTTTGAATAAGGTCAGCAAAAGACTGCAGGACTCGAAGCTGAAAAAATCTGTAAATGACATTGCGTCTTATGGTGTGTAAAGGTTTTTTCGCCATAACTTCCAAATGGCACAGCAGATTTTCGTAAACTTTCCGTCAAATATTCTCTGGCACCATACCGCTTTGTTTACTTATAATTTAAATTTCCCGCATTGCGCCGCGGTCCAACCCCAGCAGCAAAATTAACTTAAAATCCAAAACTACAAACGCTAATTTTAAAACAAATATTGAATACAAAAAAAACAAATTTGATGGTTTGTTTTCTGCAGTGTAAGTGTCAAAAATAGTAAAATATTGACGTAAAAAATTAAAAATCTCGAGGTTGATCTGACGTGACCACCCACATAAGCCAAGGCGTGATTTTTTTATTGGGCATGTTACAAAAATATAAGCTCAAAAGCCGTGCTCAAAAGGTGTTAATTTTTGACAACCACATGAAAAAAAAGTTATTTTTGAAGTGTTATTTTATTTTGATATCAATTAATTTTTTTTTCATTTTTATTATACTAATAACTAAATTACAATATCACAGCAGAGTCAATCAAACCTCTTTTCAATATCTGTTATCTATGCTTTCGTAAGACATATTTAGAATGTAATAATATCAGGTTTTTTACTTTTATATTGTAAAACACAAGTACACAGCAAATTGTAATTTTATTTTGATACTAATTAATTTATATTTATTAAAATAACTTTTATTATATTAATATTTAAATTACAAAATCACTGCAAAAAAATTATTTCTCAGAAAAAAAATCTTACCTGCCACTTATTCTAACCTATTACCTCTTTTCAATATTTGTTCTCTATGGTTTCGCAAGTCATATTTAGAATCTAATTTATCAAATTTTTTTTTACTTCTATTTGTAAAATGCATCAAGCAAGAAACTGAAACAACAAAACAGACAGTGTGCATTCGTCGTTGTTTTGACCCAGTCAACCGCACTCAAGAGGTTTGATCTTTGCCCCCCTAAAACTATTTACTAATTAGTGTTAAACCAAACCTAATTAAAAAAACTAAATCAATAAGCCGCGATCGCGCAAAACTAGTGGCTTAAAAATAACTAAGTGCCGTTAAAACACAAAACTACAATTGGATTACTTACTTACCATCGAGCTTATTTTATTTTCAACCAGAACTCTGATTAGCTCCTTTTGATTCGCTTTAATACCCATTAAGGATCGTTCCCTCATGCTTAAATTACGTTCTGATGTTCTCGCGATCTTTATTGTCCGATTGAGTGGTAACTTTATAGCTCCTTAGCCAAGAAACTATTACGCACTCGGCCCGTTTCAAAGACTACCTATTTACCCGATTACTTTCAGCATCATTGTGAGGGTTAGGTATATATCTCACGTGTGTTATAATATATACAATGTATTTGACAAGCCAAGCTAGAAACTATTCTGCTATCAGTATAGTAGTTTGAAAATTATTTTAAAATATTGAAAATGGAAGATTGTAGGCGGTACAATTTTCGTATTTTTGTTAGGCACTCGACGGGTTTCGCGTTGGTTTACATCATTCTTTACGGTTTGTCGTTCATAGTGATATCTGAATTGCGTTACACTCAACCATCTTTTAGATATTTTTGTCCTATATATTACTGAATAAAATGCTCTTGCTATCAGTCGGGTTATTTTAAAAATAATTACTAACGTATAGTTCGGTATGATATGTTTGTGTTTCAGGTTGTTGAGCTTAGAACATTGAGCGGATCTAATATACTTGAGGTTGATTGCGAATTTCCGTTAAATTCAACCGAAGATTTTGAAGCAGTGGAAGCCTATTTAAAAAAAGACAACAATTTTAAAAATTCTGTGAGTACTTTGCCTACTGTTTTTTATCATATATTAGAATATAAATTAGTGTACTGCAATAACGTACTGACGGAAGCTTTTTATCTAACTAAGTACAGGGTTTTTATGTTTATTTTTACACCATATCTAAAACGTTTATTTGAATAGATATTAAAATATGATACATACAAATGTTTCATATTTTTTTATTAAGCACAAGAATCTTTGAGTCAAAATGTTTTAAAAAAATTCTAAATGTGAAAATTTGACAGGTCGATAGTTTTTTTTTAATGGACCCTGTATATATTTTAAGACTTTTATAGATCTTTTCATCCTGATTTCAAAACTACAGTCGAACCTCTCTAACTCGAACCTCTATAACTCGAACCCCTCTATAACTCGAACCTTTTAAGCGGTCCCTGCACTTTTTACATGTATTTTAACCTATGTAACTCGAGTTTCTATAACTCGAACTCTCCATAACTCGAACTGTTTTGGTTGTCCCTTCAGGTTCGAGTTATAGAGGTTCGACTGTATATACGTTAATATTATTTCATTTATTAGTTTTGGGGAAATATGCATTTAAAATTTTCAAAACATAAATTGATACTCTTTAAAACATCAAGGCAAAAAGTGATGTTTTTGTAAGGTACCTATAAAATTTATTAATATTTACCAGCCGCGGTGATTCTGCGCGCGCAGTAGTGTGTGACGCCGCACACCAGTAAATTGAAAAAATAATAAAAAGAGTTTTAGAAAAAATAATACCTAATACTTTATTGGTGATTTTCCACATAGCCTCCTTGATTGTTAATACAATGTTTAATAATTTTTATAAATTTAAAGTGTTTCCAGCCTGTTGTAACACACCTTATTTTTTAATCGAGGCTTTTTGCTGGCTATTATAATGTGATTACTGTATTTAATATGGTTTGGCGGGTTGGTTGTGTTAATATGGTCTGCCGGGAAACTGAATATGATACTGGTTGCAAGCTATAGATGTGTTTTCATTATTTGAGTAAAACAATTTAATCATATCCATATTTTCTTGCTCGGAAAAAACCATTTTTAACCGCTTTTACAACTAAATTTGACTATTTGGCGAATAAATAGCATAAATTCTTTGTGTCAATGCAATTGTCTTTTTCATGGCTGCCTGGATGATTTAAAGAGTACCAATTTATGTTTTTAAAACATTCAAACGCCTATATCTCCAAAACGAAAATTAACGAAGTAATCTCAACATTTAAATTTTTGAAATCAGAAAGAAAAAATCTACAAAATCCCAAAATAATATACCATTAAATTTAGAATTTATTTTTGACAATCTGACATAAATATTCTTATAAAATATATAAATAAAATAAACTTCGTGAAAATTATGAAACTTTTTTATTTATCATATTTTGATATCTATTCAATTAAACGTTTTAGATATGGTGTAAAAATATACGGAAAAACCCTGTACAGCATGACGGAAATATATTTTTTCTACAAGGTTGTGAAAAATGTGATGTTGAAAAATTCTGCTTTCCCGCACTAGTTTGAAAAAATTTTTCCGCTGGTGCGGAGAATATTTCTGCACAGAAATGTCACATTTTAAAAAACCTGTACATATTTTAAGTTTCTGAAGAAACTATTTCATATGGAATGCCTCGGTTGCTATGGTGTAAATGTAAAATCTTATATTTCGTTAAAACACTAGGTATTTTTTTGTGTGTGCATTTGATTTATTTTTCTTGCAATTTAATTTTTTTATGGTTTCCTGACGCTCGTCGAAAAATAATTGTTTCTCAGTCAGTTTGCAAAACGCGGTTTTTAAACTTTCTGAATGACATTAGCAAAAAAATTAGTCATAGCATCAAAGTTTGGCAGTTACATTTTTTGAAAAAGAAATTATATATATCTCAAAACTGACAGTAACTAGAGTAACGTGGTTTTCACAATTTGATTAAAAACGTAAGTTTCAAAAACAAGGCCACCTTAATACCCAGAATGGTTAGATCTTGTGAGTTGCTGCACGTGCCTTCTGGCTTCAATTTTTACATTTCAGGTTGCTGAGCTTAAGAAATTAGGCGGATCCCATATACATGACTTTGTATCTAGAGCACTTAAAACTTTAATGACAAATGAACTCGCACTACAATACAGCTGGTTGGGGAGAAAAGGAAAGAAGCCGTTCAGTTCTCTGTTAATGGCTAAACTAGTAATAGGTAGGTGCACTTAGAACGGTATTTTTTATCATGT
The DNA here is from genome assembly GCA_963576565.1 of Aspidapion aeneum. Lineage (NCBI taxonomy): Eukaryota > Metazoa > Arthropoda > Insecta > Coleoptera > Brentidae > Aspidapion > Aspidapion aeneum. Next base: position 59,771,993 of record OY755045.1, read on the forward strand.
GAAAAAGAGTAGGTCTCAGAATTTGTAAATTATTCAATTTATGTATTATGCCATCATAAAATGACCACGTAAATGAAAAATATAGGAAACACCTATTATGACGCGTCTAAATTATGCATCTCTCGCTGGCGCAGATTCGTGAAGTATTATCAGCATCAGACTTTTGCGTTCATACCTATTAGATAGTTTTTGGTCATGCCAAAAACGGCCGACGACTAACGCAACTTGACACTGTTGACATTTGAACGTCACATGTTGTTAGCGGCTTCCGTGGAACGCCGCAAACTCACGGACGGTTAACATAGGATTTTTGACATACGTAGAACGTGCACAATTCTGTTTTAGCGAGCTTCTATTAAATTCCGCGCCATTTGGTGGCGCAGGTTGCACAGGTCACAGCAGTGTTGAGCGCACGGTCCCTATATACCGTGTGTTGAGCGGCACCAGGGACAGATGGAAGAACATTAAGCAATCTCTGGCCGATCCCATTTCTTTCACATAGGGGATAATGGGGTAATAAGTAATAGAAAATATTTTTTGCTACTATTGCAGTTTGTCTTTTGTCATTTGAGATATCTGAAAAACCTTTCAAATTTTCAACTACAATATTAATAAAGTTTTAGCACTTTTGTTTTTACAAGCAAACCACTTCAAATAATATTTTTTTTGTCTGAAGGAAACACTTTATTTTCAGTTTTAATACTTAAATGTTCTGTCAAATGTAAGACTTTCTATGTATTGTTTTAAATTTTGCCTGTCATAAACAAGTAGTTCAGAATGGAAATGTTTCTTATTACCCTTTCGTTTTGACTATCGTGGGGTAATAAAACACATCGCAATGGGGCAATAAAAAATATATATTTTTTTTTATTGTATATTGATTTGAGTACTTAGCGATGTTGCCTTCAAATTTGGCAAAAGTGACCTTTGTTAAGCTTTAGAAATGGCAAGTTGCAAAAATATTAAAGAGCATCTAACTCAAATAGTCAACAGCACACCGGTCTATTTTTTAAGTGATTACTTACAGGCTACATTTTCGTACATATATTATTTGGTCAAGACGCCTAACTTTTTCCCCCGCAAAAATACTTGAAAGTGCTTCCTAGCAGAGTGTGCAGGCGTAGACATGCTTCGTGCATCGGACTGACTAAACCAAGCATATGATTTGTAGAACAATATTGCCATTAACTTTCACACATTAAAAAAAAATTGCTGGATACTAATTTTTTTAATGGAACGAGCCAACCAACACATTTCACTTTCTATTGCGTTTATAGACTTTGAAAAAGCTTTCAATTGCATTGAGCACTGGGCAGTAAAAGCATCTTTAATTAATAGCCGAATACACAGATTTAATAGTCAATATAGCGAAGCAACCACATCAATCAAAATCCACGAAGGAACCAAGCCGATCCCAATAAGAAGAGGTGTCAGCCAGGGTGACACAAGGTCCCCTAAACTATTTAACCAGGCCCTATAAGATCTTTTACAAAAATTAGATTGGAAAGAAATAGGCAACAAAGTAAACGGACAATACTTGAACCATCTAATATAAAGTCTTAATAACAGATAAGAAAGAAGAACTGATAAAAATGCTGGAATAACGGGATACAGTAGCTAAAAATATAGGTTTGAGTATGCACTACACTAAAACTAAAATCATATCAAACACAGATGTAGATATCACGATCAGAATAAACCAAAAAAATAGAACAAGCACAGGAATATATACCTAGGCTGGGACAAATTACTTTATTTTATTACATATTTGGATTCCACGAATAATTCAGGCACCATAGCTCTATTGTCAATAGTTTTCGAGTTAGAGCCCCGTGAAAAATGTAATTCTAGAAACTTTAGGGGCCTATAAAACTCAAACGGTTTGACTTAGACCAAAATAACTTTGACATGCCTATCTTAGTTTTTGATAAGGTAATAATAATTTAATTACAAAAAAAAGAGAAAAGCTAGGTGCAAACTTTTCGTTGGACCACCCTGTTTTTCCTAATGTAAAAACAACGTTTTTTAGCCACGTTACTTGTGCTACTCTTCAACTAATATTTCTTATCTTCCTAGCCCGCACAGCAATGGCTAGAAAAAATATTGTTTTCGACGAACAATTTTTTTTGAGATAACGCCGAAAATGTGTTATTTGGGTGTATTTTGACCTACCCTAGCAGTATCGTCGTGATGTCTGTGTGTGTGTGTGTGTGTGTAACACGATAGCTCCTAAACCGCTCAACCGATTTTCATGAAATTCTTAGGTAAAATAGTATTCGATACTGTAACGAGCTGATGAGATTATGGTCGAAATTCATCAATGCTAATGACAGTAAAAAAGTTTAAAAAATGCTAACTTTAGCGGAGAGTCGCATCAATATGCGGTTTTGGGAATATTGTAGCGCACATTTTTTTCAATAATTTGTGTTATAACCAAAAAATTGGTAGGGCCTTTCGTTTCAGAGATATTTATAAAAACTGTTTTTAAGGTTCAAATAGCATGGAGTTTACTTGGAGTGTGCTAATGGGTTAGGAAGGTATCAGATCGGTCATGGATCCATTTATTTTGTTAAACAAGATCCCTTATAGTAAATGGTCACTTTAAGTTGTTGCATACGCTAGGAACTGTTAATTTTTTATATTATGAGATATCTTAATTCTATTTAGGAGTCTTTTTGGTAACTAATGGGTAAGGATATTTTTTCTTTTTTCCAGAATCTGCAAATGCCGCCATTGCCAATGCGTCAAAAAAAGATGCTGAAACGTCTATACAGCTTTGGTTAAGACGAGCATTCGACCGTCAAAAGTATATACTTAGTAAAAAAAAATAATTTTATTTGAACGATTTAACTTTATAGTTAATAAGTTTTATGTGGTGACGACATTTTTAAAAATTTTGATTACAATTTTCTAGTTTACTTTTGTAACATAATATATGATTTTTTTGATTTTTATCATACTTGTTTTGTTTATATAACTTTTAGCTTAAATAGAATGATACTGTAATAAAATTATAATAATATTTCCAAAAATATATCTTTTCTACGAGCGTGCGGAAAATCACATTTTGAAATAAATAAACCACCATTTTTCCGCATGGCGTGCGGTAAAATTTTGCCACACGCTGTTTTTTTGAGTTGGGTTGAGTTTAGGTTGGCTGGTTCACCACTTACACCACTCATTCGAGAAATACCCAATATTTTGAGATAAGAAATTGAAAAAAGGAAATCAGTAAAAACGATGCATATAAAATATCTAAAGTGCACCTACCTTAGTTTTCATCTAGTTGAAGTCGTTTTGGTCGCTTAGAAGATAGGAAAAACGGGAAAATTGTAGCACTCACGGCGTTTTCTGTGCTTCTTGTCAGTTTCCCGATTGCGACTCTTCGCGCAGACTCGCGCGTTTCTCGGTGCGGGGATAAGTCATATGCATATACCCCGCGAAATTTGAAATGAAAAATAATATTAAAATATAAAAGTAGCCAAAAGCTGGCAAATAACTCTTGCACCAACAGAGACAATTTCGCACACAACCAAAGCGGTTTTTTTTCTCCACCGAAGAAGAACATTTTAAAAATTTGATTTTCCGTGTTTAAAGATATATTTTTTATTTTAGTGACCTTAAAAGTAAAAAAATCTCGTTGACAGAGAAAAGATATTGTCAGGGTTTGACTTTTTAAAGACAGTTAACTTGCTGGTCTCATTTGGATAGACGGTTGCTATGACAACAAAGTATAAACGACGCCGTTTTTCAAAGTTTTTTAAAAGAACAGCAACTGCAAAATGGAAGAGCTTGCAGAAGAAATTCTTATCGCAGCCGATACAGCTAGCTCAAAGCTTGTACAGCATAAATCAAGGGAGAGGTACGAAATTTTTTTTATTTATTTTGAGAAATGGTGTTCTCGCAAACACGTTCAAAACATGGTAACAGAAGAAGTATTTCACGCATACTTTTTGGAGCTATCGAAAACCTGCGCATCATCCACACTGTGGTCAAAGTTTTCAATGATAAAACTCACGGTAAAATTGCTGAAAGATGTTGATATTGGTCAATTTAAAAAGCTTGTTGCTTTCCTAAAACCAAACAAAGTTGGCACATTTCCGAAATAATCAAAAATTTTTGAAAAACACGAAATTGACAAATTTTTGTCTGAAGCGCCTGATAATATATACTTGATGATGAAAGTAGCTGCAATTTTTGGCGTCAGAGGGGCATGTCGACATAGCAGAAAAAGAAGACGAAAACGTATGTACCCAGAAAGTTTGTTGTTTTGAACGAGCAAACCAATTATCTACATTTTTATAAAAAATACAAGGAACTACGGCCTTTATCTACAGCTCACGACAGATTCTTTTTAAACTATAAGAACGGAAAATGTAACACTTAATGCGTAGGCATCAGCACTTTCGGCAAAATGCCTTCCAACATTGCCGGCTTTCTTGGTTTGAAAAATCTTGAACGCTACACTGGGCATAGCTTCCATCGAACATCGGCAACAATATTTGCTAACGCAGGCACCAGTTTGACGAATCTAAAACGTCACGGAGGTTGGAAAAGTTCCACAGTAGCGGAAAGCTACATCGAAGATTCCATCCAAAATAACAGAAAACTGGCAGGAAAAATTGTACAACCTTCGACATCAATAGAACAGCGAGAGCAATATATCGAACAAGAAAGTCTTGCAAGTTCCAGCGCTACTAGTACTACCATTCAACAACAAGAAAATCAACTTGCCAGTACCAGCGCTACTACTGTTCCCAGTCATCAACCAGCCCTTGTTTCAAACTCAATGGTGAATCAGGAAGATTTGAAGTCGACGATGACGATGAGTAACTTGAGCAGTGGTACTTTCAATGTCACTGTGATAAATAATTACAATAAATTAATAGGTAGTAATATTTTTTTGTTTATTGAAGTTTCATTCTAAATAAAATATATAGTTTCAATTGTTTTTACTTTTTTTCAATTTTTAATATGATAAGTTTAACTAAAAAAAATCGAGAAAAAATTATAATTTTTTACATTTTCCGCACGCTCGTAGGAAAAATGTTCTACCTAAGTGTGGAAAGCATTTTCCGCAAACGCCGTTGCGTGCGGAAAAGTGTAACTTTCCGCACGTGTTAAGTAAATAACTATTTTCATTAAGACAACATATTGGTATTTTTTTACATTTTAATGGTTTTTAGGTAAATACAAATGCAAAATGTGCAACAGGACGTATGACAAGTATATTTCCTATTACAGTCACATAAAGTACTACTGCAATCAAGAACCTAAGCACTGTCCTGTACTTGGTTGTTCATACAAAAACCACCAAAAAATAAATTTAAAAAGACATGTTACTAAGAATCACAGTGACAATGATTTGGATGTTCTCCTAGCTTTGATTAATAACTAAAACTGTTAGGTACTTGTTATAAAAAGTGAATGAACAATTAGGTAGGTCATTGTTATGCTTTTTAGTTCTATAATTTTACGCAATTAAATTTATGGTATTTTCATTCAAAACCAGGGGCGGCTGATCTTTAAGGCCCCATGGCCGCGCCCCCGCCCCTCAAAAAATATAAAAAAATAAAATCCTAATTATAAATATTTTTAATTAATTGTTTTGCTTATTCCTTATTTTTTCATTTCGCCTTGACGCATACCCTTATCTAAAGCACTATATATTTGTTTTGCCAGGTTCATTCATCATAAAACCAAATTGCTTTGGAAATATAAGTTAGCAATTTTTACCATATGGATAATATTTTATTCATCTTGTAAACTAGTTTATTTCAAAAATATAGTAAAATTAGTTTTTTATTAAAAGATTTATTATTAAGAATAAAACAAATTGTAAAAACAAAAAATACCAAATATTGTTTCTTTTGTTTTATATCGTCTACTTTGCTAATTTTATGGGTGACTTCTCAATTTCTTTGAACCTTCGCTTAATTTTGGTACCCTTCTTCTTTTTTCTTTTGCTGCAATATATGTTATTTAACTTGATATTTTTTTCTAGTCTCTTAGTTATTTCTTCAAATAAATAGTGTGGTTAATTACAGATTCATTGATATTATTTTTAACAAGATGAGATAAGTAATATTATTAATCTTTTATCATTTAATCATAAAGTTATTGCAATTTTAGAAGAAATCAAGAATAATATTGAATTGTACGATATTCGTTTATCAGTTAATAATGAAATACTAGGTCCATACCCAAAACCGATAGTGCCAAACGTAAAAATATCACATTTGCCTGAATTGCTTGACAAGGCCGAAAATGGAAAAACAAAAAGACGTCGCTGCATGGTGTGTTGGAGGAAAAATAGGAAGAGAAGAGACTCCATTTATTGTTGTCCATTGTGTTCAGAAAAGCCTGGTCTTTGTCACACACCATGTTTTAGAATTTTTCATAACCAATAAGTTTACCCAAATATCTATTGATTTTGTTTTAGTTAATTATTCATTGTTCTGCATAAATTTTATATTTACCTGAGAAAATGTATTTTAGTTTAGTAACAAAAGTTTCCTAACAAACATTTTGCCAAAAAGTACCTCGCGCATTTTACGCAACAAAGTACATGACCGTGCCTTGAACGCGCCAGTAGCATCTTTAATTTAAAAAAACAATAGAAAAAATGATACGCTATTTTTTTCTTTGTTAAATGTATTTTATATTATTAATAAAAAACATAGTGGCGCCGGAGGTCGTGATCAAATTTTTCCAGTAGCGAATGTATCAAAAAATATTTATTTAGGTTTTTTAAACGGTCAAATTCGAAAATTTGTCGTCAAAAAATAAAAATTGAAATCAAGCAAAAATAAATATGTTATCAGAGTTTTTAACGTTTAATTTTACTAATTACTCAAATGTTTTTGGACAGTATTCGGCTGCGTGGTTATTGTATTTCTTGCACGGTATAGACGCAAAAAAAAATCACAAAATTTTTACCCATGCAATTAAAATTTTAAGTGCCGAAATCTCTAAAACCCTTGCTCTGTGCGACATCAAAACATTATAACTTTTTTACATAAAAAGGATTGCAAAAATTATATTTTAAATAAAAACTGGTATAAACAAAGCTTGCGTGGTATTTTTAACGCGTTAATTGGCTGCGCGTGGTATTTTTAGCGCATTAATGGACGGCGCGGTTTATTATATTTACGCAGTTAAAAACTTGCGTGGTATTGGGCTACGCGGTTTAATATTTTTGCGCGGTAAAAAACCTTGCGCAGTATTTCTTTGCGCCGTATTTTTGTTGCGTATTTTACCTTGCACGGTATTTATTTGTGCGGATATAAGCGGCGCGATTTTTAACCTTTTGTGGTATGTTTTTGGGCGGTAATTTGCTGCGCGTTTATTGTATTTTTTGCACGGTATAGACGCAAAAAAATCACAAAATTTTTACCCATGCAATTAAAACTTTAAGTGCCGAAATCTCGAAAACCGTTGCTCTGTGCGACATCAAAACAGTATAACTTTTTTTACATAAAAAGGATTGCAAAAATTATATTTTAAATAAAAACTGGTATACACAAAGCTTGCGTGGTATTTTTAGCGCGTTAATGGGCTGCGCGTGGTATTTTTAGCGCGTTAGTGGGCTGCGCGGTTTATTATTTTACGCAGTTAAAAACTTGCGTGGTATTAGGCTACGCGGTTTATTATTTTTGCGCGGTAAAAACCTTGCGCAGTATTTCTTTGCGCCGTATTTTTGTTGCGTGGTTTTTTTACGTAGGTGATATAAACCTTGAACAGTATTTATTTGCGCGGATATAGGCGACGCAGTTTTTAACCTTGTGTGGTATGTTTTTGGGCTGTATTCGGCTGCGCGGTTATTGTATTTTTTGCACGGTATAAACGCAAATAAAAGTCACAAAATTTTTACCCATGCAATTTAAACTTTAAGTGCAGAAATCTCGAAAACCCTTGCTCTGAGCGAAATCAAAACAGTATAACTTTTTTACATAAAAATGATTGCAAAAATTATATTTTAAATAAAAACTGGTACACACCGAGATACAAAAAAGTTACACCTTTAGTGTAAGGGTGGCGAACCAGAGAATACCCTGTACAAAGTACACCAAACTTTTTACTGAAATCAAATTGCTCATTCCAAAAAACCAAATTTTGTTGCAAAAATATTAATTAGTAAAAAAGTTATTAAAGAAAATGGTCATGAAAACATAAAGTTTAACACCCTATATCTCGGGTAATATCAACTTTTGAACGATGATAAGTGTAGCTGAATCTTAGTATTTTGATCCAAGGAATCTGCAGTTTCACTATGTATTATTTCTGGAATTGTATAATGTCGTCCAAAACAGCTAAAAATTGGTGTTTCGGACGGATAGATTTTGTTTCGGATAATTACGTTTCTTAACATTTTAGGTTGCTACAACTTTGTTAATTGTAATTTAAGGATTTTTTAAGGTTTTGTTAATTTGTTTGTTTTTTGACCAAATCGAAGAAATTTCACGTTTTTTACCTTCCTAGCCCGCGGAGCAATGGCTAGAGAAGGTATTATTTTCGACGAAAATTTTTTTTTTGAGATCCAAAAATGTTTTATTTGGGTATATTTTGACCTATCTTAGCAATATCGTCGTGATGTCTGTATGTGTGTGTATGTCTGTCCGTAACACAATAGCTCCTAAACCGCTGAACCGATTTTCATAAAATTTTAAGATAAAATTGTGTTCGACACTGTAACGAGCTGATTAGATTTTGGTCCGAATCCAAAAATGCTAACTTTTTAACTGAGCATTGTATCAATATGCGGTTTTTAAAATATAGTAGACCACGTTTTTCTCCAGAATTTGTGTTATTACCAAAAACTTCGTAGGAGCTTCCGTTTCTAAGATATTTACAAAAAACTGTTTTCAATGATGATATATCATGGACTTAATGTGTGCTAATAGGCTAGCTGGAAAGGTATTAGATCCGTCATGGATCCATTTATTTGTCACTTGTCTTTGCTTGTTTTTATATTATTTTTGAAAATAAGTAGTAATAAGACAAACAAAAGCAGCCTTGTGCCGGAAAATGTAATATATCCCGTTTAATTTGAAAAGTTTTAAGTTAACCAGAAGTTAACATTGCCCCTACAGTGTTAATTTATTTAGAGAAAATTGTGCTGTTTTAGAGGATTGGAAGAGCTTGATGACAAACTATATGTTTTTAATATTGAAATAAGTTTTACTAACTACAAGTAAAATACTCTGTCAATATTTGGGCCCCTAAGCTCACACTAGGTACTATAGTTATAGTGTACGTGTGAGCTAATATAACTAAAAACTGAAATATATTTTATTCAACTCCACACTAAATTACCTCTTGTTTGATACTACACAAGCCATGTTTTGACTTAAACTAAAATTTTTGAAATCAACCCTGACCCTTAAAAAATACAAAAACTAAAATGTATTTTGTTGAACTCCGGACTTAATTACCTTTCGTTTGATATCACACACGCCATATTTTCACTTAAACTCTAATTTTTGAAATATACCCCCACCCTTTTCCGAAAATAAATTAAAATGTATTTTGTTTAACTCCAGACTCAATTACCTTTCGTTTGATATCACACACGCCATATTTTCACATAAACTCTAAATTTTGAAATCTATCCCCACCCTTTTATTTGGTTTGTGTTCGGTGGATTTTATTGATTTTTAAATGGGACCATTTCGACCGAGGACCCAGCCTAGGTACCAAATTTCATTGAAATCGGCCAAGCGGTTTTTGAGTTATGCGCGTTGGTCGTTACAGACAGACAGACAGACAGACATACAGAAAGACACACAGACAGACAGACAGACGGCGCAACCAAAAAGTTTCAAAATCATCTGAAACGCAAAGATATATAAAAATTTTTGAAATCGGAGCAACTTTTTTTTTCTCGAAAAAATTCACAATAGCTCACACTACTATAGTATAGTATATGTGTGTGCTAAAATGGTGGATTTAGAATTCTAGAAACTTTAAGGGTTAATTAATGTACTTATTTTTCCTTCTTGCTACGGTAGTTTACAAAATATACAGGTTTGAAATTTAGAATTAACCCGAGTGACCCCGTTTTTAGAGGTTTTTTGAGTTTTTGAAGGTTTCTTCGTCATTATAAGAATAACGCGAAACAAATGTTCTTTTGGTAAAATCGTGCTTAAGATTTTCTACTAAAAAATTTTCTCAAAAAATTGAAACAAATATTTTTTTTCTTGACTGACACCCATATATAGTTATAGCAAATAATATCATAACCCTAAAAAGTTAGCCAAAGTCAAGTTAATGTCAAAAATTCTAAGGCGAGATTTAACAATTTATATAAAAAATAATTCGTTTCCTAATAATCGTAATATTTAATTATTTTTTTAATTAGTTTATGAAAATAATTGTTATTATTTTTAAATAAAAGGGTACCTACTGTATATATTTTTTATTTTAACATAATTTACTGAAGATAAGCCCCAACCTACAAACGAGGGAAACTGATATAAACTGCTTTTTTAGGAATATACAATTGCAAAATTTGCAGCAGAAGATATGATAAATACATTTCCTATTACACTCACAAAAAGTATTACTGCAATCAGGCACCGAAGCATTGTCCGGCAATTGGGTGTTTGTATAAAACTCATCAAAAAACTAACTTGAAAAAGCATGTTATGAAAAATCATACTGATAACAACCTACATGCCCTTCTAATGATTATAAACGATCGAAGCTACTAGTCCTATTTTTTATTAAGAGAGTAGTTTGCCTTTAAGAGCGTTTGGGAAACAGCCTCAGAGAGCAAGGGAAAACCAAGTTTGATTAAATGGAAATGTATAAATGAAAGAACACCGCACCCGTTTACACAGGCCTTATGCGAAATTTTTGACTCGGTGGGATTGGCTATAATTTTAGTATGTTATATTAGGATATTATGTAACTGAAAAAAATTTAAGAAAAGTTAAGTTTTTCGATGTACGGTTTTTGAGATATAGACGATCAAATTTCGTTAAATGGTCGTTTTTGGGTATGTTCTAATAATAATAATAGGGTCTTTAAAAAATAATAATAATAAATAATAAATTATTTAATATAATAATACGTTCCTTATAAATAATTTTTAAGTTATTTTTGGAAAACGGCTCGGTGAATTTTAATTAAACTTTACCTGCTTATCTTCGTAACTTAACGTCACACTAGGAAAAAAATGTTTCTTTTTCTATGTCTAGTTTTGATGATATTAATTTTTGTAGCCAATTTTTGCTGTACTTACCGAAACTCCAAACAAATAAGGGCCAAAACAGTAGAAAAATAAAATATACCTATACAGGGCGTTATAGTATATCTATAAGATAATTTTAATATAAGTTAATTTGTTCAGTTATTTTCTAACTTAATAGTTTCCAGCACAAAATAATAAATTTACTCTGTGGTTTCCAGTTTATAGTTTAACAAAAAAGTTACTTGTTATTATTATTAGTATTAAAATACTACAATAAAACAAGCTTTTTTCTTGAGACACCCTGCATATATTTTATTTTTCTACTGTATTGGCTCTTATTTATTTAAAGTTTCGGTACGTACAGCAAAAATTGGACGTTAAAAACCTTTTTTTTTTGTCGCCGCCCTGTAAATGTAAGATAGTTAGAGCTACAAAAATTAATATCTTCAAAACTAGACATAGAAAAAGAAACATTTTTTTCCTAGTGTGACGCTAAGTTACAAAAGTAAGCAGGTAAAGTTTAATTAAAATTCACCGAGCTGTCTTCCAAACATAAATTAAAAATCATAAGGGCAAAAAAAAAAATTTTTTTAAAGACCCTTTGACTCAACCAAAAGCTATGGTATTTTTTTATATAATAAAAATATTCTTTGAGCTGGATTTTATTACAAAATATTTAACAAATTGATTTTTGTCATACGGAAAATAGCCTAAGACAGCTAAAGTCAATTTTATTTAGTAAGAAAAAATACCTAAAAAAATTAATATCTATAAAAGTGGGAGCAACCAAAAGACAAAAAAAAATTTTCTTTAAATTTTATATAAAACTATTAGTCTGTGCTACAATAAAAAGTGCTAGTTATATAATTCGGTAAAAGTGCAGATATAAAAAAATGTTTTTTTGACTATCCCTCGTATATTATTTATTGAATTAACAAGAATGACATCATAAGTGACATTTACTAAGTCATTTTTATAGCCAATTAACTTTTTTCGGTTAAGATGTAAGAGTTATTATTATTAGTACATACACAAAAACGACCATTTAACGAACTTTGACCGTTTATATCTCAAAAACTGTACATAGAAAAACTTAACTCTGCTTACATTTTTTTTAGTAACATATCCTACTATAACATACTAAAATTTTAGCCAAATCCACCGAGCCAAATTTTTTTTATAAGGCCTGAGTAGGGTGAGGTGTTTTTTCGGAGTTCCATTGTCTTTATTTATTTTAAACACGACGTTTCGGTTAGTAAGTATCTCTAACCATTTTCAAGTGTAAACTAAACAAGTCTAAAGGCTACTATTTATCCTGCTTGGTGTGCAGTCAGGTGTGACCGCCCGCCCCCGTTTTCAATCCTAAGATGCTTGTTTTCCTTAAGGAGTGGTTTCCATATGTTTGGTATGTCCGTGCCTGGTTGACTGAAAACTTCTTTATTCTGCATTATGATATATATCAATAAACTTTGGTTTTTGCTAATATGACTCCTTATGCAAAACCTTAGCCATTTAAAATACATACGCAAAAAACATGTTACTTAGGTATACAATACTCTATATGTCTTCTTATCGTAAATCCCGGATATAGCGAACCAGTTTCCGTGAAATCTTCGAGTTCACTATATCCGGACTTGTACTTACTAACCAAAACGTCGTGTTTGAAATAAATAAAGACAATGGAATTCCGAAATTTTATTTCTACTCAATCATTGTCTACGAGTTTCAAACAAATGTAAATGTATTATTTTATTTACTCAAATGATATTAATAAAAAGAAATATATTTTATTTCTATAGTTTTATTACCTCCGGTCTTAGATCAAAGCAAATTGCTTTGAAGTAAAATCATTTGTGCTTTTCTATTCACCAAGAGAATATTTTCTTCATATGGCACAAAAAATGTCTTGCCCTTTATTTTAATGTGAAACAGAAATTGTTTTATTATAAATTGGAACTGAATTAATCTAAGGCATCGTTTTCTCTGGAAGCAAAATATTACTTATATGACGACAATTTGCTTTATTACAAAATGGAGTATACTGAAACAAGACAATTAAAGAATAAAAATATTCTCATTTCAAGATTAAACGCTGCGTTGAACTAAAAAGAAATATTTAAATTCAAAACAAATTGTTTTAAGTTAAAACAATTTATTCAAGAAAAATACGTGTTTTCATTGTAGACAAAATTTTTTACCGTGTAACATGCGTGTATTTTCGTGTCAAATCCACCTGCGTCGCGCGCGCCAAGCTGCTTTAATAGGGACTTATTGCAATAAACCCAGGCACTAATTGAGCCGGGCCCTATTCTGACAGTTTCACATTATAACAGCTGTTTTCTTTCAAAATTAGGCCTTTGCGTATTATAAGAGCCGGATTTATAAATTCGACTTCTGTCTGTACTATTACTGCCTGGCCTTATTGCAATAAGTCCCTAATATAGGATTATTACATGTACTTAGGGCTATCAAAGTTTTAGCCTTCACCACAAAGTTTATACTGTGGCCCCCCGCGTTGCTGTGCTCTCCGTTTTCTCGTTTTCTTAACCTATCGCTTTTGTTTGTATTACACAATTTAAAAAAGTAATTATACAGGGTTTTCGTTTGCTGAAAAAATCTAAATTAAATCTGCGGAAAAGACAAAAGAGGTATAGATATAATAAAAATGAGCCTTAGATTTGGCAAACTTATTAGGAACAATATGACAAAGCTAACAGTCAGTTCCTAAATATAGTTGTTTTTATATAATTCGATATAGAGGATTAAAATAAATAATTTCTAGGTCATCGAACTTCAAATGACCTTTAAAAATTTGAATAAATGCACATAGCACGATTGATGACTTTTTCTTCCTTAAAAGTTTGAGGTTGGTTTATTCTATATATCGATACCATAATTCTGATACGTCGTAGCCCACAAAAAAATTAAAAATTAAAATTCATATTTTTGCGTCAAAGGTTAGTAATTATGCATAGCTACAGCGGCGTAGCGTGCCCGAAAGAGCGGGGGGGGGGGACAGCTAAAAAGGGCGCCTCTGAAAACTGATGAAAAATCTTGTGGCAAAAAAAAACAAAAAGGTCAAAAAGGCGCCTCTCACAAATCTTGCGACCAAAAAACAAAAAAAAAGGTCTTCATGTCGTAAGTTTCCTTTGGCACCCACTCAATTGGCCATTACCGGCCCGACTTAATAAAGCTGAGGGCGCTTCGGCCACCTATGAGGCGCCACTACCCTCGGGGCGGGGGGGGACGAACCCCCCCCCCCCCCCCCACGCTACGCCGCTGCATAGCTATATGCTGCTAAATCGTCGCAACCAAAAAAAAATATCGTCGCAAGTCGCATAATGGTTACGCTATGTAATTTGCTTCTAACTTTTCTTATTCCTTTAAAATTTTGTTGACTTGGGTATCGATATGCTCATTTTTGCTATAAAAATAAACGAGACACTCTGCAACTATACATAATTGCAATTAGATAAATGTGATCCGGTGAATATACAAAATTGCTATATAGTTAAACATTTTAGACTTCTTGTTCATTAAAAATATAGGTACATTATATTATATAATTTTGCTTTACCACACTGACTTACACTGTTGTTATTGTACATCTCCTAGTGGCGTTTGGAGGTTTAAATATGGCTACCATTTTTAAAGCAAAATTTTATATTCTTTTTATTTATTTCTAACCTTTGTGTTGAAATAATATCTTTGTTACAACTAACAGAGATGATTCATATCGCATGGTATTTATGAATAATTCGTCGGTGCCAAAATGTGCGAAGGTCAGCGTTAGTTTCTATAGTGTATAGGTTTTAGTCAAGGATCCTATCTAAAAATTCATTTATTTCTTTATAGAACTTACAAAACACGGGACTCTATCTGAAATTGTGACGTATACTATTAACATAAAGGCCAATCTTAAGATAATATAGATTGTAAAAATCGAGATAGAGCCTTGTCATGAGACGAACGAATTTATATAAATATTAGAAACTATTATATTCACGGGAAAAATAAGTCAAGCCTTCAACCAAAATCTAGACTTGTAGACCTAGGATTGTAGCACTTAGCACTGTAGACCCTTGAGTAAATACTGGTGTGCAAATTTATTATAATTGATTTTCTTAAAAGAATTTCTTGACATAATATTTAGTAGTAATTTACCTAACAAGTGCGAAAAGTGATACTTTACTGCACGCGACGGTAATTGATAGAAGGACGCGCAGCGGAGTTAGATCAAGACGTCAACGTCGGTAAAGGCACTTTATGCCAGAGTAAGATACAATATTTTACCCATGAACATATAAAACTTCAAGAAGGCATTTTAGAACTATAAAAATATATATGTATTATGTAGGTAAACAGTAAAGTTTAAGGTAGACTATATACGAAGTAACAACTGGAACGATCACGGCTATACATTCCGTACATGGGACATTAAGGCAAATATTTTAAGAGTTTTTTTAGAGTTAGAACATACAATGAATGCTAAGCATTGCAACCTTTCTCTCTTTAATTCTAATCACCGGTGGTATTCTGTGAACTTAATAAATCAGAAAGATTGCTGTCAGTATGTTTTTGAAATTGTTTTTGTTAAACAAAAATAAAAAATCGGAACACGATGCGTTGCTTGTGAAAACGAGTTTTATAGGATTAAAAGCCGGTTTCCTCTTTGAATTAAGTAGCTTTAATTATTAAAAAAACTTTATTAGTGAACGGACTAAAAATTGGCTTATAGACTTCGATAGCTTGTATTGTAGGCTTTTTACGGCTAATAAAATATGCTGACACTTTTTCCTTTTTGTGACATCTATTATTCACTCAAAAAACTGACAACACTAATAACAATAAAAACCTTAATGGTACAAAATAGGTATACCAGAGGTATACAAATAAATAACCTATACATTTTATTGTCTCCTCAAAAGTTCAGCCTTGGTTACGGGTTATTCGGCACAATTTGGCAACTGGTCTCTTGTATATTTTATTGTGAATCTTAACATCTGCAACTCGAACTCTACCGTCGGCTCCTGGATATACTTTTGTGACTATTCCAAGTGGCCATGAGTTTCTAGGAAGGTTTTCGTCGACTTGCAATACAATGTCATTAATATTTAAAGGATTTGATTCTGACAGCCACTTTTGTCGCAAAGTGATAGTCGGTAAATACTCTCGGATCCACCGTTTCCAGAAACAATTAACAAATACTTGAGAAGTTCTCCATTGTTTTCTTAAAAATGTTGTTTCATCTTCAGGAATAGGAGAGTCTAATTTTGTTCTGTTACCACCAAGCAGGAGAAAATGGTTTGGTGTTAAACATTCCATATCATTTGGATCTATAGAAACGTGCGTTAAAGGCCTTGAGTTGACAATATTCTCTGCTTCAATGATTAACGTTTGGAGAACCTCATCTTTCGGTGCTTGTTCTTTTAATACTGTATAAAGGGCTCTTTTGATAGATAAAATAAGTCGCTCCCAACAGCCTCCCATATGTGGTGAACTAGGCGGAATAAATTGCCATTCTATTTCTCTTTTCACAAGTTCATCATCCATTTCATTATTCTTAAGATTTTTGACGGCCTCTTTTAGCTCTTTTTTGGCACATTTCAGATTTGAGCCATTATCTGAGTATAAATGACAGATTCTTCCCCTTCTTGCCATCATTCGACGAATAGCCATTATTGCTGAACTTGTATCCAGACTATGGGCAACCTCCATATGTACATCTGACATTAACGGGATTTCAGGCTGAACTCTTCTTCTTTGACAAATCACACATTGTCTGCTGACTTTTTTCACTAAATTTTTCATACTTAAAATCCAGTATTTTTCTTTAATTTTATTCGATATGTATTCAACTCCAAGGTGTAGACATTGCTTATGATAGTTTTCAACAAGTAATTTTGCAAATTTGGATTTCGAGCTTAAAATAATGGGATTTTTCATTTCTTCGCTAACACATGCTAATGTTATTCTTCCTTTAAGTCTTAAAATTCCATGATTATCTAAAAATGGTTTTAATTGAAACAGTTTGCTCGATTTTGAGATTTCGTTCTTTTTTTCCAAACATGCTATTTCATCAGGAAAATATTTTCTTTGCTGAGAAATTATCCAAATTCTTTCTGCTTCTTTTATATTTTCTACAGTAATTGAGTTTAGTTTTATATCTCCAATTTTTTTCCATTTCTCAACTGCAAAAATACACCATGCTGTAGTTCTAATAAGTCTTGTCCAATTAGAAAATCTTTCAATATCTGGTAAGAGACATTGATCTTTAACTTCTGGGGTAATAATTACATGTGAAAATTCTTTATTAATTTCTAGTTCTTGACTGTCAACATTTTCAGATAGTATATTTTGAGGCCAAAACTGATCTTCTTTTTTCAAAAATGCAGGACCTTGTAACCATCTACTATCTCTTAAAATTTTAGGTTCAACTGTCGATTTTGTACCCTCATCAGCTACATACTCTTTGGTCGGAACCCATCTCCACATTGAAATTTTGGTTATTTCTTGAATTTCATTTACTCTGTTGGCTACATAAGGTTTAAATTTTGAAAAATCACTCTTTAGCCAGTAAAAAACTGTTTGAGAATCTGTCCAATAAAAGACTGATGTTAGTTTAATGCAAAATTTATTTTCAATGTATGATCCCAATTTGCTGGCTAAAAGTGCTGCATTTAATTCCATTCGTGGGATTGAAAGTTGTTTTGTGGGACCTAGCTTGGTTTTTGTCATAACAAAGGAGACACTTATTCCATCGGTATTTTCTATTCTTACGTAGGCTACTGCACAACTTGCTTTAATGCTTGCATCGCAGAAAACATGCAGCTGAACTTTTGAAGCGCAATTAAAGATTTTGGAAAAACATCTTGGAATTTTTAAATTTTCTGCTTCCAAAATAATTTTTCTCCATTTTTCCCATCGTAGAACAAAATTGTCGGTAATTTTTTCATCCCACTGTAGCTTATTTCTCCATAAATCTTGAAGCAAAATTTTTATGAAAATTAGGATGTTTGCGACAAAACCTAATGGATCATAAACGAACATGGCTACTTGAAGGATTTCTCGTTTGGTAGGTATACATGTTCCATTCATGATACCTTCTTTGACTTTATGAAATTTTGCTTTAAAAATAAATTCATCTTTCTTGGGGTCCCAATGTAAACCCAAAACTCTTTCTTGTGGTAGTTCTGAATAAAATTCTAAATCTTTGTTTCCAAGAGATCTTAATTCCTCTGGTATTTCTGTTAGTACTGTTTTTGAATTACATACCCAATTACACATTTTGAACCCACCTTCTTTATGAATAAAAATTACTTCTTTTATTAGTTTAATGGCCTCAGACTCTGTTGGCACACTGTATAAATAGTCATCCATAAAATGATATTTTTGAATGCCCAAAACTGCTTCAGGATATTCTAACACGAATTTTTCAGCATTTTCGTTTCTTACATATTGAGCTGAACAAGGGCTGCAGGCTGCTCCAAATAACATAACAGACATCTCATATGTTTCAATTGGATTTTCTTTGTTGTTGCGCCAAAAAAATCGCTGAGCTGGTTGATCTTCATCAGAAATTTTTATTTGTAAAAACATCTCTTTTATATCTCCCGTGAATGCTATTTTATCTTGTCTAAATTTACATAAAATACTAATCAAATCGTTGTACATGTCTGGGCCCTTGAGTAAGTTGTCATTGAGACTTTTACCTCCTGATTTTGCAGCGCAATCAAAAACTATTCTAATTTTCTTTTTATTAGGATTTCGAACAGCAAAATGTGGCAAAATCCAATTATTTGGCTCTGATTACTCTACTTCTTTTTTTGAAAGTTTTCTAGCATATCCTTTATCAATGTAATCTTCCATCTTTTCTATATAGGCTATCTTAAAATTATCATCTTTTTCCATCTGTTTTTCTACATATTCAAGTCGTTTTAGTGCAATATTTTTACTTTCTGGCAGACAAGTTTCCTTTTTCCACAATAATCCAGTTTCCCATTTTCTTTCTTCTATTTTTTTGGTTGATTTAATCAATTGTTCTTTGGCATGTATAATTTCTTCTGTTTCTGCTTTTAAATTTTCTTCGAGACTGTCAAATTCAAATGTCTTTTGTAATAAGTCACATATTTTTTGGTCATTATTTGAGTGATTAATGGTAAGATGCACGAAGTCAGTTTCTAGTTGTTTTTCTTGTCTCATTTCCATGAACCACCCAACCTAATTTTGTTTTTGTCATGACTGGCTCTGTCCATGAGCGTTGAATAACTGATCTTGGAATGGTAAGTGACCAGTTATCTTGGCCTATCAAAATCACTGGCTTTGCGTCAAACATCGATTTAACGGGAATATTTCTAAGATATGGCCATTTTTGTAAAATTTCATCCATATCTATAGTTTGAGTCGGTAAATGTAAATCAGAAACTGTTCTTACATTTTTTAAATGGAAAACTTTGCTATCTGGATTTTGAGCTAAAATTTGGACGGAAACTACCTCTGAATCTTCTGAAGTCTGAGTGATATCATTTGTCCATTGAACACAGAGAGGTTTTACAGTACCTGCTATATCAAGCTGTTCTGCTACTTCTTTTTCTAATAATGTGACAGTCGATGCTTCGTCAAAAAGTGCATAAGTATCAAGTTTCTTTCCTGTTGGGCCTTCTAGTTTAATTGGAGCAATTCGTAATAAAATTTGATTTGATTTTTGAACAATATTTGTGCTACAATTTGACTCGACATTAATGTTGCCAGAATGTTTTTGTACCTGGGTTGTGTTTTGCTTTGGCAGATCTTTTCCAGTTATTTTCTCTTCTCTCTTTTCATGTGCAGAACTTTCATGTAAAAGTTTATTATGGTAACGTTTACATCCACTTTGGCCACATTCTTTTTTCTTTCGACAAAATCCAGACTGATGTTTATAGCTTTCTAAGCATGAAAAACAAACTTTCTTACTTGTTGACCAATTCCATCTTTCTTCGACGGTCAATCCTTGAAATTTTTTACATTCGTCAATGGTGTGATTAAAATGGCAATACATACATTTTTGAAGTCTTCTTTGTTCTCTTTCCATTGTAGCGCAAGTTGATTCCCTAAAGTTATGAGTTTTAAAACTAGGTTTCGATATAAAACTAGCTCCATCAGATATTTTTTCTAACCATATAGCAAATGTTTTCAAATCGGACTTGTTTCCTTCACTTAAAAATTTTCCCCATTGCAACTTTATTGACGTTGGAAGTTTGGTAACTAACTGTTTAAGGACTTCCATGTTATGAAGATGTTCTTCAGAGTATAAGCTTTCAATAGTTGCGACTAAATTTAATACTTTATTTGTAAAATCTATTAGACTATTAAAATGATGTTCTTTGATGTAATGCGTTTGTTTAATTTTTTCTACAATTTCGTCAATTATGAAGTCTGGTCTTCCAAAGCGTCTTTCAAGAATAGATATTACCTTTTCAAGTTGTTCCGGAAAATTAAGTAAGTAACTTACACTTTCAAAGGCTTTTGCTTTTAAAGCTTTTCCCAATCTTGACATATTTTCCCTGTCGGTAAATCCACAAAGTTCAGTTGTTTCTCGAAACTGATTTATAAAAGGTGGCCAATCCATGCAACTGCCATTAAAATATGGCAGATCTTTTGGAATATTTTGCCTCAAAACATACTTATTTAAATAATGTGCATCACTTTCCTGATTATTGTAAAATTGTTGCTTGGAATAACCTGGATTTTGACTAGTTGATGCGCCCACGTTGACTTCTTGTGTATTATTTCGCACAGAGAATTCGGAAACATTGATATTTTTATATTGGTTTTTAACTTTAGACTCGTCAAATTTTTCTGGCAAGCTTTGCACCCATTTTGTTATTCTTTGAGGTTGAAAAATTACGCTTTCCGACTTTTGAGAGGATGCCATTGATTTGTTTTTTAATTCTACTAACTTTAATTGTACCTCTATTTCTTTCATGTTTAACAATTGGACTTCTTTTTCAGCTTTTATCTTTTGCATTTCTAAACGAACCTTTTCCATTTCGTATGATGAGTTTCTTGTTAATTTTGATCTGCTAGACCGTCCTCCGTCTGTTTTAATGCTTTCGACACCGCTGTGAATGTTGTCTCTGTTTCCAGTTCTATCGTTCTCGGTAAAAACATTTGAAAATTTTAAATTTACTTCGGAGGTCTTTTCTTCCATTTCGGCACTGTTTTCAGAGCAAATCGCTTAGTTTCTTCCAAAGGACCAAAATGAACGGACTAAAAATTGGCTATAGACTTCGATAGCTTGTAATGTAGGCTTTTTACGGCTAATAAAATATGCTGACACTTTTTCCTTTTTGTGACATCTATTATTCACTCAAAAAACTGACAAAACGAATAACAATAAAAACCTTAATGGTACAAAATAGGTATACCAGAGGTATACAAATAAATAACCTATACAATTAGTACCTATTCGCAGTAAAAATCCAGTTATAGATTAAAAATCAAAGGTTCGCGAATTTTCAGAATCACAGAATATCATCGGAGAGTAAAAGTAAAAAAGGAAAGGTAGCACCTCCTGCGCAGCGTGCTCTCTCTACAAAAAATATCAATATTTTAACCTTACTTGGCATATGTGTAAAGGCCTATTCAGTTATATAATAGAGATCATTGGAGAAAGTAAAATTATATAAAATAATTATATTTTTAATGAACAAGAAGTCTAAAATGTTTATCTATATAGCAATTTTGTATATTCACCGGATCACATTTATCTTATTGCGATTAGTCGTCGTCGTAGTGTCGTAGTAGCAACATTTGCTTCACATACGGTCCCGTTTGGATTCCTGGCTAGATAATAGAATGTTTGTGATTGTTGAGGGTTAAAGGGTGTTCAAGTATTTAAATGCGGAAAAATAGGTTTCTGCATGTGTTGGAAACAATTATTTTTCTACGAGCGATTGCAAAACATAAAAAAACCATATCCATATTATTGAACTACATCCAAACAAAAATAGGTTTTTAACATTTACATTAACACACGGAACTGTAACATAAACCATTAACATCAAAAATATTTTGAAAAAGAAATGGCAAATTGTATGGAACTTAAAAGTAAACATCCTGTCTTTGTCTGATTTACTCGCTCTTCAGTTGCAGTGTTGGAAATTGTGGTTTCCTTGTATAAAAAGGGGACTATATACAAGGTTATACAGTTTTTGGCAGTTATTGTTGTCAAAATTGTTTTTAATAAAAAGTCAGCAATTTTTCTTCATAAATCCTTATTTAATCAGACGATTCGGCGCCAATTTTAGTTTAATGAATAGAGGCCAAAATAGGGGGGTTACATTTAGGTTAGTTAAAAATCTGAGTTTTCGTAACCCCCACCCCTGTGCTCCCTTCGCCATCTTGAAAAGACCATCAAAAATTGGCACTTTTTTTAGTTTTTAGCCTTTAATTTCGTTCCAGTACACTAAATCGCAAAAAGAGTTATATGAATTTTTTTTAGAGGATATAATTATCTACAATTGGGTGGTACCATCGTTGTTCTGCAAGCAGTAGTAACGGAGCTAGGTAATTTCAAAAAATGACTAAAATCACGTGCTTGGACAAATTTTCAGATTTTTCTACTTTAGACGGCATAAGCTCCGAAATACTTTGTTCTAGAGTAAAAGTTCTGAGAACATATCTTGTAGAGAATTTTATCAGCTACAAAATCCATTCTTTAAATGTATTTTTAAATATTGTAATGGCGTGGGAGTAACTTTTAACATAAAGTTAGAAAATAATCATTTTTTTAAATTTAGTGCTTTAAACGGCACGTTTTTTATTTATTTTCATTTTTTTGTGTAAATCTTAGTGACGTACAAAAAGGTAAGAGAGCTTAGGGGTCAAACACCTCCTTAAACTAACCACCTCCACAAACCCCCCCCCCCCCCAGACCCCCCAAAATCGAACATATTTAGGTTTTCTCAAATTTTCTCAAAAAATACGCTTCTAGGAGAAAAATTTGCAATATACTTTATTGTAGACAATGAAATTTCCTTTTGAAAAAGGTACAACTCGATGGGGGTCAACTATTAATAAACTCTTCAGCGGCGTCCGTCAATTGAAGTTATTTAAAAAAGTAAATAAATATGTTTTTTCCATGATTTATTCAATTTTTTTTTAAACCAAGGTTTATAGAACAAAATGTGTTATACATTATTGTAGCAAATAAAATTTCCTTTAAGATGCTGTACAAAAAAGTCGGATTGGTTTCATGGTTATAAATTCAGAGGCGCCCGTAAATTTAACCAATTTTTAAAAAATCACAAATTAAAATATTTTTGTTTGATTTTTAACTACCCTTTCGACCTTAATAACATATCCAAAATTCAGAACTACCGGACCTTTTGTAGGGTAAAACTCCTCTATTCATTGTACTATTTTACTTTGAATAACTTACAGGACCAAAACCGGTTAGACTTTAGTTCCTATTATCAAGATGCAGTAAATTAACTTCAAGCAAATAAGCAGACACTCTTATACACGCAAGTCGGTAAATACATTTTATTTATTGAGTGATACTATCCAGAAACTATTTATAAAAGAGATAACTTTCATATAAAAAAAGCAGCGATATATGTGTCTTTCAGATATGTTGCAAAAAGAAAGCACAGGTTTGGCGCGAATTTCGCTGAGAAGTCAATGTTTTTACTTTAATGATCTACTTAGTTATATTTTTAGGCTATAAATGTCCAAAGTGTTTTAAGAAATATGCTTCTGCCAGCGGGATGAAAGTGCATTTACAATATGATTGCAATAAGTTGGCCTCTTTCAAGTGTTATTTATGTCATTTTGGGACTAAACGGAAATGGAATTTAAAAGTTCACTTATCTAGTCTTCATAATGTAATAATGTAAAATCGTATTTAAAATTAAAATAACAACATACATGGTCAATAAGGCATTGCCCAATGAGTTTTAAGGTTTTCTGGGTTCCAGTTAGCTAAAATATAATTTAAAAGTAATTGTAGGGGGTCCTCCTAAGGACACTCATCGTAAAGACAAGCCTTATAGGAAGCGAAGCCAACGTCAGGCTTTCTATTCTTTGGTTATTATTTTTGACATGTTTTCCTCGGTTTCGCATTGGCGGTTCGGTTTTATTTTAAGGATGTTGTTTTACACAGTATGAACACGGATCACCTAACAAACAGATAAATAAGCCGGCTGGCCGTCTTTGATCTCGGAGAATTCAACGATGGCTGAGCATTGGGAATCAAACTCAGAGCCGGACTAAAATAAATTTATCATAAAATATGAATGTTTCAGATTGTTGATGCGAAAAAATATTTTTACTGCCAGAAACAATAAAAACATTAAAATAGTTTTGTTCTGCTAAAAATGGGAGCTAAAATGAATTTTGGATTCTCGGCCGCGTAAAAATATTATATCTTGTCCTCTGTAGGGGACTATGGAAATAATGTGTTCTATTGAATAAGAGATATGGGAAGCACAAAAAGAGGTCTTCTTCTTCGTTCAGAATACGTTATGCATGTTCTCGTTTCCAGCATACAGCCAAACACAAAAAGAAAAAAATTGAATGCTTTTTTGTTGTATTGGGATAACATTTATTAAGTTTCAAGAGGAGTTAAATTGTGAATTTTAAATATAAGAAGTTTGACCAAAGAACTTCAAGTTTGACATTGTAGAGTGATTTCTTAATTTACTGGAATCAGATATTATTTATTAGTTTTTTCGAAAAATTGAAAGTTTAAGGAGATACAGGGTGACCAAATAATCTTTACAATTAGCACAAAATTACTTCACGGTAAATTAATATTTTAAAATTTAGTAAAATCCAATATTTAAAAAAAAATAGTTGTTTTATATGTATTCTTAAAAGTGTAAATAGTAGCATAATAAAAAATTATAACAAATTTGTGTCAAAAACTCTTGACCAAATGTTATATAATAGTGTATTATACAGGGTTTCATTTAAATGATGCATGAAACTTTAAGGGGTTGTGGAAATGGTAAAAACAAAGATTTTTTTCGCATTACATTTAGACCTCTTTGTTTTTACAGGGTGTTAAACTTAGCATTTTTTTTTCGATTTTTTGTTCGTTTCTTAAAACTATTAAAATTTTGTGGAATTATGCATTACCAAAACGGTAATATTTAAGTTTCAACTATCTAAAAATTTTGAAACCTATTACACTAAAATCTGTTTTAAAAATGTTAATAAATTTAGTGGTAAAATTCGCTGTGGTCCAATTTGCCGCGGGGACAATTCACCGTGAGCTTTTTTTGTTTTATGATGTTACCATTGGGTATTGTTTAAACAGTTGTATTTAGCTTGACTTCATATATATTTGTTTGATTATAACTTTTTCCCAACATTTTTTTTATTAGGAAAATAAATAAAATGGTGGATCCAAAATGGCGGATCCAGAATGGCGGATTTTTCCGTTTATGGACGGACTTGTATCTAACTCGGACTGATGAGATTTTTAAGGTCGCTGATCATTATTTTTAACTTAAATTTTAAAAAATCAAAATGGCGATACAACATGGCGGATTTTTTCATTTTTAAACCGATATGCATCAAATTCAGAAGTTTGGGAGTTTCAGGTCGGTTCCCATTTTGATTTTTTTAAGTTTAAGTTAAAAATAATAATCAGCGCCCTGAAAGATCCTAAAGTTTCTAGTTTGATGCATATCGGTTCATAAATGGCAAAAACCGCCATTCTACATTCGTCATTTTATTTATTTTTTCCAATTAAAAAATGCTGGATTGTATAGTTACCACCAAATAAATAGTTGGAAAGTTTGAAAACATTATTTTTATAAAAAAATATTATATGAAGTCAAGGTAAATAAAACAATGGTAATATCATGAAACAGAAATCTCGCGGCGAATTTTTCCCGCGGCAAATTGTCCCCGCGGCAATTTGATTGGCGGCGAAATGTCCACGCGGCAAAAAGTGCCGCGGCCAATCAGCCAGCCGCGGCGAATCGGCCGCGGTTAATTGGCTGCGGCGAATTGTCCCCTACCATTTTAATTTGTGAACCTATGCTTAATTTAAGGATCAAAATACCAATCTACATATTTCCCTTTTCTACAAACTGAACTTATGCCGCTGTTTCATACAGAACACCAAAAACTTTCTAAACAAAGCATAGTTTATATCTTGTTTTTTAGGATCTAATGGCGGCACATTTTTAAATTTGAGATAAATATAACAAATCCTGCAAAAGTATTAAAAAAATAAAAAAACAAAATCAAAGGGGTTGCAGATCTATATGTCCTTAAGAACTCTTTGTACTTAAATCATTTACAGATTCATCTCATAGGACATTTAATTATTGAACACCTTGTATAGGATATGGCAAAAGTTTTAAAAAAATCGAAAGATAAAATAATGTATAAGTTTGCCTTAAAGGATCCTGCGGAAATCGAAAATTACTTCGATTGAGAGTATACCGTCGCGTGGATTTACAGTCTCTTACGGCACAAACCGTTCCCATTGTTTAAAATCAAAAATAACATATATCAAATACAAAAACCACATCTACACACCACTAATGCTCAACAGGTACTAAAAGTTTAAAAAATATTGAAATACAGAATGCGCCTCTGGAGTGGTTGACCCCAACATGGCAGGCTGCGTGAAAGATGCGCGTAGCACCCCCCACCACCTGAGTTCCCTATCTGTTTGTTAGGTGATCCGTGGTATGAAGGTACCTAAACTATATATATTTATGTAATTAGAATTAAAAATTTATGCTCCAAACTATCTTGAAACTGTATCATTATTATAAGACCTTTAGACTAAGTTAAGACCACATTTTTAAAGTAAAAATGAGCGCCCAATGCGAAACCGAGGAAAAAAATCAATCAAAGTCAGGCTTAGCTACCTGTAAAGCTTGCTTTACGATGAGTGACCTTAGGTCCTACGGTGAAAGTAAAATATGTAGTACAATATATCTAATATACAGGAAGTAAAATTTCAACCCCATGAGCTCTTTTAATGTGCATGCTACAACATATTTTAAATAACAAAGTTGCTTAAATGTACCAGTGGTGTACGCAGAAATGGATCTTGGGGTGGGCCAAATTTTAATCTTCCTGGAGGGGCTTGAGCGCGGATCGACATATTTTATTCCAGATTTTCGAAAAAATTTAATCTTTACGGATCAATATTCAGTGGGGGCTTGAGCCCCTAACCAGTCCCCCTCACCCCGCGTACGCCAACAATACATTCAGTATGCGTTTTTTGAACTATTATACGCTAAAGATGTTAAGTGTCATCTGGGCATGGGCAAGGACATACTGCGGCCTACTTGCCGGACCTACGGTCTACTTGCCACAACTACTACATTACTACTATCAAATGTCAAACTTTGACAGAAGTTTTTTTATTTTAGGCGAAATATCTTGTATTTTATTGCATTTTTTGATTTCCTGTTTACTTGTTATTACATATGAAATATGTGTGCTATGATAAATACTATCTGAAATATAGCTTTGCCAGTAAACTCATATAGGTTTATGCCGAGTTTATGCAAAATATAATCCATTATTGGTTTAGGCTTGCTCAGCTTATTAAAATAAATGAAGGAAGTGTAAGTGTGTAAAATTTTTTTTGTCGAATTTTTACCGGTACTTTCTTATTTTAAACGTAAAACCCTTTATTTTGTTACGTTCCTAATCTGAGTACTCATTGGCGAGTTGCAACTTTAACAGCAATTGAAACTTCAATAGTGCAGGTGCTAGAGGTAGTTGAATATATAAAATATGAGGACCGCCGTTTGACAAAGGATCTTAGCTGAGAATAGCTCACAGATTAATGATCAGGATGTTGCCTGGCCACAATGACACAGAAATGTATCAAAAAGGTGTAGAATCTAAGTTAAAAATAACATTTTATTAGTTTTTTAAATTCTAGCTGCAACAACCCCCAAAAACTTCCCAGCCCAGCGATATCTTGCAATGTTTTAAATTAAATTGTTCTCAAGAGCTAAGCTTCTTAGGGATAAATATGTAATAATCTCTTTTGTAGATAATAAAAGTTTCTTTTTCAGCAATATATACAGGGTGTCCCAAAAGTGCGAGTCCACCCAAATATCTTCCGAGGTATTAAAGATAACTGAACCATATTTTACGGTGATCGATAACAATGAAAGATCTATTTTATGCAAGGGCGGGTGTGCCGCCACTACATAGGGGCGGTGAACTTGAAGTTTTTAAATTGAATCTCCTATCGAGTGACACCTCATTTTAAAGTGCTTTCAAAAACTAACATTTTAGCATAACTGTCAATTGCCTACGTTAAATCTGTCAAAACCTATGGACTGCCAAACCTATTTTTTTTTGTATAATCTAGGTTGTTGTTTTTAACAAAACCCTATTGCGTGATGACTTGTATGAAAGATAGAGAGAATATGTTCGACTGTCAAACTTATTACTTTACCATTTGTGTCTAACCATAATATGTTCAAAAGGTCTTTCAAAAACTAACATGCTGACGTATTCACGTCAAACATATTTTCTACATTTTTTGACAAACTTTAGAGTTTGAAGTGTTTAAAATCCCACGATCAAATGAAGATTAAGTTGAAATTATTTTTTTTTATAGGACACAGGTCTGTCGGTAAATGCATTGTTGAAAAGGCGTTTAGTTTTCCTTTAGCATCTTGCTCGTCTACAAAAACAATTATTTCAACTTTATCTTCATCTGATCCTGGCATTTTCAACAGTTCAAACTCAAGTTTGTTAAAAATTTTAGAAAAAAATGTTTGACGTAAACAAGTGACAGACACGTCAATTTGTTAGTTCTTGATAGACTTTTCAAACAAGTAATGGTTAGACAAAGCTTGCGAAATTTGTCAAAACTGGTAAAAGAATAAATTTGACAGTCAATAGGTTTTGACACGTTTGACATAGGCAAGGGGAAGTTACGCCAAAATGTTAGTTCTTCAAAGATCTTTCAAACAAGATTTCACTCATATAGGGTTTTTGTTTAAAACAACAAACTTGTGAATTTTGACGAAACTGAAAAAATTTGATTTCACTGTCTATAGCTTTTGAGAGATTTGACGTAGACAATTGGCAGTTAGTTTTTCAAAGAGCTTTAAAAGGTTTCACTCGATAGGGGTTTCTATGTCAAAAAGTTTGCCGCCGACCACTAATACAGAGGTGGCACACCCGCCCCTTCGTAAAATAGATCTCTTAATGATTTCGATTACTGTCAAATATGATTTAGTTATCTTCAATAGTTCAGAAGATATTGGGTGGACTCGGACTTTTAGTATATATTAAAAGGTGTCCCAAAAGTCCGACTCCACCTAAATATCTTCTGAACAAATTTCACAGTGATCGATAACATTAAAATATCTATTTTATGGAGGGGCGGCACACTAACCACTTCATAAAACAGATCTCTTGATACTATCGATCCCTGCCAATTATGGAACTATCTTTAATAGTTCAGAAGATATTTGGGTGGACTCGGACTTTTAGGACGCCCATATAAAAAACAATAAATATGTTTATTACAAGTTTTACCCGATTATCTTAAAAACCAAGCCCTATATCAAAAAATGTGATGATAGTTTGCTATAGACAATAAAATTTCCTTTTAAACGATGTATAATAAGGCAAGGGTGATTTTATTTATAACAATTTAGGGGCATCCGTAAAATAAATCAATTTTAAAACATCACTAAACTTATCAAATCAATTTTGTTACAAGTTTTATTATGCAAAATTTTTGAATTTTTTTTTTTCGATACTTTAAAATATTGTGTTTTAAAATAACTTGTATACCAATTAAAAATTTTAACTGTCTAATTTATTTTTGGCTTTTGAACAAAAAATCTTTTCTGAGGAATATTTTTTGTCAAATTAACAATAACAAGTTTTCGTGTGGTGCTCTGCAAAGAAACATAGTCTTCATAATTGGTAACATAATATTTGGTTCTATAAAATATATTTATTAAAATTATTTTTATTTTGCAGCACAAATTCGATATTATTGCCCAAATTGCCCTAATTCTTACACAGCAAAATCCAGTTTAAGCAGACATTTGAAATTTGAATGTGGAGTCAGTCCGAAATTCCAGTGCAAACTATGTTACAAATGCTTTAGTCTTAAGGAAAATTTAACAAAACATATTTACCGAATTCACTCCTCAAAACAAATTAATTTTTTGCTATAGTCTATTATTCTTTATAATGGGCTGAAAAATCTGACATAAACTTCACGACTGATTTTGTTTAGTACATGGATAGACATAGTTTACTTTTACAATCACAGAAATATTTATATCTTTTATAAAAGGTTTATTTAATTTTTTATCTTTTCCAAACATTTTGCTAAATATCCTGGAATCTGCCGTAAGCTTTTTCGTTCTCTGGGAAAAAATTACCAACTTCTACTTAAGCACAAACAGTTACTAAAAATTTGCCAAAAAACTGCCGAAACACAGCACAGTGGGTTGTTATGGCAACACTATAATCGAAAAGTAATTTACAGGGTGTAAACGCCGTAAATGACTTACAATATTTAAATGGGCGAAGGAGAAGGCCAAAATAAGAAAAGAAGTTTATATAACATGGGGTCAAGATATAGGATTTTTAAACTTTGAGGAGTGGGAGAAAAAGGGTTTGATCAAACAAGAAAATATCCCACAGTCAAATGGTTATCTGGATAATTATGATTATAAAATGCTGTAAACTGCATTTTTTTGATAGAATGACCATTTGAAGAGTTACAGTCTGTCAAAAATATTTACAAAAATATTGCGGTTATTATGACATCTATAAAAGTTTATAAGAAAAAAAAAACAGCCCCCACCCAAAAAAAAATTTGCCCGCATCATTTTTTGAAATTATTTTTATATCTAATTATTGCTTCTGTACTGGTACTCGACTTCCCCACACTATTATTATTGCCGTATTTTTTAAATAAACTACAACCAAAAAAGTTTAAAAAATCATCAACTTTGATGCTCTGTTTTTCGAAAACACAAGAGTCTTGACCCACATGTTATAGGAACGTTTTTCTTCTTTCGACATCCTCTATCACTCATTAAAAATTACTGCTAAACTTCTATTATATGTAATAAAAGTTAAACGCAAATCAATTTTTTATAAATAAAATTTCCATTTCTTATACTTTTTTTTTCCAGCAATAACTTGTTTTAAGAAAAGCTACACGCCGTTTTCTTGTTTTTGATAGCTTTTCTTGAAACAAGCCGTTACTGACGACAGAAATGCTCCAGTTGTTTTCCTCAGCTGTGTAGAATCAGCCTAAATAAATGATGACTTTATAGAAAAGCGAAATAACTTAATCATGTCAAAGAAGAGGAAACACTAATCACGAATTGGTTAATACTAGAGACCCTGTACGTATGACATATTTTTACTAAAGAGAGACGCGACAAACCCATCAGTCACTGAAATCAACATACTTTGGTAGCGGTTATTTTCTTGCCAAGTTCATTGGCGTTTCACTAAAATAATTTAAATTGTCAGCGGTGAGTGACAAAAATCATCATGCAACGGGCCACGATCCTCCACTTTGTTGACGTCACATCCGGGGCTGATTTTTTTTATGGTCACGTTACGACACAGCTGATATTGAAGTTGGAATGACGATTCATGAATATTTGATTTTTTTAAAAATAAAGCCGGTTTTGAGATTGTTTTTGCTATATTCTTGCAGAATAGTTTTTTTTTAATGTATAGTAATCCTTAATTTTTCAGAGCCGCTTCATTAGTTCACACAAAAATTAAAATTAAAACAGAAGCGATTGTGACAAACACAGATGACAAAGTCACATACTTGTCAAATATAACAGTTGGCATGCGGTACATGGCGGGTAATTTGAATTCAAAATAAAAAATTCTAAATGTTAAAGATTTTAACCTTTTAATCACCTTACATCCTTACAAGAGTTAACATAAAAAAACGCCTGACCTCCCATAAGACCCAATGTAGAAGTCAGCCCCCTGACAACAGCTGATTTTTTCAGGGTCGTGGCCTGTATTTTTTTGTTGGCCTTGTATAAACAAACATGTTTGTTGTTCACCCCCTGTATAGATTTTGATATAAAACGTTTATTTTTATTTTCCAACGGTTATGAATTAACAAGGACAGAAGGTAATAGAGGATCGATATTTTTATCCTTTGATTTTGACTTGAATAAATTTGACTTTAAAGAGTTTGTCGCGTCTCTATATAAAATATGTCATCCATACAGTTCTAGTTCATACTGGTTGTGCAATTGACTCAGTTGTGGCTCCGTTTGCGTGGGACTTATGTTTTTTTTGTCAAAAGGATTCAAGAGCGCGCTTAGCTATTATTAAGTATGCAGGTTCTTTAAGAATAGCAAATAATCGTGCAGGATTTGCTTATCTTAATCAGCTTTTAAGTGGTATAAGAAATTTGGATGATAGAAATGGTCTTTCACAAACACTAATAGCCCATGCAGCAAAATATGAAAAATCTTGAAAGAAGAAATCGTCGCCTTTCTCACGAAGGGACCTAACCAGCATTTATTAAATTTGTGAGCAAAGCTAAAAAACGAATAAGTGGTAAGTATGTTTCTGCAGTTAGACCAAAAGTGATTTTAATCAAAGCTGAACTATTTGTAATGAAGATATGCCACTTCGTGAGATTAAAGAGTTGCATGAGGATAGTTAGAAAACAAAATATCTCAATTTTCGTAATTTTGTTAGGTTCCTTCGTGAGAAAGGCGACAAAATCTAAAACTCTAAAGGCGGAAAGACTATTTTGTGAAAAGAAAAATAACGGACGACGAAGAATAAACTCCAACTACATCGAAATTAACAAGATCATCGTTATTTTGTTCAGATGTCAAAAGGTCTGTCTGTCTTGTGATGAAGGAGAAGAAAAAGACAAACTTGTAACTGCGCACACTGAGTATAGGGCCCACAACTCAGAATTTTGCTGTACAATTACTAGATGAAAAACTGCTGCTGGCGTTAGAACCCAAATATTATAGACTATGCTACACTCGCTTTCTCACACGTGCCAGAGCATCAACGTCCTTAAAGAGAAAATGGCCATAATGCTAGAGAAGTTGTTTATGGCAAGAAGAAGCTGTCTTCCGTTCACCGTCGCGTTTTGAGGCTTTTTTCCAACCACAGCCTTTCAGTGTGACCTGTTTTGTTTAATATGCTCAGGCAAATCAGCGGCATGACGCCGAACTGCCCAGCTAAGCGGATCCAAGAAAAATTGGTTATGTCATATTTCACAAACACTAATAGCCCATGCAGCAACATATGAAAAATCTTGCAAGAAGAAATTGTCGCCTTTCTCACGAAGGGACCTAACTAGCATTTATTAAATTTGTCAGGAGAGCTAAAAAACGAAAAAGTGGTAAGTATGTTTGTGCAGTTAGACCAAAAGTGATTTTAATAAAAGTTGAACTATTTGTAATGACGATATGCCACTTCGTGAGATTAAAGAGTTGCAAGAGGACAGTTAGAAGGCTAAATATCTCAATTTTCGTAATTTTGTTAGGTCCCTTCGTGAGAAAGGCGACGAAATATAAAACTCAAAAGGCGGAAAGACTATTTTGTGAACAGAAAAATAACGGACGTCCCCATTGCCAAGAATAAACTCCAACTACATCGAAATTAACAAGATCATCGTTATTTTGTTCAGATGTCCAAAGGTCTGTCTGTCTTGTGAGGAAGGAGAAGAAAAAGACAAACTTGTAACTGCATACACTGAGTATCGGGCCCACAACTTGCTGTACAATTACTAGATGAAAAACTGCTCCTGGCATTAGAACCCACATATTATAGACTATGCTACACGTGCAAGAGCATCAACATCCTCAAAGAGAAAATGACCATACTGCTAAAGAAGTTGTTTAAGGCAAGAAGAAGCTGTCTTCCGTTCACCGTCGCGTTTTGAGGCTTTTTTCCAACCAGAACCTTTCAGTGTGACCTATTTTGTTTAATATGCTTAAGCAAATCACCGGCATGACGCCGAGTTCAGGTTCAAGTTTATTTATTGGTCAAATAAGCTGTAAGTTACACATATGACAGGTCACTGCTGGAACTGCTCAGCTAAGGGGATAAAATTGTCATAACGCAAAGGTCTACTGACTGTCCGCTCACCGCGATGGCACTGTTCAAAGAAAACAAGGCTTAAATTTTTTCCTTTAAGCATTGCTTTCTTTGTAAATTCCATTGTGGTTTTGTCGACCGTCACGTTTCAACGATCCACATCGTATTTAAATGGTACCGGTTTTCTTAAATCAGCCTAAGCCAATTCAAGAAATCCAGTTCAAAACGCGACGGTCGACGTCACCGCGACAGAATATAAAAAAAAAAACGCTCCAACAAAAATTATAGTAATTACAGTTGCCATTCAAACAGTTATACATATAAAGTCACTATATAGATGTAAAGATTTTGCAATGTTAATGCTTTTTGTCAACAATTGGTTAGTTTTTAGAGCCCTTATACTTAAATAATTTGGTTTGGTATTTTGGGAACTAAGCTTTACAAACAAACCCTTGTAAGGCATTTAGAGATATGTTTTGTTTATTTTTAATAGTTTAAATAAAAAACGCGCTTTTGAGTCAGCAAGAGAAACTTTTCAGTGACAATCGAGATTCAAGACCGCGTGGCGAGAGATGCGCGCTCGCATCGCTAGCTTTTTAAAGAAGAACATTGTTGTGTTGTGTTAATGGAAACCTGCTGACAGATGGCCATCCAAGAAGGCTACATGTGCCATCATATGTAAGACGCTGTTGAACGATTTCTCATTGCTGCGTTTTTATAGGTATCGCTTTCAAGGGAGTTCTCAAAACACGGTTGTACATTCGTATCTTATTTCAGCTAACGCACAGTTCGTTTTTCTCTAACACATTTTTGAACCGTCGTAGGTTAAATTGAGTATAACTCAAACAATAACTTTTCGGATTTTGTATAAATTATATTATTGCCGTAACGACCCACTGTGCAGTGCTGTAGTTTTTCGGCAACAGTTTGTGCTGAAATTGAAGTCATATACATCCTTCGAAAGGTAATTTCTTAGCGAACAATGCTTAAATTTTCAGCTACACTAACGGAATGCAGGATATTTAGCAAAATTTTGGATTTTTTTAAAAAATTTTATTAAGATTGAAATATTTCTCGTTTTGTGAAAGTAAATCCTAATGTCAGATACATCGTTCAAAAACGCATTTCCTCCTCATTTATAATCACTGATAACGTGAAAATATCAGACCACAAACCCGATTTTTAAAGGAAAATATTGAATCTAGGAAATTTGGTGGACATATTGATGACCACCACTAGAAGTCCTGAAAAATTTTTCTCGCAATCTTTTTAGACTCCTCTACCTATGAGCTATCTAAATCTTATTGGTTGCCAGTCGTGAAGTATTTTAGTATACTTTTACGCTAATTCACCCCACTATTAGAATCCCTTTATTTGTTATAAGGAGACTGTAACATCGATGTGTATGGCTACTAATACCTTGTTCTGAGGACCAGCCCGAAAATTTATTTAAATAGTCTAGGAACAAACCTCAAAAAATTCCTTTCATATCTATTTGTTATGTTATTCGTTCAGTAAAGTCCTAAAACTCACATTTTGTAATAGAAGAAGAATATTGAAGGGGAGAAGATTCGTAACAGCATAAAAACTAATGGGCTTTTACTGCTTTCGAAAGATTGATCTCCTATCAGAAAGGTAAACGCAAAACACTTTTGTATAAATAACTTTCCGCGAAATATCGAAACAAGCATTTTCTTGGTTTTTGAGAAAATTTGGTGAAAACACACCTATCAGTGTCCTTCTCTAACACGGATTCAAAACCAAAATAAAATAAAAATATAAATATTTTAATTAAAAAAATTGAAACGTGATAAGGATATGACAAGGTAAGTTTTTATCAAAATATTTTTAAAAAAAAATAAAAAAAAATGTGTATTTAAAAATGAAAACAAGTTGTTTCGATTTCTCTCGTTTATACAAAAAATGTAGACCTTTTTATTACCTATAACTTCGATAGTAGATCTATTTTTGCTAAAAATCGTGAAAAACCACCAATATCACCCTATTAACTCTAATTAATTTATTTTTCCTGTTGGCTACAATATATTTTTTTTCATTTCCAATAGTTACCATGATGTTACTAGTGTTTTTTGCCTTTTTAAAATGCATATAAAGCTACATTTAGTATCAATTCTCGTTTTTTTTATTGAGGCTGCCGTGAGAGCCTACGGAATCTATTATTAGGGCTCAATGTTTCTCTATCTAGTTTTGTAAATTATTAGATTCTAGTTTAGTTATCAAGTTTCTTTGTTTTATTTAATCTAATATAAATATATATTTTTATATTTTGGTAAATAAAGAACCCCGCACACTTCTAATGGGATTTTGGTTAAATGCCAAATTCATCCAAATTTTGGTACCTATATTATAGATTTCGACCTCCTAAGTAAAAGTTCTTACAGGCACAAACTGATCCTATGAATAGTTTTGGAGTGTATTTTCTAATAGTACTTCAGGCAATCTAAGTGCCTACCGCCTGTCTAAAGTAATTTTTAAAAGTCTCTCCAATTGAAGTGCGAGAGAGGAATTCGAAATATGGATGTATCCGACAAAGAGAGAGAAGACTTTTCTTTATTTTCGTGACGCCTTTTAAAGTATGGCCCCTATTATCCCTACCAAAAGTCGCCGAAATCGGGGATAGCTTTCATCGTCGTGCATCGCCTTTAAAAGGCTCCGCGCCGGACCTCGCAGCTGCTTGACGCATTTCCATTTGCTTGCAATAACGGGACTGAGCTCTGTATCCAATAGAATCTATTAAAGGCTTTAGCTAACTTTGGCTTTTAAGAGTCACTTTGGAACACCCGGTATATAAAGTGCACATAAAGCAAAAATACTTGCATTTACTACTTAAAAGTTGTTTATTTTATCTTTCCTTAACTAAAATTGTTTAGCTGGTGTCCGTAGTTCTTCGGGTATATACCAGGGATACTCAAAATCTTTGAGTATGACATAGGTAAATAAGATAATGGCTAAAAATGCTCATAAGTTCGAAAACCGAGAACATTTTACCGCCTGAAGTCCTCTTAGAAAAACCCTCACATCTCCGAAAATAGTTATAGGATCGGTTTGTAAACTTTTGATCAGTAAGCCGAAATCTACAACATACCAAAATTTGGTTAAATTTCACGTTCAAATAAATTTCCATAAGAAGTGTGCGTGATTCTTTATTATTACTAGTATTTAATATTAATATCTTTGTTAAAATTATTAACACTGCATTAGGTTCGTGATATTTTAACAATAACGTACTCTTGCAGAACTTTTTTTTTTAATGCCTAAGGTATGTCGATTAAACCAGGAACCGATTTAATACAAATAAAAACTACTTATAAGACCAAT
This sequence comes from Aspidapion aeneum, assembly GCA_963576565.1. NCBI lineage: Eukaryota > Metazoa > Arthropoda > Insecta > Coleoptera > Brentidae > Aspidapion > Aspidapion aeneum. The sequence continues at coordinate 59,809,590 of OY755045.1, forward strand.
TTCTCCTAAAACTGATTTTTAAACTCCTTACTGCGAAAACTGCACATCACTATCTTAATAATAATCGAATTCTCCATTTAATCCGATCGAAAAGGTTTTTAAGGTTTTTAGCAGTAATTGTCAAGTATAATGTTTGACATACAGGGTTTAATTTTAATGATACAACAAACTTTAAGGGATGGTGGGGAGTGTCAAAAGTAGACAGAAAGTTTAAATAACTTTTGGGCCGGGAGGAGGAGGTGTGTTTCGAAGTTATTGCATTTGTCAAGTTTAAAGTGTGGGGAAAACTGCGAACGCGAAAGACTACAAATTTAAGACGTCAAATAATTTTGTGATTCATTGTGTTCACATAATAATTTTTCAAAAAGTTAAAGATTAAGAAGTGTGGCCAAATAAATAAAAATGCACATTTTCTAAAACTTCTGACAATATAAATTTTTGTAAATGGTATGTATGTATTTTTGTAAATGTTTCATTCATATCTTTTGGTTTTCCAGACTGCCGTTTGTTGATCTGTCACAAAGCAACTTATAAATAGTAACCTAGGGGCCTATTCTACAAATAACCTACAGTTGGATGTGGCGCATCTTATGTTCCTTTGGAAAATCCCCTGGAAATTTTATTTACTTATTTGATTAGTAAGAAGTTATTGCAGTATTTAGACAGTTTCACATTATAAGAACAGCCGCCTTCTTTCTAATTCTGATTATTATGGGAATTCGAGATAATACTGCCACCCTTATTAAAGAAAAATAAACAACGTAATTTAAATTCGATATTTGTATATCAATTTTGAAAGATCAACTGTCAGTTTTCATTGGAAAACTGTCAGTTTCCATTGGAAAACTGTCAGTTTTTATTGAAAAATTGTCAGAATTCTGACTGGCACTATTACTTACTTACTATTACCTAGTTTTATTGCAGTCAGTCAGAACCATCATACAACACCAAAAAAGTTGTTATCGTACTATTGTAGGTTATGTTGGCTCGATGTCAAATGACAAAGCGATGGGGAGAGTTATTTGCTCTAGCAGCCAAAACCGTCAGGAGCCGTCGCTATATTACGAAACATATAACACATTTATTGCCAATTTTTAATGTCCTTTACTCCCGCTATAGTCACACTGACAATCCCCCCCCCCCACTAAAACTACGTAACACCTGGTTCCCACCTACGACTTTCTCGTGGGTGCCCGCGCAAGCGTCACATAATGTCAATATGAAATGTTATGACAGTAATGTGACGCGTGCGCGGGCACGCATGAAAAAGTCGTAGGTGGGAACCGGGTTTAACACTAGCAACCCCTCCCTACCGAATTTTCAAAAAAACGCATAGTTTATTCAGGGCAGTGGATAATTTGTAAATCGTGGTTTCTATCGCGAAAATTCCTTATAGCCTGTTTTTATACCGCGCAGGACGGTTTTTTTTTTTGGTTTGACCGATTTTGATCACTTTGTGCTTCATGCGCCGGCCGCATGCAAAAATGTTGCATTTTTAGTAACAAAAATACCAACTTCGTGTAGGTAAATGCAAAAGTTCTGCCCTCGGTACCCCCTACCTGGATCCGCCACTGCGAAAAGTTTTATAGCGCCGTCATCTATAGCGCAATAAACATAACCACGCAATTCTTACCGCGCAATTTTTCCCCGAAAAGTGTCTTTAACAATGTAAGCTTTGCGCTGTTTTTTTTGTGGGGTGTAAAGCAGGTATTCTGAAAGACTTGCGCGATACATTTCTACCGCTGCTCAGTTGATTCATGGTAAATCCTGAGTTCTATATACAGTATATCCCCCTAAGTTGGAATCATATGGAAACTTTTTTATTATTAATTTTAGGAAAAAAAGTTATTCTTCATTAAAAGATCTGCATTACTTAAAACCTAGAATACAGTCATCAAATATCAATTTTTTTCAGCAGTACACGAGGTTTGTCAAAAAATATGAGTTTTGCTCAAGAGTAAAGTACCTTTAAATATGACACTTATTACGCGTTTTAATTGCAAAATTATTAGAAAACATCGAAAAACTAAAAGGTCGAAAAAACTTATATTTTTTGACAAACCTCGTATACCACTGAAAAAATTTGATATTTGATGACTGTATTCTAAGTTTTAGATAATGCAGAACTTTTTATGAAGAATAACTTTTTTTCCTAAAATTAATAATAAAAAAGTTTTTTTTTACATACTGTATGTCTGCGAGGTCCAAATTTTGATTAGTTTATACAAAACTACCTTCATCTGCATAATATTAAATTAAATATTTTTGTATTTATGAAATGTAAGGGTAGGAAGCGCGGGTTTTTCTTTTTTCAGTTTGGGATTCGACGCAAACGGGTAAATCGTATTTAATGAAAGACCAAGTTTTTTAAGATTGATATAAAAACTCGGGTTCCTGTTTCCAAAGGGTGAAATTTAAAAATTCTCCAGGGTACATACACCTGGATCCACAGTCGGTAGGGTTCCTTCCAGTGGGTACATTAAACCAACATTCTGGATTAATTTTTTCCTGAATGTAGAGTACCTGGTTAGCCACAAAAGTTTTCCAAGCATGCGCAGAACGTCTGATCCACTCTAACGCACACTTGCTGTCAGAAAGTGCCTAAATATTTTCGAAATTAATTGAAGAGTGCAAAGTATTGTAACCAAATTTTATTAATTTGCAAAGTAAAACGCAGACATAGTTTTAACACGGATCACCTAACAAAAGGTGATTCGTGGTTTTAATCTAGGGATACTTTGCCGGTGGGTAAGTCCACATCAATTCAACCAATTTAAAAATATTTTTGAACCTTGAGTTTTTTGATGAGAGTTTTTGTGTAGTTATTCTCCGCCTAATAAAAGTAAAAATGCAAATTTTTCAAATTCAAATAAAAAAATGTTTGCCTAAAGAAAGACAGGGTCAAGGTCAGACAAGGTCAAGGGCAGACAAGGTCAAGGTCAGACAAGGCAAAGGTCAAACAAGGTCAAATTTTTTAGATTCTATTGAAAATCATGCAATATTTTTACACCCAAGTTCAGACAATGTCAAGGTCAGATAGGTCAAAGTCAGACAAGATCAATGACCACCTGTTCCTCCTCAAAGTGGTCCAGCACTCCCTTAAACCTACTACTTCTATCCTTTATTTTATTAGAGTCACACTTAACCTGATATTTTTTTATTTAATAATTGCAACAAAAACCAGGCTGTAATAGTGGCAGGCAGTATTCTGACAGTTTCACATTAAAAATTGACAGTTGGTGTTTCAAAATTGACTTACCAAAGTCGAATTTAAAAAGAACTCGTTTATTTTCCTATAATAAAGGAAGGCAGTATTTATTTCGATTCATATAGTAAACCTTCTACTGAATGACCACAGCTGAGCTTACAATGTGAAGCTGTCACAATACTGCTTGGCACTATTACAGTCTGGCTTTATTGCAATAAGTCCCTAGTATTTAGAGTTCCTGATCCGGATTAAAGGCTAGTTTGTTTTTAGAAATCAATGGATTGTCATGCGGCGATTGTGGTAAATTATACAAAAATAACAAAACATTGAGAAGACATCAGCAATTGGAATGCGGTGGAAAAAAGTTATTTCATTGTCCCTATTGCCACAAATCATTTGTTCAAAAATATAACATAAAACTACATGTAAGAAGTAATCATCCAGATAAAATTGAAGATATTGATATCAAATATAAATTTATTTAATTATTATTAAATAAAAATGAATTTGAGAACAACTAATGGCAAGTTTATTCAATAAATAGACCGTTATTTTGCTTTATCAGTATAAATATTTTGTGAAACCAATAAAAAGATAAATATGTGCAAATATCCACTCACCTGTTCATTTAAAGGCCTTATACCCCTCTTCGTTATACAATTTGAATGAGCCGGTTGAAATAAAATCGCTAGTGGGTGAAATAAAAACTTTTCGGAAAAATCAAAAAATACGTTAATGCAGATTTTTGGACGGACCCCTGGAGAGGAGTCCACTAACATACAACTTTTTTTCAGATGGAATGACCCTACTTGTGTCACATTGTTAGAAAGGTTATCGACAAATAAAAATAATCGTATACTTTTTTTGACATCTATTTATTTTTTTTTGCGATTTTTAGAAATACACAATGAAATATCAGCAGTAAGTGCATCTAGAGAAATTGTCAGATTGGGAGATTTAAATAGTAGAACCGGTAACAGAGTTAATGATCTGACAGTTGGCCAATATGGAGCAAATGTTGATAATGACAATGGAAACCGGCTAATTACAGTATGTGAGCAATTAGACCTAAAAATCCAAAACGGTTTTTTTCAACATAAGGAAATACACAAACATACCTGGACCAAACCCTCACAAAACCTGAAATCCGTCATTGATTATCTTATCACTAAACAAAAGACAAAATTAAAAATTCAAGATGTCAGAACAAAGCGTGGATCAACATGCGGAAGTGATCACTATTTTCTGGAGTCCAAAATTATCTTTCCTTATCAAGGCCGAAGCCTGCATCAACAACATCTTGATGATACAGTGATTGAAGAAATTGATCACTGTAAATATAATCTACTAAACCTAGAACATGACAGCGTAAAAAACTTATACAAAAAGAGACTGAACGAAAAACTTAATACAAGTTCAGGTGAAACCCCAGATGAGGAATACGAATGTATTACACTAAGCATCCACCAAGCTGCAAAAGAAGCACTAGGATTAGTGGAAGAAACTTCTAAAAGAAGAAAACCATACTGGTGGGATGCTGAGATTGAGAGAGAAATAGAGGAAAAAAGGAAATTATATCACACCTACTTACCCCAAAAGACAGATAGAAGCAGACAAGAATACAAAATCGCGCAATCAAAGGTGAGAAGAATGATCAGTGATAAGAAAAATCATTCGTGGACGCAAAAGTGCCAGAAAATAGATTCTTACTTAGGAGGTAGGAGAAGTACCGAAAGCTGGAAAAATATAAGATCGATTAAAAAAGAAACATGCAGAGATATCATTTCACCAATACCAGACAAAGAATGTGATGAGCATTTTAAAAAACTTTTAACTGAAGACAGAGCAGAATTCAAGGAAGACGCAAGAGACAATATAATTAGAACGATGGGATCTCCAGTACCCCTCACAATCTCTGAGGTCAAAAAAGTGTGCACAACCTTAAAAAGCGGTAAATCTGCCGGGCCCGGAAATATCCCAGCCGAACTTATTAAATATGGCACTGAAGAACTGTTTTGGAGATTACGGAATCTTTTCCAAAAATATTTAAATGGAACTGTAGTCCCAACTGAGTGGAAAACGTCATATATATCCACAATACACAAAAAAGGAAGGAAGGATGTATGTGAGAGTTATAGAGGTGTATCTGTGACTAGTACGCTAAGCAGATTATACGGTAAAATAATAAGAAATAAAGTAGAGAGCGAATATAAAGACAGCAGAAGAACAAGCTGGTTTCAGGGCGGGTAGATCGACTTCAGATCATCTCTTTTGTATAACCCAAGTTATTGAAAAGAAAATGGCATACGGACAAGAGCTGCATCTGATTTACGTGGATTTGCAGAAGGCATAGGATAGTATACCACTAAATCTACTTTGGAAAGCGTTGGAAAACACAAACATAAGCGTACAACAACTAAGTTTTCAAGTAAATAAAGGTCTTAAACAAGGTTGCTGTATCTCGCCTACGCTCTTCAAGATATACTTGGAACAAGTCCTTAAAGTATGGAAGAGAAAATGCCAAAACATGGGAATTCCGTTGGACGAAACCACCTTGTATACTTTATGTTTCCCCGATGATCAGATAATAGTGGCTCAGGATTATGACGACCTCGAATATATGACACGAAAACTAATAAGAGTACAATAAGTGGGGACTAGAGGTTAATCTCAATAAGACAGAGTATATGTGTATCGGTGGAATGAAACAGGATCTAATCTTAAATACCGGGCAGCGAATTCACTCCTGTGATGAGTATAAATACTTAGGTCTAAAAATTACAGCTGACGGAACACTAGACAAAGCTATAAAAGATCGAAACGTACAAGGAAGAAAAGCAATAACTTTATTAAATGGAATAATTTGGGACCAAAGTATATCAAAACATAACAAAAAGCTTATATATAACACCATTATAAAAAGTATTATTACATACGGCTCAGAAGTATTGCCAATCAAGGATAGAACAGAAAAAATGCTTTCCGCTACGGAGATGGACTATTGGAGAAGAGCAGCAGGGAAATCAAAAAGAGAAAGAGTTACAAATCAAAGAATAAGAGAAATTATGACAGTGGGTGAACGTACTTTAGTGGATGATATAAGAACAAAACAACTGGTGTGGTACGGACGTGTACAAAGAATGAATGATGAAAGACTACCTAAACAAATACTACAATGGAAACCAACTGGCCGAAGAAAACGAGGACGGCCAAGGAGAAGCTGGAGAGAAGGAATAGACAGTGAAATAAGAATAAGAGGCCTAGATGATGAATTATGGGCAAACAGAAACGAGTGGAGATTGGGTATCGGAAGACGTAGAACGTTGTGAAACCGATAAATATATAGATAATATAAGTATCCTTTTAAGTATAGCTAACTATAATTTTAATAAAAATTGGTGGTCGGACTCCCGAAAAGTGGATTGGGGATCCAGTAAAATCCAACTTTTTTAGCAACGGCGATACCCCGCTTGTGGCACCCTGCTCGAAAGTTGTTGTTTGTTTCTTCATTTGTTTTCTGGTATGTTGTCAGTAATATTTGTCATTAAATAAGTAACTGTCAAAATAGCAGTCTTAAAGTTTAAAAATGGTTCGTCTTACTGAAAGACAGCGAATAGAAATTTTAAAGATGGTATAGCGAAAGAGCTCGAACCCAAGCAGAAGTTTGTAAATTGTTTAATGATGAGAGGCCTATTCCACAATCGGTAGTAACGAAGTTTAGAGCTGTTGACCATGTAAGAGATAATTATAAAGCGAACACTCGTCCAGTTCCAGAGGATATACTATTAAATATTTTACTTAATTTAGAAGAAAATCCCCATAAAACAAGTAGACAAGTGGCTGCAGACCAGTCCATAAATCAATCCTTCATCATTAAATATTTGCATAAAAACAAATGACATCCCTATAAAATACAGTTAGTTCAAGACCTGATCCCAGATGATATTGAACAAAGACTAACTCTTTGTGATACTATGATGCATAGATGCAACGCCAACCCGCAATTCTTCAGAAAAATAGTATTTTCCGGCGAGGCAACCTTTTTCATAAATGGATTTGTAAATCGACAAAATTATACACATGAGCATCAGATAATCAAAATTGGAGTCTGGAAGGCCATACCCAATCCCCTCACGAAGTACATGTGCGCCAGAATTGTGGACACTTTAACTGTGGGACCTTTTTTATTGAAGAGACACTTAATTCTGAACGATATTTAAATCTACTAGCAACTAACATAACACCTGCTATAACTGCTCTTTACCCGAAAGATTAAAAACCAAATATATCAGCCCACTCAATATGGTTTCATCAAGACGCCCGCCCACTATTGGCGACCAGTACGGGATTACCTGAATAATATTTTTCCAAATCGATCGTTCGGAAACCCTGTTAGATTTTTATCTCTAGGGTTATCTAAAATCAAATGTGTACTTCAACAAATCAACAAACCAAAAATTTTGACGATTTAAAAAACCGAATTGGAGCTGAAATAGAACAAATTCAGCCGCAGACATTAACGAATGTGTTACGAGAATTTAAAGATCGATACTGCCAGGCAGTTAATGGTCAACAATTTGAACATTTAATTTCATATGATTTTTTAAATAAATTTTCCCAAAACGCAGAGTTAAAAAATGCCGCTATTCTTTACACTGGATACTCGATGTGATGGTCGAGACTTCCCAAAAGAAATTGGGACACCCTGTATAGTGGCGTCTAGTGTCATAACAGTGCAAGACTAGGTATTTTAATTAGAAACATGTGCCACAATGTTAGTAGCCGATAAGGTTTTAAACAGTGGAAGGTCAAGTCCCTTCTTGGTCCTTCAATTTGATGCCGCTGATGTAATATACAAGGGAGGGGGTGTCAGAATGGAAAAAAAAGATTTTTTTCTTGAAGCAAAACAACTTTTTTTAATAAAATGATTATTGATTCACACCCCGGGCGCCTCAATAAGACTGCTAAACCGAACCGAACCAAAAAATTAATTTTTATTAAAACCAAAATTTTTAAGTGCAAAAGGTGGCTGCGTTGACATGGAAAGCCCCTTATTCAAAACAGCATTTAAACAAAATTTCACTCAAAAAAGATATTTTTCAAAAAAATGTTTCCGGAAAAACGTCGTTTGAAGAAAATGTCATGCGAAAAAGGTGTTTTAAACAAATTGCTTTTGAATAATTATATTATTTTCGAAAATATTACAGCAACCCCGTTCTAGTAGGATCAAAAAGAAAAAATAATGTACTAAGCAAGACCAAAACGGGATTCAAAATTACCCAAGCTAATTTTCGTATACGTCCATCTCCTGATCTCTATTCGACTCTCCTGATCTTTATTGAGGTTATGTTGTAGTGGTTTTTTGTATACATATTTTAAAGAAATAAAATACATAAATTGGACCGTTTTTTGCGGTAATAAATTTTTTATATAATAATTTGAAAAGTATATTTTGTTATTGAAAACGATCACTTAGTAACAGTGGCACACTTGGGAGTTCTGTGACTGGCAGTTGTCAAATGTCGTATCAGAAAGAAGCACAAAATAAGTCTTCATGGTGTTGTCCCGGAAAATTACAATATCCCAAGTCCCAAGAACCTGTAGATTATCAGCAGCCGAGGTCAAAGATATGTTTAGATATCATATAGACCTATTGGGATTGACGTGTAAGCGTCTGGTCTATGAGTGACACTTTCAATTTTACATAGAAATAATTGTCAAAGTCACGCCAAGAAGATGACAGCTTTGGAGAAAGATTCTATAATTATTGCATTAGGTCGAATTTAAGCCTATCTCTTTCGCTTTTATGGCTTTAGAGAAAGACTATGCTTGGATACGATTGTACGAGAATCCAACCTCATGTATGCCTCCCGAGGGGTAACATGACTTTAATAGGTCTATTCTCTCGTATATTTTACATATTTGGGTTTTTATATTGTCCTCAGAAAATTTGACTCAATGCAGACATAATAAAAAATGTAAGGAAATGAATATTACAGAAAATCAGGGAAATTTCTAGGAAAATGGAAAGCTTTCATGCCAAGTCGGTTGTAAAGGTTAGTTTTCAGTGGTTTACATAGCTAATACGAAATAGTTATTTGCCTAACTAGTGCGGAAAGTGATACTCAACCGCACGTATAGTTCGGGCAAGCCGTAAGTACAGTAAAAAAACTTGCCGCACGAGTTAGGTACAACATTTTTTCTACGAGCGTGTGTAAAATTATTACATTTTATATATTAGGTGATGGCAAGGTAGACACGTTCCAGTTCTAGATAAAGTTTCAAATTGATATATTTTAAGTTATGTATTATATTTAAATAAATTGAGTGGGATTTGGGTTTAATATTCTAAAGAAAGATAGTTCAACATAAAAATATTAAAAAATAGTTTTCCTAAAAAAATCCCCACGTTAATTATTTTAAAGATTAGTTTACAAGTTTGCGTTTCGTGGGTGCTAGCATAGACGCCAATCGAAACAAATGGGACTGATTATTATCGATTACCAGTATCACGCGAATATTTTAGATCTAGTAATTTATTTTTGACGCAATTTAAGACCTTCACACGTGTTGCTGTAAGCTGTTTTGTTTTAAATAAAATTAAAATTATGCCTGTTTTGAATTCTACATTTTAACGCAAAATTTAAGCGCTACACTGGCAGGTGTAAAACGCGTATAAACCAAGCTTCAAATTACATTGTTGTCAAGATTTACGACTAAAAATGTTTATGTAAATGTTTGACAACCGCAAACGCTAAAATAAAAATTGAAATACACAATGTCTATTAATTTTTGTTATCTACACATTTATTTAGAATTTTTTTTTTCTGTAAACGGTAAATTAACAAATTTGCTACAAAGGCAGAGAAGGCAAAATTTGTGGAAAAAATACCCTGTACAAAATTGTTAAATAAAATCTTATAGATCTTTTGCTCTATATAATAAAAATTTAATAAATCGTTTAATAAAATATATTTTTTTTAGTGGACAGGGTATGGACATGTGGTAATTGCAATAAATCTTAAAGAAATAATAAAACTTTAAGAAGACACAGACAGTTTGAATGCGGCGGAATAAAATCCTTTCATTGTCCTTATTGCCATAAAGCGTTTTCTCAAAAACACGACATAAAAAGACATAAAATTGAAGACCTTTTATTAATATGGGAGCAGTTGATTTCCAGTTTAAATTAATGTACTTTCTTATTCCTAGTTCTCTAGTACATTCAAAAATATGTAAAAAATATGCAAACTGCGTAAATTATTTTTTTTTATTAAGTATCAAATTACCTATTTTTATTTTATTTGTTTTAAAAAGCTCAAAACTCAAAGAAACGTTGTACTGGAGTAACTTGTTCCATAAAGTTTTTGATAATCAACTCCGTTCTAGATTTTGGCATATTCTTAAAAGAAACCCGAACCCAACTCTAGATGTGAGCCAGTGTTGCCAGACTTTTCTAATGACTTTCCTTTAGCTAAGTGACAAAAACAAACCATAAAAAACTATATACCATGAACCATTTTTTTAAAATAAAAATGGAAGACAAAACCAAACAAATAAAAGATTTACAACTTAAATCATAAATTATAAAAAAATTATTGGAATATTTGCAAAATATATAACTTGGCCTCAAAATAGTCAAAATCCTTTAAATTCGGATAAAAACCTTCAATCCTTCAATTTTTTTTTTTTTTTTTTCAATTTCAATTTTTTTTTTATTCAATTTCAATTCAATTTTCAATTTCAATTTTTCAATTCAATTTCAATTTATTTATTCAAATAATTCCTTATAATATAACAGTAAACAATGCATAAGTATTCTAGTTTGTAAATCAATACATTCCGAATTTGTACCCAACTGGTAACTTTATATCTATAATTGGAGAATTACCAAACTTAGCTCTATAAAATAAAATAATAAAAAAAAAATATGTTAAAATTATTCCAAAAAATTATGCACTTTCGAAAAAAGAAGTCTACCTAAACTATATTAGCACAATGCTACAGCTTGTGTGTAGACGTCTTTTAACAATTGTCCACGAAATGTAATATCAGCACACTGGTGTACGCGATGGAGGTTTTGATAAAATTACAATAAACATTACAGAGTCGTTTTTTTGTATAAAAAACTATTAATGAATCCAAAACAAACCTTAGTTTTCAAAAAATGTAGTATTTTCTACCAAATATTTAAATTTTCTTATGATTTGATTGTTTAAACCATTTTTTTTCTTCAATATTTAATAATTTTAGTTGCTAATGTTCTATTTTCACTATTGTTATCCATTAAGTATTTCAACAAATAAATGATGATTTTGTAAAATAAAGTTTTTGACCTCTTTTGAAAATTTTTTAAAGTTTTTTCTTAAAATTTTAATTCTGTTTGGAAGGATGTTAAAAAATACTGGACCATAATAAATAACAAATCTTTGAGTTACATTATTTATTTGGTTGGGTATATATAAATTTGAGTTTTGTATACCCCTTGTGCCATAACTGTGCTGCATCATAGGAAACTGATCTGGTGTTTTTTGCAAAAAATTAAGAACATTCAGAGCATATAAGTTGCGTATGTTTAAAAGTTTTAAATTTGAATATAGTTGTTCTGTTGCAAAAAGTCTATTTTTTTTAAACAATATTTTTATTGCTGTATTTTGACATACAGCTAAATTTTCCAGAGAATTTTGGTAAAGACCACCCCATACAACTATACAATACCTAAGAATTGATTCAACCAACGAGTCATAAACAATTCTTAACAATTTATAATTTAAGTTGTCCCTTATTTGATAAAATCTATAAAAAAGCTTTCTTATTCTTTCACATAATAGTTTAGTGTGCTCACTCCACTTCAAATGCCGATCAACCACAACTCCCAAGTATCTAATTTTTTCTGCTTTTTTAATTTTTTTACAGTTACAATCTAGTTCCTGACTACATTGCTCTTTGTGAATTTTTAATAAAGTTTGTTGTGGCTGATCAACACTTGTCGCGGAGTAGGACATAAAGTAGGTTTTTTCTTCATTCAAACTTAAAGAATGCTCTTGTAGCCACAGGATAACAGTAGCCAGACCCCTCTCTGCTCTCGCGAAAGCCTGCTCCCAAGTATCACCTATAAATATCATTGCTGTGTCATCGCAATAGCAAAAAACTTCGTCGTTTTGCAATATATTTCCTATTTGATTTATATATACCAAGAACAAGATGGGGCCAACCACTGTACCCTGTGGAATTCCGCATTTGACATTTTGATACGAGCTGTAGGTGTCATTTATTCGTGTTTTTTGCTTTCTGCCAGTTAAATAGTTTTCAAATAAACGTAATGGACCGCCTATAACTCCAAGCCTCTGTAAGCGTTTAAACATTTTTTCATGACAGACTGTGTCAAACGCTTTACGTAAATCGAGATAGACGACAATACTTTTTTTTTTGTTTTTTAAGTTATGAATAACTTTATTTATCAATTCAAAAACTGCCGTTTCTGTGTTTTTGTTTTTTCTAAAGCCATATTGTTTTTTATATAATAAGTTATAAGATTCTAAATAGTTTACTAACCTATCTTTTAGACACTTTTCAAAGACTTTTGCAAAATTGTTTATGACAGATATTGGCCGATAATTCGTTGGGTTTTTTATGTCTCCTGATTTAAAAACTGGGGTTACAATGGTCCTCTTCCAATTCTCTGGAATTGTAAATGCTGAAAAACACAAGTTAATTATATAGCTTAAGGGTTTTAAAATATGTTGGTACGTATTTTTAATAAGCGACACTCTGATGCCATCCTCACCTGGGGCCGAGCCATTTTTTAGGGTAAAAATTTGTTTTTTTATTTCGTAAGTGCTCACAGGGGTAAGAATAAATGTACAGTTTGCATCTGGCTCTTGAAAAGTTTGGTTTCTGTTCTGTGATGTATATATAGTCAATATTTTTGGTCAAAACCCTTCATATTGAAGGTAAACCTTTAAATTTGTCAACACTGGTATGAGCCCACACCAACCGATTTTCCTATGTAGGATCATGCAAGTGCATCATAAAAACCTAGGTTAGAATTTGGTGGGCCCCCTAGTTTAGACACAGGGGCGTATCAAACAAGCACAAAAATACATGTTAAAATTTTTAGCCCTAAAACGACAAAATATTCTTTTTTTTTCCACATTATTAATGCCCCTAAGTTAATAGAATATAAATTCAGCTTGTTATTTTGTTTTTTGGTATAAAAATATGCTTTCATCACATTTAGTCTTCTGTTGGCATTAAATTATATAGCTAGTTAAATAAACAATTTTTGAACATTTTTATATAGTGGCGTATGCCATTTTTTTATTTGTAAAACAAAAATGTTCGCTTTTTAGGTAGTATTGATTGCTAATCGTTATTTATTATTTCACTAGGCTTAACAACACCAAATTTTAAGAAAATTGCGTAAAGGATTTTAAAGATATTTTTGTATAAATAATATATTATGTTTTAGTTCAGCGCCCAGTTGTCGGCGCCGTTGGCGGGGCGGCAAAATAAGTTTGAAATTCATTATAACAAATTTCAAACTTACTTTTTAAAACTTCTTTACTTGCCACTAATTGTTTTCACTTTTTCAAATTAAGTATAGCTGATTGCAGTGGCGTATTTAGAAAAAAGTTTTGGGGGGGGGCCGAGACAGTTTAGACAGTTTCGGGGGGGGGGGGCAAGACCTCATGAGGCCGTATTTTCGGGGGGGGGGGGGGTTCGGTTCGGAAAAGGCAACTAAAGTTCTTGATGTTCCTTTTGTACAGTTTTATATTTTGTAGGCAATTTGGACAGAATATATGAATGCGAAAATTGCAATAAAGCATATAAACATAGCCGAACCTTAAGAAGGCACGAGAAATTCGAATGTGGTGGAATAAAGCCATTTAAATGTCCATTTTGTGCTAGAACGTTCGCTCAAAAATATGTGATAAAGACGCACGCATTTAAGTGCCACCCAGATAGAATTGAACAGCTTGATGCAGTATGGGATACAATATGGGGCACTCACTATTGAATTGTGCGTAAATTAGGCCTCAAGTACGTTAAGTTTAAGTTATTATTGTTACATTTTTATTATCGTGAGATTAGCTACAAAATTACAAGGTATTAATTACACTGTGTTGTAAAAATCTGATCATACTCAGGATAGATTAAAATATAATTTTTTGACAGTTTTATTTCGTAATGAAAACGACGATTTTTATTAGAATCTAAATACGAGGGTGGTTCAAATATTTATTTATTTATTTGTTTGAATCCTTACTCCAGAAGATACATAAAATGCATATTGGATGTGTCAACAAGTATAAAATAGTGGCCTAATAATATCTAACTAACAGTCTTATAGAATACTTATATTATTAGTCTCAAAATTGTAAAGCTATAATATTATTCAACACAAAGAAAAAAAAAACTAGATCACTAAAAATAATTTACAAACTATTACATTGACAAAGAGAACTTAGAAAATAGTAAAGTAGTCACTGTGACTGCATAACACATTTTCAGTTAGGATATTTTTACTTTTAGTTTAAATGAATTAAAGTTTTGGATATTCCTTATGTCTGCTGGAAGTCTGTTATATACCTTAGTAGACATGTAAAGTGGTGACTTTTCGAATAGTGTAGAGTTGTGTGAAGGAATGCTGAGTTGGCATGAAGACCTTGTTTTAATTTCCATGTTAATTTGGTTGTTTGTTGTGAAGTATGACTGATACTTTTTAACAAAAATTAAAAGTTTATAAAAATACAATGAGTATACAGTCATAATTTTGTACTTTATAAAGATTGGAGCAGCATGATCCTCCCATCCAGCCTCATCCAGGATACAGACTAGTCTCTTTTGTATAACAAACAATCTCTCTATTTTTAGAGATGATCCCTAGATGATTATCCCATATGCAAGACGGCTGATCACCAGCTGTGCATGGATATATAGCAGAATAGTTTTTGTATTTAGTTCTTGTTTTAGATTTTTTACGATGAAGCATCAGTTTCTTTGAAAGGTGGCCAATATGAGTCTCCAAGCAAAGTATGATCGAGACAAATGCTCTGATGTTTATTTACTATTGAAAAAATTTACAAAAATTTACAGTTTTTCTAGATACTTCTCCTCACTAGTTACGCATTTTGTCCACCTTTACGAAAGCTTTTTGATGCCGGTATCGAAAGATTCCTTGTACAACTCGGACAGGCATGTGCACATGGACTCCTCTACTTCGTCGTCGGTGTTAGAATCTTTGACTTCCGAGGGCTTCTTTCAGTGGTCCAAACATCTGGCAGTCGCATGGTGATAATTTCGGACTGTAGGGAGGGTGTTCCAGTACCTCCCACCCTAATTTCAATATTGTATCGAGCAAGAGACGCGCGCTATTAGGCCGCGCATTATCCTGGAACAGAATCGCACTTCGTGCTGGAATGCTCCTCCGTTTCGAGTTATAAGCGGGTGTTACGTGTGTTTTCAAAAGGTTCATTCAGAGTAGTATGTAGCATTGATGAAAGGTTGGGTGCGCAGAAAGTCGACGTCACTCTACACATAACCTTACCCGTGGACCTGGTTGTCTTCGCTTTGACTGGCGGCCCTTCCTCCACTCTTGAGACGACACCTTGCTTTCGGGAGTGTAATAGTGTCTCTACCCATGTCTCGTCTGTAGTGAAGATTCGCGTTAAAAACCGTCCCCCTCCGCCTCGTATCGCGTCAGCTAGCGGCGACAAACTTCAGACCGCGTGAATTTTTGCTTGAAGTTCAACAGTTTAGGAATCCATTACGCCGTTATTTTGCGATATTGAAGGTGTTCGTCGATGATAGACGTTTCACTACCAATACTGATGCCGAGTTCAGCCGAAATGTCTCGAACATTCATCCTACGGTCCTCCAAAATGAGTTGTTCTACGCGGCGAATGTTGTCTGGTGTGATGCTGGTTCGCGGTCGACGATCATGCGGCTCATTATCGACGGTTTCGCGGCCATCCTTGAATGCTTTGGCCCATTTAAACACAGCATCCTTACTCAGACGCTCACTACCGAACTGATTTCGCAAATGCAGAAAAAAAGTCTTTGCCTTTCCACACTAAAAAACGAATGACAATACGTTGCGCAACGGAGGTCGGCACTTGACGTTCACTCATGGTCGTTAGCATGCGACCTTCAAAACATACATGCGTGCCATCTACAGCATTTGTCTCCATCATATCTGAACCGCCCTCGTACATACCTTATTTACTACTAAAAATTAATGGCTCGAAAAACTTGTTGTCCTGACGTTTGATGGGTTTCACAAAAATTTGCTTGTATATTATTTTCTTTATGGATATAAAAGTGTGTGTGAAAACAAACGCTTTTTGTTTATTCAGAAGTTTTTAATGATTGCTGACCAGATTCAACCAAACAGCTATTATCTGGTGAAAAAAGAGAATAAAATTAAAAAATAATTTAGAAAACGGAACACAAAAACAAAGATTTATATTTCGGGGCCTATGAGGGGAATTTTGGGGTTTGTCTGCATTTTCGCGTACCGTAATGAAATTTGGCACACAGGTAGTAGACACCTAGAGATGCCATTTTAGAAGTGGTGCTCCGATGGAACCCAGTGCAGGGCCCAGTAACAGGGGCGTACTTGAGGTGGGACAGAAAAAATGTATAAATTAAATATGAAACTCATTTCGCATACAGTTTTTTGTTTGTTTTACCTTATAGCTTGTAAATCCAAAAAATTTACAAAAAACAAAGTTGAGAAAACGGTTTTTTTGAGGGGGGGAAGGAAGGAGGACAGACATTGTTAAAATCTTATTTCATCTAAAGTGGTCGTGTGGGGTATCGATTTCTAGGTAATTTCGTATTCTAAACAAAAATAGATACAAATTAAGTCAATACGTCAAACCGTTGACATGATAATGTCAAAAACTGACACCTTAAATGTACCTATTCTGAGATCTATGCCAGAGAATATTAAAAACACCTAACCAAGCCTAACTTAATAAAATTTGATAAATTAAGTAAAAGTGGAGTTTCTGAAATTTTTGAATTTTAATAAAAGTACAGGGTGTTCAAAGTTAAGTCGGCACTATTACTTACTTCGTTAATATTAGAGCTACAGGGTCGGTTGAATAGACAAAGTTGTGGTATTTTTTCCTCTGATTACGATGGTGATGAAAATAAAATCAAATGACGAGTAGGTGAGTTATGATAAAAAAAAACACATTTTTTAAATGGGACACCCGGTATACAGTTAAGTCAATAGAAAGAACATTTTTTGGCTTTAAACAAAAGTTATTTTATGACTGACTTTTCTTCTCTTAAAGACCACAACTTTCCTAATCATAAGGGATATCGAAAGCTGCCTTTGTTTAGAAAATCATTAATATTTTTTGTATTTTTGCCTTTGGGAAAAAATTCCAAGGACAACTTATGTTTAAAATTAAATTTTCTATCGATTGAAAGTACTATGTTACAAGTTTTAAAGCCATTTTTTTTATTTTTTAACTTTTTACCGTAACTCATGTACGCGTTTCTCGACTTTTCTTTTATTTCCAAAATCTTATGTCTTAGTGCAATTAAAATGTTTTCATGTCTAAGTGTGCACATAAATGGTGACAAAGAAAAAAAATTATAAATTTTACGTGTTTAAAATTTTTTATATATTGATAAAGGAAACACTCTGTATTTTTTTACCATTACAAAACTAAGTAACACAGTGCACACCACGTTAGAAAGACGTGCCTCTAGTTATAACAAGTAGTAAAATTAAGAAGGTATCTTAAACTGCATTACCGGTATGAACGTAAATTTGAGACTACTACTTTTTACATGATTATTTTACATTTTAACATATTATAAAATTACGCAAACTTAAATTTTTGTGTTACAGCCTGTGGTAAATGGACAAATTGTGCTAATTTTTATTGCAAAATTCCTATTAACGCAGTAGCTACAGTAGATAATGTAAAAAAATGGTAAAAATGACAGAAAAGTAGTTGTGGCCCAGTATATACGTTCAGAAAATGGTAACTATGTAGCGCTTAACACAAAAATAGAGTCCGATAAATGGTTTATAAAGGAGAATAAATATATATATATATATATATATATATATATATATATATATATATATATATATATAGAGCATTTTGAATTTTTAGCACAAAAATAAAAAATTGAGAAAAAACTTTATTGTGTAGTTACTTTTTAACACTCTGTACAAAAAATGTTATTTAAAAAAATAAAAGCTGTACTAGTGTGGTTGTAATGTGCTGACTTTGAGTTTTCCATAGTGATTTGTAACGTCGTCGTAAACAAAACTATTTAAAATGATCATAAAAATTTTACTTATTTTTAAAAATCGCCCGTATTTTTAACAGTTTAACCTAGCCCTTTTTTCTTTCTATAAAATATATATAAGAGCTAAGTATCTTTTATTCGGTATATATTTTTTTACAATATCGTTACGTCTAACAAATCCACATACTTTTCCATCTTTCTCGATTTTTTAAGTTTAAAATTAGTAAATAAAATCACCCTGTACTCTGACTGTGTATATGTCACACCCGTCCAGCAATTTTTGTTTTAAGGAGAAACAAATTGTTTATACATACGTTTAATTTTATCGCCGTATCCTGCATAACTAAGCTCCTGTAATTTTTTTTTCTACTCAACACCCACACCATAAATTTCCCAAAAAAAATATATATATTTCTTTTATTTCTTGAAAGAAAATAAATCAATAAATTTTTTTATTGCTTAAAATAAAAGTGTATATGTCCTTATAATCGATACCAAGTTTAATTGCTCTAGCTTTACATTTGAATTTTATACAGAATTTTAATTAGATAGATGCAATTAAAAATAAATTACCCTGTATCTTTGCTCTGCACTGGGTTCGGGATGAGCACCACTTCGTAAAATAATAGTATAGTGTTGTACTATATTCGTACCAAGTATCATTACGGTACGCAAAAATGCAGACAAAAGGAAGAGACAGCGTTCTTGACAAGTATTTTATGAAGCTTTGAATCAACATTTCTAGGCAGAAATGCAGCGTGCCTCATTTACTAGTGGTAACACAGTATTTGCTGCATTTATGGCTAGAAAACTAGAAGAATACTTGTGCTAGCTTTCTACTCAAGAGCGCAGTATTTGTTGACCGACTCGCCAATACTGCATTCTTGACTAGTTTTACCCTTTTTGCTAGACAAGAAAGCAGCGCCTTATGTAGTTGCTGCATTCTCGGCTAGAGGACCGTGACGTTTTGCAGTTACTGCATATTTGTTATGCGTTTTTTTCATGCAAAAAATTTTGTTTTTGCCAATCGATGAGGAACATCTTTCTACACCATAATATATAAAAATCTCAAAATCGTCAAATTTGAAGTTGCTGCATTCTTCATAAGGAGGGCAGTATACCTTTTCAGCGAGAGATGGATGGATTACAAAATTACAGTTGAAATTATTGATTTATTTTGTATTTAATTTATTTTGTTTAACTAATTGACCATTGTAATTATGTTTATTTATTATTTTTTAATAAATAATCAGACAGCTTTTCAAAAATTAAAAGAATTTGCAAATGTCAGAAAAACTCTAAAATAAATTGAGGTATGTGTTTAATTAAAAAATGTATATATTTTTTAAATTAAAGGTCAGGCTCGTAGCTAGATTTCTTAACAATTAAGTATTTCCATACAATAAAAAATACAGCATCAGTACTGACGCCTCTTTTATATATGAACCGCCGCACACAGGCGGATTTCACGAAAAAGCTGGTCAAAACCTAAGATCCATTTACAGCCCCCTAAAATTGCATATAGTAATAAAAAAATATATGATTTATTGTTTAAAAAAGATAAAGAAGAAAAATTCTTTAAGGACCCCGCACAAAAAAATAAAATTTGGAACTTTACTAATTTAATTAAAATGCTTCCTAAAAAATCGTTGAAACCAGAATTTTGGCTGTATAAATTTATACAAGATGTTGCAATATTTGATTTTAATAATTGCATAGCTCCATGAAAAAATGTTTTAACCAGCATGTAGGTATGTAAAATTCGCAATTGCATAAAACAATGTGATATTTTTGCAAAAACAAGTTAATTGAACTTTTTCTGTTTTTTCCGACTTTCGTTATAAATGAAGTATATTGTCTAGCAAGAAAAATACTCTGTCAATATATGGGCCCCTAAGCTCACACAATGTACTATAGTTATAGTGTACGTGTGAGCTAATATAAGTAACTAAAAAATTAAATATATTTTATTCAACTTCAGACTCAATTACCTTTCGTTTGATACCACACAAGCCATATTTTGATTTGAACTCTAATTTTGAAAAAAAATACCCACACCCTTTTTAAAAAAATATATAAAATGTATTTTGTTTAACTCCAGACTCAATTACCTTTCGTTTGATATGACACACGCCATATTTTCCCTTAAAATCTAATTTTTCAAATCTACTCCCACCCTTTTTTTTTAAATAAACTAAAATGTATTCTGTTTAATTTAAGACTTAATTACCTTTCGTTTGATATCACACGAATTAAGTAATCGAACAACCACTTCAAGTTTATGCTTTATAATAATTGTATATTTTATTGATGCGAGTACAATAATAGACTTAAGAATACTAAAGGTAAAAACGTTTACAACAAATGAAATGAAATGCAACTCCTCATCTCCGGTAGGTTTAGAGGTAGTCGGGTTTCTCTAGATGATTCCAGGTAAGGTCGACGTCGGTCGTATAACTCCTCCACCCCAAAATTAGACTTTACAGGGGCAGGTGGATGCTGGCCGGATCAATTTTCTGCTCACATTGTTTTAATTGTGAAGGAATTACGTTAGTGCTGTCTTGTGGAGTTTGCATTTGAATTACAACTGGATTTGTGTTTTTTGATTGTTTGCATTTCCGTACTCGCTTATAGATTAAGTATAAACATATAAGTGTAAGTATTACATATACAAGTAATGTCCATATAATGGGTACATGATAAATGCTTGATGTTTCGAAGTGCGGATAGTTTTCTCGAATTTCTCTTTTTAGGTTATTTAAGCTATCTAAGTCAATATCTTTTATACTGTTTGATAGGTCCAACGGATGTATAACAGTTGGTGCATCTTATATGTCAGGAAAGATATACGGCTGAACTATTGCTGCTGTTGTTTTGTTGTTGTTCGTAAAAATTTGTCGGTTGATCTGAATTAGACAGTCGTTTGGCAGTCTGATAAGGTATGTTCCCAAAAGTGTATGTACTTCTTCTTGATGTTGACAGGAAGTTTTAGCGTTTCCTTCATTTGGAAGAACAAATATCCATTGGTTTGATTTCTCTAGTTGGTAAATGATTGGTGTGGCTAATTAATTTGTGTTTTCTGGCAGGTGGTTGGCTGATTTAGGAGCATGCTGGAGTCAATTAATGAAATTTCGCAAGGACTATCGGGTTGGCTGTTTTTGAAGTCTTCTTTTTTGCAAATATATTCATTTCTGGTTATTTCTGCGCATGGTTCTTGATTTGTTGTTCTCCTACTTTTTCTTGCACAGACAATAATTCTTTGTGAAGATCAGATAACTTTATTATACTTGGATGCATGACCTTTAGTTTAGAAAATGTAATTGAATTTTCAACATTTTGCAAGATTGATTGAATAATTTCATAGGAGTTTAAGTTGAAGCAAAATATATTTGATAAAAAGGGAATTTTCTCTGTAGCCAGAATTTTTAACAATTGAAGCAATCTGATTGATTTTGGACTCTAAAAATTTTTTATTTTGAATTATTTGTTGAACCGTTTGATTAAATTTAGAAATAACACTAATCGATAAGGAATTCTGTTTTAAAATTGTCGTCGACAATGTTTTTTGATTATTTTGTAACTCATGAATCATTTTTTCATAGTACTTGCCATCCGATGCGTCTAAATTGCCTGTAACAGCCTTAAATACAGACCCTAACATGTTAATCATCCCACGTCTTAATCGTTTGGGATGAGGCAAAATTTCTGATATTTTGGTATCGATCCTGGTTTGTAATATTTTTAAAAGTTTTAGGTAATTCTGTGTATCGTTGGAATATCCAGTATGGCTATCTATTAAAGTCGTGATATTATTTACTTTTAAGTTTAATTTATTGGTTTCCCACAGTATGGGGTCTAAATCAAAGTAATGAATTACAGTGTAGGTATATTCTATTGTTTTTGCAGTTCCTAATTTTATTGGCATTATTCCAAGCTTATTATCCAGTTTTTTTATAATCATTTCATCCTCAAGACCCGAAGCAAGGCCGAACCTGAAATACAAAACCCAAAGATAAAAGTTACCCAAAGTCATATTTATTTTTAATTAGCGGTCTTTTTAAATTAGACATATGAATTTTTCCGTGGGAGTTTGTTGATATTGTTTTACTTGCTGGGTTTACTGACACCGTTATAGTGGGTTCTAAGAATTTGTTTCCTAGTTTTTTCCGTTCATGTTTACGTATATATACCTCTTGATTGGGTTAAAATAAAATAGGATCATCGCGTTTTTTGTTTAATTTATTGATTAAAGTAGTTTTGAATTGGGCTAGTATTTCGTTAATTTTTGAGTACAGTAATTTAGATTTTTTTTATGATCATTAACATAGTTACTCATGAGAATATGGTCTAAATTTTGGTCGAAAGGGTCCTCTGACGAGATATGACCGTTTACAATGTCCATAGGCTTCATTTTTGTTACTGAATGTATAGTATGGTTATAGGCCAGGACCGCGTAGGAAATTTTATTTGTAATAGGTTCTTTCGAAAATCCTTGATTATTTAAAAGACAAATATGTTCTGCCAGTGTTGAGTGAAACCGTTCAATACTCCCATTTGAATCGGGGTGATTTGGAGAAATAAAGTGAACTTTTAATTTGTGTAAAAGTAAAAGTTCAGTAATTACGCTATTTTTAAACTCTGAACCATTGTCAAAATTAACTAAAAGGTTTGGTACACCGTGATGTGAGAAAAATGTCAATAATTTGTCGGCGATATCAGAGGCAGTCAGTGTTTTGAGATAGTATGCCTGAGCGTATTTAGAAAAGCTATCTATTACTGTTAAAAATGTATTATGTTCCGCGGTATAAGTGTCGATGTATAGGATTTCAAAAGGTTTAGTTGGGGTGGGGGTAATATTCATTTTTACTTTAACCGGGCGTCGTTCGTACTTGCTAATCTGGCAAATTTCACATTGATTTATGTATGTTTGAACGGAACTTTTAAGATTTGGCCAGTAATATTTTATTTTTATTTTATATTCTGTTTCGTCAATGCCCCGGTGATTGCTTTTTCCTTCATGATAGTTTTTTATAATTTCTGGAATGTCATTTTTTTCGGTAACGTCTAGTAACTTGATTGTACATTTCTTAAAGCGTAATGAAGGATATTTAAAATTCTTTCTGACGACTTCGCAAAACGGTTCATAGAGGTCAGGTTCCTGGAAATATAAATAATAAAGTTTGTTCGGCAAAACATTTTCTTTTATGAAATTGATAATGTCATTTTCAAAATTATTCTGTGATATTTGAACTAAATACCTTCTTTTTGTTGAAAAAAGTATTTGTAATTATGGTTTTACAGGAGAGTGCAATACTTTAGAAAAAATTATTTGGTTGGCCCCATAGTTTACGGCTGTTTCTATTATTGGAATCCCCACGATAGGGTCTTCGTCGTTATTAGTATGTATAGTGATATCATCGTCGTTATTTGGGTTTGGTCTATTTGCTGTTTTTTTCTGTGTGATGGTCTTATCTACTTGTTGCTGAAATCCTGTCGAACGGGCGTCTACCTGTGCGATGTGTGATATTTGGTCCAGATTGTCGGTCTCTGATACATGTAATTCTATTCTTGAAAGTGCGTCCGCGTTAGAATTTAATTTTCCAGATCTGTGGATCAAAGAATAACTATATTCTTCTAACTTTAAACGCCATCTGAGCAATTTGGAAGAAGGGTCTTTTATGGAATGAAGCCACTGGAGGGGCTTGTGGTCCGTGATAATGAAAAAGGGACGTCCAAAGAGGTATGGCCGAAAATATTTGGTTGCCCAAACGATAGCTAATAATTCACGTTCAATTGTGCTCAGTTTGGTCTCACTGTCATTAAGGGTACGCGAAGCGTATGCAACGGGAAGGTCTTGGTCAATGGGCCCTTGCGAAAGTACTGCACCTAGTGCGAAACTTGAAGAATCGGTGGCCAGGTTGAATGGTTTGCTAAAGTCTGGATATTGTAATATAGGATCGTTTGTAAGAAGTTTTTTGCATGTGTCAAAACAAGTTAAAAATTCTTCATTATGGACAATTTTTGCGCCTTTTTTTTAAGCATCTAGTGAAAGGTTTTGTGATTCGGGCAAAGTCCCGTATAAATCGCCTATAATATCCGAGAAGGCCGAGAAATTCGCGTATCTGTTTCTGGGTAGAGGGAAGTGGCCAATCAAGAATGGAACGGATTTTATCCTCATTAGGTTTTACTCCATCTGGGGTCACCACATGGCCTAAATAGGCGACTTTTTTCTTTAGAAATTCTGATTTTTTTAACTGTATTTTAAAGTTTGATTCACGCAGCCGTTGAAAAACAGCTCTTAGGCGGTCAATGTGCTCTTGTAGTGACGTACTAAAAATAATTATGTCATCTTGATATACCAAGCACATTTCATTCTGGATGGATCGGGCAAAAAGGAGTTTTTTGTTTCCCTTATATTTTTTTTCCGTGGGTAGCCTGAAAGCTTAACCTCACGGGGGTCCAAGATCTAATGGACATCTAATAAGTGTTGACAGTTAACCGTTTCGTCCTTATGGGACTCCTCAGAACACTGCTGGTCAATGTGACAAATCTTGCGAAGTTACTCAGACGGTTTTGTCTCTAATTAGATGTAATTAGTGAGCGAACTATAGCAAGAGGCGCCATCTACCGAGATACGAGAGAAACAAAAAACTAAAAGCAGGCGAAAACACTGCTATACAATGTCGATCAATGAAAAGATCGAATGCAAATAAAAGAAAACAACTATAGTCCGTGACCTACGACAGCTCTTTGTCTTTCAGGCCGGATCAACACAGATTGCATTTTTATGTCTGCAAGACAGTGAGCGTCAATCAACGGAATTTTTAAGCCAAATAATACTAAAAAACGTGGAATTTCGTACCCGTGAATTTAAAAATCAAACAAGTTTCGTGGCTAATCGGGCAAAAAGGAGTTTTTTGTTTCCCTTATATTTTTTTTCCGTGGGTAGCCAGAAAGCTTAACCTCACGGGGGTCCAAGATCTAATGGACACCTAATAAGTGTTGACAGTTAACCGTTTCGTCCTTATGGGACTCCTCAGAACACTGCTGGTCAATGTGACAAATCTTGCGAAGTTAATCAGACGGTTTTGTCTCTAATTAAATGCAATTAGTGAGCGAACTATAGCAATTGTTTGATTTTTAAATTCACGGGTACGAAATTCCACGTTTGTTAGTATTATTTGGCTTAAAAATTCCGTTGATTGACGTTCACTGTCTTGAAGACGGGTAAAAATGCAATCTGTGTTGATCCGGCCTGAAAGACAAAGAGCTGTCGTAGGTCACGGACTATAGTTGTTTTCTTTTATTTGCATTCGATCTTTTCATTGATCGACATTGTATAGCAGTGTTTTCGCCTGCTTTTAGTTTTTTGTTTCTCTCATATCTCGGTAGATGGCGCCTCTTGCTATAGTTCGCTCACTAATTACATTTAATTAGAGACAAAACCGTCTGATTAACTTCGCAAGATTTGTCACATTGACCAGCAGTGTTCTGAGGAGTCCCATAAGGACGAAACGGTTAACTGTCAACACTTATTAGGTATCCATTAGATCTTGGACCCCCGTGAGGTTAAGCTTTCAGGCTACCCACGGAAAAAAATATAAGGGAAACAAAAAACTCCTTTTTGCCCGATTAGCCACGAAACTTGTTTGATTTTTAAATTCACGGGTACGAAATTCCACGTTTGTTAGTATTATTTGGCTTAAAAATTCCGTTGATTGAAGCTCACTGTCTTGAAGACGGGTAAAAATGCAATCTGTGTTGATCCGGCCTGAAAGACAAAGAGCTGTCGTAGGTCACGGACTATAGTTGTTTTCTTTTATTTGCATTCGATCTTTTCATTGATCGACATTGTATAGCAGTGTTTTCGCCTGCTTTTAGTTTTTTGTTTCTCTCGTATCTCGGTAGATGGCGCCTCTTGCTATAGTTCGCTCACTAATTACATTTAATTAGAGACAAAACCGTCTGATTAACTTCGCAAGATTTGTTACATTGACCAGCAGTGTTCTGAGGAGTCCCATAAGGACGAAACGGTTAACTGTCAACACTTATTAGGTGTCCGTTAGATCTTGGACCCCCGTGAGGTTTTCAGGCTACCCACGGAAAAAAAATATAAGGGAAACAAAAAACCCCTTTTTGCCCGATTAGCCACGAAACTTGTTTGATTTTTAAATTCACGGGTACGAAATTCCACGTTTGATTATCCATCACTCTTTGAAATGTGGCGGGGGCGTTTTTTAAGCCAATCGGCATTCTCTGAAATTCAAAATGGCCATTTTCTGTACTAAAGGCGGTTTTTTCGATATCTTTTTCTGACATCTCAATTTGGTGAAACCCACTTGCCAAATCTAATGTTGAAAAATATTGACATTTCCCAAGTTTATCAAGGAGATAAGTGACGTTAGGAAGGGGATAACGGTCATCTACAGTTTTAGAGTTTAATTACCTGAATTCAAGAACAGCTCTGTTGTTCCCCTGAAGCAATTATCTTTTTTGGGACCACCCAAGTTCCAAGGAGAAGTGCTGGGTCTAATTATTTTTTGATCAAGTAACTGTTTCATTTGTTTTTCTACTTCTTTTTTGTGAGCAAAAGGTAATGGATACGATTTTTTGTAGACTGGTATTTCATCGGTGGTCCGTATATTATGTTTTATTTTGTTAGTAAAAGTAAGTGGCGTATTTTCTTGATAAAACACATCTAAAAAGTTATTTATTAGTGTCAAAAGTTGATTTTTTTCCTCCGAATTTAAATGGTTTAAACGAAATTTTGAAAAGTCCAATTTTGTTTCATGCATTTCAACAATATTATTAAAATTGATTTCTTCAATTTCTTTGCGGTTCCATTTTTCTACTTCAAATGGTAAAGAAAAATCCATAGTTACGCTTTCACATGTATTATTTAGGATTGTAGTCAAGGCAAAACCATTTTAGCTGAGGTTAAACATTCTGGGATTTCGCAATTGTGTATTTTTTGATATGGGAGAATTATCTCACTATTTTTTACGTTTACAGGTACTCTTATTACATGATGAACACGAGGTGGTATTGTAATACAATTATTTATTTGTGACTTGGTTTTATAAAATTGTAACTTGACCTTTGCATATGGTGTAGCGAGAATTCCAGAGTTAAAATCAAGATTAGCTTGCAAAATTTTCAGATTGTCAATCCCAATAAGGCCATTAAAAAAATCGTGAAATTTAAACAAAAAAATTTTTAGATTTTGGGCTTTTGGCAAATTAAATAATTTTGAGCAGGGCAGATGCGCACTAAACTGATGAGCGGACTTTTGAAATACTGTTGAGACATCTTTTTTTATGTGGTTCGGGTACAATTTTTTTGTTATATTTGGATCTAAAAATGACTCTGTCGAGCCGCTGTCGATTAGTATTTTTAGGTTGTGTTCCGGAAATATAATGTATGGTAGCTCACTGGAGCTATTCATATTAAAGGGTATTTCTTGCGGTGTTATAGTTTGGTGTCCCGACTGAGGACCTCTGTAAAATTTACGGCATCTAAATCGATTTGCTCGTTTGCGTTGTATAGTAAAAAATCATTATCACTGGACTCGGATGTAAAGATTTGGCAATTATCCAAACGTTCCGAGAGGCAAAATTGATTATCCTCGGGGTAGTAACCGTTTTGTTGGTAATATTCATTGTAATACTGATGTGTAAAAGTTTGATCATATTGAGAAAGTTGGTTGGCTTCGGTATTATACATTTCTTCCACTTCCATTTTTTGCATTTGTGAAGTGCTTGGTTGGTAGTTATTATGTTTATAATATCTGCTATTTGGCGTTATTTTTGAACTATTGCGCGTATTGACATAGGTGTGGGCGACAGTAAGGCTTTTTGGGGAATTTGTTGGGAGCGAACTATGTTTTGTGGCCTAAAAACTTGACTATTTGTAGCAAATCTTTGTTGCGGTCTGTACGCCGGTCGAGGATAAAAAGACTGAGGCCTAAATGTTATCGGCGGTTGTCTAAAAAAACGACTTGGTGCATAAGCATTAGATTGTATGGAACTTGGTCTAGGAGAGAAAAATCTTTGGGGCGTTTGAATGTGATTAAACGGAGGTTGAGGCAATGACACGTTTTTTTTCAGATAGGAACTATTCATTTCATCGGTGACATATTGCAAGGCTGTTGTTAGACCGTGAGGCTTCATGGATCGGATGGCTCGTGCCAAATCTGTGTGAATTAAACCTGACAAAAATGTCTTAAGTGCAAGGTTTTTACAAAAATCAATTCGTGACTTTCTATTTTCTTCAGTGCCTATGTGGGTGTTTATGTACGAGGAGAGCAAATTAAGAGTGTGTCAAACTCTGTTATAAAATTGTGTGTAACTTTCATTTGAATCTTGTTTTAATGAGCATAGATCTTTTGTAAGAGCAACGTCGTCTCTTTGGTCGGCAAAATTTCGAATAAGGGTGTTTTTAATATCGGCCCAAGAAGTCGATGAATCAATATTTACGACAGTACTTGCTTCGCCGTCGAGTTTTCCTATTAACGAGTTCAACAAATAAATATTTTGAAAACATCCCGGGTCGGTTGTATTTAAAAATGTTTCTACAATTTTGTCACAAATACTGATATACCTATATAAATCATTCGGATTGGCATCAAATTTGGGTACGCAATTGAGATATTCTGATTTAAAACTCATTTTCACTTTTTATCAAATTTGTTAGAAAGGTCTGGCTTTCTTTAGAAGCTGACAAAAAATCGAATTGCGGAGATTCGCGCGCCTGCAATGTTTGAGAAGGATTACTGAATGAAGAACTTTGCGCGTTTAAGTTTTGAGGGAGGTTGGTTTCAAGTCTTAAATTTTTGAGTCACTCAATTATATCTACTTGATCGTCGGAATCAGACATAAATTGCAACTTACATAAGCAGGTAAACAGCGAAGGTGGTCATTCCTCTATAAGAACAAGGTTCTGCTAGGCGATTTTGTCCTCACAAAAGTCCTTATCCTTGCGAAACTAGACGATGCTGTTCTAGTTCACGATGATTGTGTTTCACAGGTCTTTGATAGACTGGGATTTTCAATTTTGTAAAATCCACACTGCCAATCGCCAATCACCAAAAGTTATTGAAGCCGAATAAGCCGATCGCGATGCGTTTGAAACTTCGAACTCCGTTGACTGCGCCAATTAAGTAATCGAACAACCACTTAGAGTTTATGCTTTATAATAAATGTATATTTTATTGATGCGAGTACAATAATAGACTTAAGAATACTAAAGGTAAAAACGTTTACAACAAATGAAATGAAATGCAACTCCTCATCTCCGGTAGGTTTAGAGGTAGTCGGGTTTCTCTAGATGATTCCAGGTAAGGTCGACGTCGGTCGTATAACTCACGCCATATTTTCACATAACTCTATTTTTTTAAAATCTACCCCCACCCTTTTATTTGGCTTGCGCCGAACAGATATACACACACCTAAATACACCACACAGACACACACACGGAGAGACGTCACGATAAAATTGCTAAGATACAATACACCAAAATAACATATTTTCAGTGTTATCTCAATTTTTTTTGTTGTCGAAAATAATACCTTTTCTAGCCATTGCTGCGCGAACTAGGAAGGTAAAAATGAAATCAGAATACATGTGACATAATAGTTATACTTTTGGTTTACAAAAACCATTGTTATTAAAGCTAAGAAAACTTATTTATTAATTTACGCATATTATGTACGTATTTCTTACTGGACAATTTTCGATATACACAAAAAGAAATTTTACTTTACTGACTTTGTTACTTAGAAAACATATGCATGCACTTAATAGGACCAAAAATGCCAATAAAGTTGGATGAGGTTGAAACATTTAGTCAAATTCTATTTCAGAAAATGAAAATTTAAAAAGTTTTCTGCAACGGTTGCTTTAAACCGGTTTAAAATATTACCAATAAAATAAAAAACAATTTTAAATATGTACAATAAATAGCTACATACCTTCAGATTCAAAATCCATGTTCAAAAAAATTAGTTTTGATAATAGGCGCAAGTTTTAAAAGGGCTTTTTAAACATCAACTTTTGTAAATTTAAGTAACGCAAATAACATAAAAAAAATAAATGGAAGTTTCATCGGTTATTACTATGGCAATTGTTTTTCAAATTAGGCGTGACATGGTCACGGGGTAGCATGATCATCAGTGATTGCACTAATAGCAATTTTACAATTAAACAGGGCTTTTTAGTGTTTAGGGGTTATGGCCAGCTTTTTCTTAAAATCCGCCTGTGTGCGCCGGCATTATATTATCAAAAATCTTTGAGGTTTTAATAAAATAAGTTTAATAATTCTTTTAAACTGTAATACATGCTTATAAAAGAAAAAAAAATGTTTTGGGCATTACACCACACTCAAATATTTCAATATACGAGTATTTTAAGTTGAAAAGTTCATTTGCTAGTGCGATATCAACCTTATACCCTGTTTCCACCAATGCATGCCCACCCCGATTCAAAAAACGCGATCACGCGATGGCCCGTGGATTTGCACCGGTTTTAAATGCAGTGTTACCTGATGCGTTTTTTGAATCGTGGTGGGCATGCAGTGGTGGAAACAGGGTATAAGAATGTTTGCCTATGTGTCCGTTTGTGAAATTTTTTCTGTTTTGCTAATGGTATTTCTTATTGCTAGACTACTATAACTTAAGTTTAGTTTGTATTAAAAAAGTTTTTTTTTAAATGAACATTTGTAAAAATCAATTGAAAAAAATAATAATTCGGTTAAAATGTCTTATAGGTGAAAGAATATGGATATGCAACAATTGCAAAAAATCATACAGAAACAAGCAAACTTTAAAAAGACACGAACAATTTGAATGTGGTGGCAAGAAATTATTTCACTGTCCATACTGTCAAAAGTCATTTGCTCAAAAACACGATATAAGACGGCATGTAAAATATCATCATGTAGACAAGGTTGAACACCTTGCATCCATTTGGGATAAGTTAGTATCAGGTGTTGAGATGGTTTGGATGTAAAGATTAAGCCCTATTTGACAATAGTTGTTATTTTATTTAGCATTTGTACTTATTGTTTTTGGCTGCAGTACTAATATATTAAAATTTTTTGCCTGAGACCCGTGGCTTTGTTTTTTATATTTTAAACACGAATAAGTTTAAAGCGGTTTTATCACCTACTACCATTGGAGTTACAGTTTGTTTCATACAGTACCACATTTTTAAAGTTATGCATAAAAAATTTGTGATGCTTAAAAAATATTAATTTTGTTACGGTGTTTTTGTCCACTTAGTACCTACCGGGTGGGCCAAAAAAATCCGGACATATTTTTTTATTTTAATTTTTGAAATATATAATCGATTTCAGTGGAAAAAACTGAACTTGGTAGAGAATTAATCAGAGTTTTGACTAAATATAAATTTCTGCCTGCCGTCTCAAAATCCAAGATGGCGGTATTCTTGTGTTGAGACCATGTTTTAATTATTTTTTTACATCAATAAAAAAGCCAAATTCTTGCCACGTACAAAAAGGAGTCAACAAAATCGGTTGTGTGGTTCTAAAAAATTATTTTTTGTTTCAACCATTGTTTTGAAAATTATACGATTATT
This sequence comes from Aspidapion aeneum, assembly GCA_963576565.1. NCBI lineage: Eukaryota > Metazoa > Arthropoda > Insecta > Coleoptera > Brentidae > Aspidapion > Aspidapion aeneum. The sequence goes on from OY755045.1 coordinate 59,841,673, forward strand.
TTGCCAATCATGTCTATATTTATTGCGTTATAAACTCATTACTGCCGAACCAATTTTGATGAAATAAAAAGCATCCAGGTGAGAATTGATTACTTTTTAAAGATTATGATCAAAATTTATCGCAGTCTTCAAATTTAAGATGGCCGACAGAATCATACTTGATTCTTCAAAATGGCGTGTTTATTCTTATTTTCTAAAAATGTTTTACTTTTTTTTCCGATTTGTAGAAAATCATTACTTTTCACCCACACAACGAAGTACAAATGAGTAAAATCTGTGTGGTGGTTCTTAAAAAATCTATTTTTATTTCAGCCATTGTTTTCAGATTATACGATTGCATTGCCAATCCTGTCTGCATTAATTTCCTTATAAACTCATTATTACTGAATAGATCTTTCAAAAATCATACTGAAAATTGATTGTTCTTTAAAGATTGTAATTGAAATTTGCCGCTATCTTAAAAGTTAAGATGTCGGACAGAATTATACTTGACCCTTCAAAGAAGCAGGTTTATTCCTATTTTCAGAAAATGTTTTGGATTCTTTTTAATTTATAGAAAAGCACTACTATTCCCCCATTCAACGAGGTACAAATTAGTGAAATCGGTGTGGTGGTTCTAAAAAAATCTATTTTTGTTTCAACCATTATTTTACAGATTTTACGATTGCATTGCCAATCCTGTCTGCATTAATTTCCTTATAAATTCGTTATTGCTAAACCGATTTTAGTGAAATAAAAAACATCATGGTATTAGCTGATTGATCTTTAAAGAGCGGGAGACAAATAGCGTTTTCCTATAAATTAAAAAAAAAACTAAAACATTTTCTGAAAATAAGAATAAACAGGTCATTTTGAAGAATCAAGTTTGATTCTGTCAGACGTCTTAAATTCTAAATCAGTTTTCAACTTAATTTTTTTTATTTCACTAAAATCGCTTTAGCAATAACGAATTTATAATGAAATTAATTCAGACAGGATTGGCATTGCAATCGTAAGATCTGTAAAACAATGGTTGAAACACAAATAGATTTTTTGAGAACCACCACACCGATTTTACTAATTTGTACCTCATTGTGTGGGGGAATAGTACTAAGTAGTGATTTACTATAAATTTAAAAAAAAACTAAAACATTTTCGCAAAATAGGAATAAACACGCCATTTTGAAGAATCATGTATAATTCTGTCCGCCATCTTAAATTTTAATATACCGATAAACTTTGTTTATGATCTTTAAAAAGCAATCAATTCTAACTGGATGTTTTTTATTTCATTAAAATCGGTGTAGTAGTAATGAATTTATAAGGAAATAAATGCAGACATGATCGGCAAGGTAATCGTATAATATGCAAAACAATGGTTGAAACAAAAAAATATTTTTTTTAGAACGGCTACACCGATTTTGCTGATTCATACCTTGTTGTACGTGACAAGAATGCAGCTTTTTTACTTATTTAAAAAAATAATTAAAAATTGTTCGCAACACAAGAATAAACGAGCATCTTTGAAAGGTACATTTTAATTTGGTTCGCAATATTTTTCGAGATGGCGGACAAAAAAATATATTTAGTCAAAACTTAGATTAATGCTCTGCCAAGTGCAGTTTTTCCCATTAAAATCGATTGTATAATTCAACAGGTATAATTAAAAATAAGTATCCGGTTTTTTTGGCCCACCCTGTATAAAATATATTTTGTGTACGATTCTGCATTTGATTTTGTCTTCAATATTTGCAAGTTTTTCCAAATAAAGGTATTTTCTTGACAGCTTCTTGAGTGGAAGTGGATATGTGGGAGTAACGGACAAGACAATTTGTTTTGTTTTCCTTGTTAGTTTTATTTTATTGTGATGAAACTGATAACATGTGCTTAAAAGTAGGATTTAATATTACTATCTGTACGATCAACAAAAGCGCTTAGGCAAGTTTCCAGTAGAGGTACAATAGGGCAATCCTAGAGCAGAATCTCATCTATCCAGTGTTGCCAGACTTTTCTGCCGACTTTCCTTCAACTAAGTGACAAAAACCCTTCGTATCCTTCAAAACAGTAACGACACCAAAACGAAAAAAACTTTATATCATGAACAATGTTTTTTAATAAAAATTAAAGGAAAAACCATACAAATAAAAGATTGATAACATAAATTGAGGCGTGTTTTACAAAAACAACATATGTCCAAAACAAAAAAAATTGCCAGTTCGTCCGGCGGCGAATTGCGTCGGCGGTAAGAGCGAATCGGAGACGGCGAATCTTCTGATCCTCAGCAACTGTTACAAAAACATAAAAACACATAAAATAAAAAATTTTAAGAGAAATAAACCAAACCACATTTATCCAACATCGTAATACTTCAAAAAAATAGTATTTGCTGGTGAGAATGGATCGCTTTTTAAAAATCATGATCAAAATTTATCGCTTTCTTAAAATTTAAGATGACTTTATGCGTTTATTCTTATTTTCCGAAAATGTTTTAGTTTTTTTAAAATTTATTGAAAAGCACTACTATTCGCCCATACAACAAGGTACAAATTAGTAAAATTGGTGTGGTGGTTCTCAAAAAATCTATTTTTATTTTAACCATTGTTTTACATATTATACGATTGCATTGCCAATCCTGTCTGCATTAATTTCCATATAAATTCGTTACTGCCAAACCGATTTTAGTGAAATTATTAGTTGATCTTTAAAATAATTTAAGATGTCGGACAGAATCAAACTTGATTCTTCCAAATGGCGTGTTTATTAATTTTTTCTGAAAAAGTTTTAGTTTTCTTTTTAAAATTATAGAAAAACAATACTTTTCTGCCACATAAATCGGTGTAGTGGTTCTCACCAAATCTGATTTTGTTTTAACCATTGTTTTACAAATTATACGATTGCATTTCCAACCCTGTCTGCATTCATTTCTTTATAAATTCATTATTACTGAACCGATTTTACTGTAATAATCATGGTGCCAATTGATTAGGACTTAAAGATCATAGTCAAAATTTGGCAATGCAATGCCTGAAACAAAAATAGGTTTTTTGAGAACTTAACTAATTTGTACCTCGTGCTGGGGGAAATGTAGTGCTTTTCTATAAATTACAAAAAAAAACTAAAACATTTTCCGAAAATAAGAATAAATACCCTTTCTTCGGTTTAGTATAAAAATAAATAAATGCAGACATTATTGGCTAGTCAATTGTATAATATTCAAAACAATGATTAAAAAAATATATTTTTTTTAGAACCAATAAAAAAAATAATCTAAACATGTTCGCAAGAAAAGAATAAACGAGATTCTTTGAAAGGTACAATTTAATTTCGTCCGCCATCTGGGATTTTGAGATTGCGGAGAAAAAATACATTTAGCTAAAGCTCTGATTAATTCTCTGCCAAGCAGTTTGTCCCATTAAAATCGATGCTATAGTTCAAAAGTATTAATGAAAAAAAATTGACAGATTTTTTTTGGCCCACCCGGTATATTAAGCGAAGAGGTGGCCCCTTCTTGCCCTGGCCTGTCAATACACTTATAATAAAACTTTGTATTGTTACCCAACTTCAGTACGGCGAAGGGGTAATGTTTTTCGATTGTTGTATGCATGTTTGTGTCACGCTAGAGGCTAAACGGCTGAACCGATTTTGACAAAAAGGTGTCGTTGAATTGCTACTGATCCCGGAGGTGCTATAGGCTATATTTTTTTAAACAAGAATCAACATGACGGTCTTCAGACGCCATGTTGTCACATGATGTAGGCTTTAAGGCATACAAATTATCTAAATTTCAGGCGATTTTAACGAAATTCCTGAGATCATCCATTGCAAATGTCCTCTAATTTGCTGTAGTTACTTTGTAGTCCTCCCTGCTCCCACCTATCTCCCCTCCTGTGATATCAAAATATAGAGCGATTTTTAACACCATGTTACTAGTCCCGCCCCCCGCCTCTCACTCTCTCCACCCCACCATCCTTATTAGTATTAGTTATAGCTATAACTTTCACAAATATAAAGCGATTTTAAAAGTTGTTTCTGCACAAGAATTTTTTCATTCATCATTTTACTGGTTTCCCCCTCCCTCTCTTCTAACCTTCCTTCTTATTAGTAATAGTTGTAGCTATACCTTTCACAAATATAGAGCGATTTTAAAAATTATTTCTGCACACGCATTAAGACTTTTATTCCAGCATCATTTTACTAGTTTCCCCCTTTCCCTCTTTTCTCCTCCCTCCTTATTAGTAATAGTTGCACCTATACCTTTTACAAGTTTAGAGCGATTTCAAAAATTCGTCGGCACACGCTTTAAGATTTTTTTCGACACTATTTTACTAGTTCCCTCTTCCCTCTCTCCTCCCCTACCTTCACTCAATGGAAGGTACCACTGTTTGCGTCCGTAGAAAATCTACACGTACTTTTTGGGTAAAGCTAAATAAAGTGTAAATGCATAATGATTTTTATAAGGCTGACTAAGAATTAAACCTAAAACTTAGAAATAAAAAAAAAATTAAAAAAAAACACCCAACTGTTAAATTTACTTGTAACTACTAGTCGCAGTTGGGTACAAAATTACCCAATAACCTGATTCATGAAAATACAAAACTGTATAATTTCGTAGGTGTGCTTTGGGCATCAAAACTAAAAGTTAGAGCATGTCGTACATTATAGGTATACCTATCAATTTTGTACTCAACTACGACTAGTAGTTACAAGTAAATTTAGCAGTTGGGTGTTTTTTTTATTAATTTTTTTTTTATTTGTCGGTTTAAACTTAGTTGTAAAATAAAACTATTAAATCTACAGGTTTGGTGCAATCCACCTACTTAGATATTTTATAGTTTTAGGGGTCCAATGCAATCAGTGCCATCGTACGTACAAATCCATACACAGTTTAAGAGAACATTTAAAGTACGCATGCCAAAAAGAAGCATCTTTTCAATGCCCATATTGCTATTTTAAAGCCAAGTTGCCTGGTAACCTTAAAAAGCATATAACGAGAATGCATAATTAATTCTCCAGTGATCACCTAATCTAGCAGCGTAGACCACGCCTCGTTTAAAGTAGATCTTTCTGGATAACGGGATGTGCATTTTTATAGCTAGGAAACATTCTTAAATTACGTAATGAAAGAATTTTGGACCCCTCTCCCCTTTCGCAGCGCATTCGTAAGATAAAACATATTAAAAAAACATTGACTGAAATGCAAGGCTAAACTCCCTCCTCCCCCTTAATCGTCATGTAATTTAAGAATAGTCCTCCATTGCTATTATTAGTTCTGCTACTTTAGTATATTGTATTTGCACAAACGCCTTATTTTTTAAGACCCAACATTAACTGGTCTAGTCAAGAGGTCCTTGATAAATTTTGACAGTAGGGGTAAGCAACTCTCTTTAACAGTTATTTGAAAAGTTTATTTTAGGATTTATTTTAAGTTACTCAAGAAAAAATTATTTGTTCCAATTTTACGAGCAAAATTTCTGCTGGAAAATTAGAAGCGCTATCCATTCTATCAAAGGCACTCAAAAATTTGATTAGCACCATTCTTATACTTCTTTATATTAAATATTAAACAAGTATATATCTTGTTAACTACCGGGTAAGTCCATATCAAATCAACCAACGGTTTGGACCTTGTCACCTTTGATTTTTATAATTTTTGGTTAAATTCTTTGCTAAGTAGAAAGAAGTAAAAATACAAATTTTTAGATTTTTTAGCATAGTTTTTGAGTTATTATTTTTTTTATGCTTAATATCGTCTTTTTTAGCACTGACTTGATTTCTTTAAACCCTTGTTATTCACAAAGTCTTGGGCATATCGAGGAAAATGTTGCTGTGTAATCTTATAGGTCTACAAGCATAATTATGGTATGCCTAGTGGCATCCTTCTTGTAAAATAAATGAAGGGGTCTCACCACAAAATTTATTTTTGATGCAGTTTAAAACGTATTTTTTATTTTGTTCAATTTTTTTTATGTTTGTTTTCTAGACTATTTATTTACATGTAGGCCAAGCTTTATCATGAAATGACAGTGGGTTCCTATTTAAAAATTTATTTTTGTAAATTCAAATTTCTTTTATTTTACCTTAAATATAACTATTTGACAATTCCTCTACTTTAATATTTTACCTATAAATTAGCCGTGACTGGAATTATACTATTTCAAAAGTTTTTAATCATTTTCACTTACTTATTTCGACGCCTAAGTTAAGATTACACATCCACTCTGTCACATTTCTGGAATTTCTCAATATCGTGGGATGATTTTGGTCATCATAGGTGTTGCAACATTTAGTGAAAAATACCAACCAATTTTTTTCGATTGTTACTCTACCATTTGGATTTCGGTAACTACGTAAAATCAAATTAATTTCCAGAACGGATACATCGCAAAGCCAAACAGACTGAGAAAACACGCTACCAAACGTCATGTTTACGCAACTTTTGTTTGTTACAAAAAGTCAAAATAATACGCCACCTCTGATATTTAATTACCTTACGGTCGATTTTGCCACTATTTTAAGAGCAGTGGCGGTTCCTCCATAAAAGTACATGTGCACGTACACTCCCAAATTTAACTTAAAAAAATATTAAAATCTGACCATTCTTTAATTAATAATTTCATCATAGAGTATCAATAAACCCCAAAAGGAATTCACCAAAGACTTGAATACTAACTAAAAATTAATACCCGGCATGTATGTGTTTGTATTTGAGTTGAAACGAGGATTCGTAGGTCGGCTACCGCGGACCGACGCCGCGCTTAACTGGATCCAAATTCTGTGCACCGTGGATGTTATGTCGCATTCCAAGTACGAAATATGAAATATTACACTACACAGAATCTGGGCCTTACTTCGGTTCATGCTCGTGTGAATCAATTGCGGCGATCGATAAGGTCCGCACCCTCGTGATACCACCCGCATCACCGGTTGCCGTTGGCTGTGAAAGGTGCAGCTTAAATTAGTGCACTGAGACAACTTGGCGTTATCTGTTGGGTGTGGCTGCAATAATTTTTTGGTGTGCACCCGTAAAGTTTTACTCCACGCGCCACCACTGTTTAAGAAATAAATAATGTAACAATTTTCATCAATATCAAACATTGCAGCGAGAAAGAGCGAAAAGTGGGCATTTATGTACAGGTTCTCAATTATTCTTGTGAGCCCGTTCTTATGTAAGTACGTTATTTAATTAATTGTTTCTTTATTTAAATGTCAACGAAGTGAAACCAGATACCCATGGTGTCCCCGTTTTTATAATATACATGCTACATAAATAAGATGCCTCATAACAATATGTGCACTTTAGTTATTAATTTTTAAGTAATAAAAACCTCAAACAATATATGCATCAAGATATAAATAATTTTTTTTAACTATGATCCCATTATCATCCCAAGGTAAAATTTAGCACACATGTAAACAAATAGTCTAAGAAAAATTTTTTAAAAATTAAGAAAAATAAAAAATCAGATTTTGAGATTTTATCAAAAATATAATTTTGGCATAGACCCTTTGTAAGGACAATCAACACATCAAAGTTTGGCTTATGAATCGTTCTCTACAGATAGCGAGTTTCAACTAATTATCTTCAACGGTTTAAAAATTATAGAAGTTTAAAGAAACCGATGCAGGCTGAAAATGGGTCAATATTTTTATTTTTGGAAACGCATAACTCAAAAAATATGCAACCAAAGAATTTAAAAATTTGTAGTTTTACTTTTTATTAAGTGGGGAATAACTACACAAAAACTCGAAAAACTCAAGGTTCAAAAATATTTTTAAATTGGTTGAATAGATGTGGACTTACCTACCACAACAAGAAGGAGGCATAAATAGATTAAATTAAACATTAAAGTTTCTAGAATTTAAAATCGCAAAAATTTTACTTGAAGTTCGAAAACTTACTTTAATAAAAAAATTAATATTTATATTTATTTATTAATATTTATACCAAGGTTTTGTAACCATTCGAAACCAAGGTCACTCATCGTAATGCAAGCTTTATAGGTAGCGAAACTTGACATTGATTTTCTATTTCCAGGTTCTAATTTTTGACATGTTTTCCTCGGTTTCGAATTGGTGGCTAGGTATGAATCAGTAAAATCGGTTCGGTGGTTCTAAAAAATATATTTTTGTTTTAACTATTGTTTTCAATATTATACGATTGCCTTACCAATCATGTCTGCCTTTATTTTCTTATCAATTAATTACTATTGAACCGATTTTGATTATATAAATAAATAAACATGCTGGTAAGAATTGATTGCTTTTTAACGATCATGATCAAAATTTATTAAAATTTATAATGGTGGACAGAATCATAATTGCTTCTTTAAAATGGCGTGTTTATTCTTATTTTCTGAAAATGTTTTAGTTTTTTTTTTTAATTTATAGAAAAGCACTACTTTTCTCCCGCACAACAAGGTATAAATTAGTAAAATCGGTTTAATCAAAATTAATTTAAATAAAAAAAACTAAAACATTTTCGGAAAATAACAATAAGCACGCCATTATGATTCTGCCCGACATTTTAAATTCTAAGATGGCGGCAAATTTCGATTATAACTTTTAAAGAGCGATCATGTCTCACCATGATTTTTTTTATTTCACCAAAATCGTTTTAGTAATAACGAATTAATAAGGAAATAAATGCAGACAGGATTGGCAATGCAATCGTATAACCTGTAAAACAATGGTTGAAACAAAAATGGATTATTTGAGAACCACGCCACCGATTTAAGTGATTTGTACCTCGTTGTATGGGGGAAAAGTAGTGCTTTTTTATAAACTAAAACATTTTCAGATAATAAGAATAAACACGACATTTTGAAGAATCAAGTATGATTCTATCCCTCATCTTAAATTTTAAAATAGCAATAAACTTTGATCATGATCATTAAAAAGCAATCAATTCTTACCAGAATGCCTTTTAAAATCGGCTCAATACAAATGAATTTATAAATAAATATATGCAGACGTGATTGGCAAGGCAATCGAAGAATATGCAAAACAATAGTTGAAACAAAATATTTTTTTAGAACCACTGAACCGATTTTGCTGATTCATACCCTGTTGTGCGTGGCAAGGAGGCAGCTTTTTCACTAAGTTAACAAAATAATTAAAACATGAATAAACGAGCATCTTTAAAGAGTACATTTTAATTCCGTCCGCCATCTTGGATTTTGAGATGGCGGACAAAAAAAATATATTTAGTCAAAACTTCACTGCCAAGTGCAGTTTGTCACATTAAAATCGATTGTATAGTTTAAAAGTTATGAAAAACAAATTGTCCGGTTTTTTTTTAGCTCACCCGGTATACATTTCCAAAGAATGACATTTCGTTACAAATTTTTATGTGGTTTTGCTTTATTTTTAAAGTTAATTTTAATTTTTGTAAGTTAAAACTCACTGAGAAATGTTTATTGTGCTATTGCACGTTAGCGTAAACCAAATCTTTGCAGTAATTTGACCCGTAAGTAATAAAATAATACTTAAATCATTCGGTATCAAGCTCATAGACTAGTACTAGACCCTAGTTTAAGTGCTAAGTTTTAGGATCATAGTAATTACTGGTGGTAGTGTCTACAATTAACTGGTTAGGGACTTGTATCTTGACAAGTATTTGACAAGAATGTTCCAAGTCAAGTAACTTGGCAAGTCCCGCGTAGTAGTCAGAGCATATTATTTTAAAAGGCTTTCCGTTTTCGGTCTAGAAGCAAATCATATTACTTTTTGCCAACAGACCATTTCCCCCTAATTTGACCCCGCTGAATCCGAATATGTCTGTTGCCAACTCGAAAAATCGGCTGGGGCGGAGAAAATTCTTTTTTCTCTTCAGTTTAATGCAATTTTCTCGAAAACTAAGCTTTTTATCAAAAATTGGAAACAACAATTTTTTTGTGGAGAATAAAATTCCCTTTTAAACGATGTATTGGTCAATAAGGTTAGGAAAAGCAAGTAGCTCTTCAGTGGCGTACGTAAATTGGGATTATTTAGAAAAAACATGTTTATTATTGATTTTTCAAATTTTCTCAAAAACTACACTTTTTAGGAAAAAATATGTAGTATACTTTATTGTAGAACATAACATTTTCTTTTAAAAACTTTATTAAAATGTCGGGTTGTTGCCATATTTAAGGCTTCAGGGGTGTAACTAATATAAACTTGTTTTCAAAAATAACTGAAATAATCAGTTTCTCTTGCATATTTAAATATCTTTTCTAACTAAGATTTTCAGAAAAAATGTGCCTTTATTCTTTATTGAGGATAAGACAATTTCTTTTTAAATGATATATTACAAAGTGAGGTTAATGTTATGATAAATACTTCAAAAAGGTTCGTAATTTATACCTACTAAAATAAAATGTTTTATGATTAGATAAGATATTTTGATTTATCTAAATAAGTTCTTTAAAGCAAAAAAACACCGGTGGTTATAAGGGGAGGGGGCATAGGAGCCATGCCCCCCCCCCTAAGCAATATTTTTGTGCAGAAAGTAACAGTAGTAACATTGACACAGGTCTTTTTGGTTATTTTTTTAAGCATATGGCCCTAGAAATAAAGTGGCTGTACTTTCGATATTTTGTACTTCCGATCTTTTGTACTTTCGACCTTTTGTACTTTCGACCTTTTGAACTTTCGACCTCTTGTTTTTTGATCTTTTGTACTTTCGAACTTTTGTACTTTCGACCTTTTGTATTTTCGACCTTTTGTACTTTCGACCTTATTTTTTCAACCTTTTGTACTTTCGACCTTTTGTACTTTCGACCTTTTGTATTTTCGACCTTTTGTACTTTCGACCTTATTTTTTCGACCTTTTGTACTTTCGACCTTTTATCCGCCGCTCTTTATTATCCACCGAAAAGCTAATAAGACACAAAATTGATTAGTTTGGATTGATCTTAAATAATTTCTTTAAATTAAGAACACCACTGCAGCGGTAAATATAAAATAACTTCCACTTTGTTATACATCGTTTAAAAGGAAATTTTATTGGCTATGACGAAGTATAAAACACATTTTTTGATAAAGAGCTTGGTTTTTAAGAAAATTGAATAAAACGTATGAAAAATATGTTTTTTTAAATGATTTGTTAAAATCACCCCCATTGACGGACGTCGCTGGAGAGTTTGATATAAGTCAAACCCCACCGAGTTTCACATTTTTAAAAAGGGAATTTCCCTGTCTACAAAAAAGTGTAGAACAAGTTTTTTCATGTTAAGCTTAGTTTTTGAGAAAATTAGATAAAACTTGTAACAAAAATGGTTTATTTTCTGTTTTTTCAAAATTAATTTATTTTACGGATCCCCTGAAGTTTCATTTATACAACCGATTTAATCATGTTACACGTCATTTTGAAGGAAATTTTATTGAGTATACCAAAATGTAATACATGGTTTTCTGTAGATATTAGTTTTTAAAAAAATTTAATAAATCTTGGAAAAAACATAGGTATTTTTTTCAACTTTTTTTAATTACTTCAATTAACGGACGCCGCTGGAGAGCTTGTTATTAGTCTAACTTTATTAAGTTATACCATGTTGAAAAGGGAATTTTATTGTCTACAATAAAGTATATTATATATTTTTTTCTTAGAAGCTTAGTTTTTAAGAAAATTTGAAAAAACTTTCAGATTTTGGGGGGTCAGGGGGGGTTTTTGGAGGTTTTTACAGCCATTTAAAAAAAAAACATTATGATATTATTTTTTATTATACAAATATATGTTTTGAATGTACACCTGTGACAATTTGGGCTTTCCAGCGGCAATTTAAAATTCCGCCGCCATTTTGGCCGCCATCTTGAATATCTCAGCCCCTGTCAATATTTCGAGTTGGCAACAGGGATATTCGGATTCAGCGGGGTCAAAATAGGGGGAATTGCCCATTTGCCAAAAAGTAATATAAAATGTTTCTAGAAAGTGGATTTTCCCGAATCTTGCCTGAACTATAGTAGAAAGTCGGCTTAATCTGAGCTAATCTAATCGCATAATTCAACACTAGATGGTGACCCAATTCAATTGTTTATTAAAAACTCACGAGTTCGTGATTCAACATATATGAAGGCATATCATCTAAGATCTTCCAGCGTATCCATTATGTGAGATTGTTATAGAATAGCCAGATAGTTTTTTAAAGTCTTTATTTTCCCACAGTCTGCTTATACAGGGTGAGGAAAAAGTACCGGGACCCCTACTATTTAAGAAATAAATAATGTAACAATTTTCATCAATATCAAACATTGCAGCGAGAAAGAGCGAAAAGTGGGCATTTATGTACAGGTTCTCAATTATTCTTGTGAGCCCGTTCTTATGTAAGTACGTTATTTAATTAATTGTTTCTTTATTTAAATGTCAACGAAGTGAAACCAGATACCCATGGTGTCCCCGTTTTTATAATATACATGCTACATAAATAAGATGCCTCATAACAATATGTGCACTTTAGTTATTAATTTTTAAGTAATAAAAACATCAAACAATATATGCATCAAGATATAAATAATTTTTTTTAACTATGATCCCATTATCATCCCAAGGTAAAATTTAGCACACATGTAAACAAATAGTCTAAGAAAAATTTTTTAAAAATTAAGAAAAATAAAAAATCAGATTTTGAGATTTTATCAAAAATATAATTTTGGCATAGACCCTTTGTAAGGACAATCAACACATCAAAGTTTGGCTTATGAATCGTTCTCTACAGATAGCGAGTTTCAACTAATTATCTTAAACGGTTTAAAAATTATAGAAGTTTAAAGAAACCGATGCAGGCTGAAAATGGGTCAATATTTTTATTTTTGGAAACGCATAACTCAAAAAATATGCAACCAAAGAATTTAAAAATTTGTAGTTTTACTTTTTATTAAGTGGGGAATAACTACACAAAAACTCACCATTATCGAAAAACTCAAGGTTCAAAAATATTTTTAAATTGGTTGAATAGATGTGGACTTACCCTACCACAACAAGAAGGAGGCATAAATACATTAAATTAAACATTAAAGTTCCTAGAATTTAAAATCGCAAAAATTTTACTTGAAGTTCGAAAACTTACTTTAATAAAAAAATTAATATTTATATTTATTTATTAATATTTATACCAAGGTTTTGTAACCATTCGAAACCAAGGTCACTCATCGTAATGCAAGCTTTATAGGTAGCGAAACTTGACATTGATTTTCTATTTCCAGGTTCTAATTTTTGACATGTTTTCCTCGGTTTCGAATTGGTGGCTAGGTATGAATCAGTAAAATCGGTTCGGTGGTTCTAAAAAATATATTTTTGTTTTAACTATTGTTTTCAATATTATACGATTGCCTTACCAATCATGTCTGCCTTTATTTTCTTATCAATTAATTACTATTGAACCGATTTTGATTATATAAATAAATAAACATGCTGGTAAGAATTGATTGCTTTTTAACGATCATGATCAAAATTTATTAAAATTTATAATGGTGGACAGAATCATAATTGCTTCTTTAAAATGGCGTGTTTATTCTTATTTTCTGAAAATGTTTTAGTTTTTTTTTTTAAATTTATAGAAAAGCACTACTTTTCTCCCGCACAACAAGGTATAAATTAGTAAAATCGGTTTAATCAAAATTAATTTAAATAAAAAAAACTAAAACATTTTCGGAAAATAACAATAAGCACGCCATTATGATTCTGCCCGACATTTTAAATTCTAAGATGGCGGCAAATTTCGATTATAACTTTTAAAGAGCGATCATGTCTCACCATGATTTTTTTTATTTCACCAAAATCGTTTTAGTAATAACGAATTAATAAGGAAATAAATGCAGACAGGATTGGCAATGCAATCGTATAACCTGTAAAACAATGGTTGAAACAAAAATGGATTATTTGAGAACCACGCCACCGATTTAAGTGATTTGTACCTCGTTGTATGGGGGAAAAGTAGTGCTTTTTTATAAACTAAAACATTTTCAGATAATAAGAATAAACACGACATTTTGAAGAATCAAGTATGATTCTATCCCTCATCTTAAATTTTAAAATAGCAATAAACTTTGATCATGATCATTAAAAAGCAATCAATTCTTACCAGAATGCCTTTTAAAATCGGCTCAATACAAATGAATTTATAAATAAATATATGCAGACGTGATTGGCAAGGCAATCGAAGAATATGCAAAACAATAGTTGAAACAAAATATTTTTTTAGAACCACTGAACCGATTTTGCTGATTCATACCCTGTTGTGCGTGGCAAGGAGGCAGCTTTTTCACTAAGTTAACAAAATAATTAAAACATGAATAAACGAGCATCTTTAAAGAGTACATTTTAATTCCGTCCGCCATCTTGGATTTTGAGATGGCGGACAAAAAAAATATATTTAGTCAAAACTTCACTGCCAAGTGCAGTTTGTCACATTAAAATCGATTGTATAGTTTAAAAGTTATGAAAAACAAATTGTCCGATTTTTTTTTTAGCTCACCCGGTATACATTTCCAAAGAATGACATTTCGTTACAAATTTTTATGTGGTTTTGCTTTATTTTTAAAGTTAATTTTAATTTTTGTAAGTTAAAACTCACTGAGAAATGTTTATTGTGCTATTGCACGTTAGCGTAAACCAAATCTTTGCAGTAATTTGACCCGTAAGTAATAAAATAATACTTAAATCATTCGGTATCAAGCTCATAGACTAGTACTAGACCCTAGTTTAAGTGCTAAGTTTTAGGATCATAGTAATTACTGGTGGTAGTGTCTACAATTAACTGGTTAGGGACTTGTATCTTGACAAGTATTTGACAAGAATGTTCCAAGTCAAGTAACTTGGCAAGTCCCGCGTAGTAGTCAGAGCATATTATTTTAAAAGGCTTTCCGTTTCCGGTCTAGAAGCAAATCATATTACTTTTTGCCAACAGACCATTTCCCCCTAATTTGACCCCGCTGAATCCGAATATGTCTGTTGCCAACTCGAAAAATCGGCTGGGGCGGAGAAAATTCTTTTTTCTCTTCAGTTTAATGCAATTTTCTCGAAAACTAAGCTTTTTATCAAAAATTGGAAACAACAGTTTTTTGTGGAGAATAAAATTCCCTTTTAAACGATGTATTGGTCAATAAGGTTAGGAAAAGCAAGTAGCTCTTCAGTGGCGTACGTAAATTGGGATTATTTAGAAAAAACATGTTTATTATTGATTTTTCAAATTTTCTCAAAAACTACACTTTTTAGGAAAAAATATGTAGTATACTTTATTGTAGAACATAACATTTTCTTTTAAAAACTTTATTAAAATGTCGGGTTGTTGCCATATTTAAGGCTTCAGGGGTGTAACTAATATAAACTTGTTTTCAAAAATAACTGAAATAATCAGTTTCTCTTGCATATTTAAATATCTTTTCTAACTAAGATTTTCAGAAAAAATGTGCCTTTATTCTTTATTGAGGATAAGACAATTTCTTTTTAAATGATATATTACAAAGTGAGGTTAATGTTATGATAAATACTTCAAAAAGGTTCGTAATTTATACCTACTAAAATAAAATGTTTTATGATTAGATAAGATATTTTGATTTATCTAAATAAGTTCTTTAAAGCAAAAAAACACCGGTGGTTATAAGGGGAGGGGGCATAGGGGCCATGCCCCCCCCCTAAGCAATATTTTTGTGCAGAAAGTAACAGTAGTAACATTGACACAGGTGTTTTTGGTTATTTTTTTAAGCATATGGCCCTAAAAATAAAGTGGCCGTACTTTCGATATTTTGTACTTCCGATCTTTTGTACTTTCGACCTTTTGTACTTTCGACCTTTTGAACTTTCGACCTCTTGTTTTTTGATCTTTTGTACTTTCGACCTTTTGTATTTTCGACCTTTTGTACTTTCGACCTTATTTTTTCAACCTTTTGTACTTTCGACCTTTTGTACTTTCGACCTTTTGTATTTTCGACATTTTGTACTTTCGACCTTATTTTTTCGACCTTTTGTACTTTCGACCTTTTATCCGCCGCTCTTTATTATCCACCGAAAAGCTAATAAGACACAAAATTGATTAGTTTGGATTGATCTTAAATAATTTCTTTAAATTAAGAACACCACTACAGCGGTAAATATAAAATAACTTCCACTTTGTTATACATCGTTTAAAAGGAAATTTTATTGGCTATGACGAAGTATAAAACATATTTTTTGATAAAGAGCTTGGTTTTTAAGAAAATTGAATAAAACGAATGAAAAATATGTTTTTTTAAATGATTTGTTAAAATCACCCCCATTGACGGACGTCGCTGGAGAGTTTGATATAAGTCAAACCCCACCGAGTTTCACATTTTTAAAAAGGGAATTTCCTTGTCTACAAAAAAGTGTAAAACAAGTTTTTTCATGTTAAGCTTAGTTTTTGAGAAAATTAGATAAAACTTGTAACAAAAATGGTTTATTTTCTGTTTTTTCAAAATTAATTTATTTTACGGATCCCCTGAAGTTTCATTTATACAACCGATTTAATCATGTTACACGTCATTTTGAAGGAAATTTTATTGAGTATACCAAAATGTAATACATGGTTTTCTGTAGATATTAGTTTTTAAAAAAATTTAATAAATCTTGGAAAAAACATAGGTATTTTTTTCAACTTTTTTTAATTACTTCAATTAACGGACGCCGCTGGAGAGCTTGTTATTAGTCTAACTTTATTAAGTTATACCATGTTGAAAAGGGAATTTTATTGTCTACAATAAAGTATATTATATTTTTTTTTCTTAGAAGCTTAGTTTTTAAGAAAATTTGAAAAACTTTCAGATTTTAGGGGGTCAGGGGGGGTTTTTGGAGGTTTTTACAGCCATTTAAAAAAAAACAATATGTTATTATTTTTTATTATACAAATATATGTTTTGAATGTACACCTGTGACAATTTGGGCTTTCCAGCGGCAATTTAAAATTCCGCCGCCATTTTGGCCGCCATCTTGAATATCTCAGCCCCTGTCAATATTTCGAGTTGGCAACAGGGATATTCGGATTCAGCGGGGTCAAAATAGGGGGAATTGCCCATTTGCCAAAAAGTAATATAAAATGTTTCTAGAAAGTGGATTTTCCCGAATCTTGCCTGAACTATAGTAGAAAGTCGGCTTAATCTGAGCTAATCTAATCGCATAATTCAACACTACATGGTGACCCAATTCAATTGTTTATTAAAAACTCACGAGTTCGTGATTCAACATATATGAAGGCATATCATCTAATATCTTCCAGCGTATCCATTATGTGAGATTGTTATAGAATAGCCAGATAGTTTTTTAAAGTCTTTATTTTCCCACAGTCTGCTTATACAGGGTGAGGAAAAAGTACCGGGACCCCTAAATATCTCGATAACTAAGAGTTATTTGCAAAAATGGTCTAAATAAAAGTTTTAGGATTGAATTTGTTCTATTTGGTAGTGACATTGACATTGACGTATCTGTCAGCATTAGGAGTTTTTCGGAGGTCAACTTTAAAAATTTAAATAAAAACCATATTTTTTTCTTTTACCATTCGATGGAGAATGAAAATCTACGTTTAAAATGACATTGTAATTTTGTGTCAGAATGACATTTCGAAGAATATAAATTAAATAATTGTTCTTAAAGTGGCCTTAACACTTTAAGAAACTCGTAGATTATTTAATTACCCCTGTATTTTATTATGCGTGTAGCTGTGACAATGACATTATATCTTAATATTGTGTCAAAACAAATCGCAAATTGTTTCTTGTTTGAAGGGGTCCCGGTACTTTTTCCTCACCCTGTATATCTATCCCGAAACCGGTCGCCGCAATTTAATAAACAGACTGTGGGAAAATAAAGACTTTAAAAAACTATCTGGCTATTCTATATCATCTAAGTGTACAAGGCAGAGATTGCAAACAACTGCCTCTCCTTTACATGTATTCGAGTTGTATACATTATCTCCCGCACTCGCTACTTCTGGATTAAATAATTGCAATTGGACAGAGAGTATATATATATATAAATAAAATCAACTACATGGGGATTTCGGAAACGGTAAGAGATACGAGTTTGTATAATTGAAAAGTTGCGCTATTCTGAGGCCAATCAGATACCGTATCAAAATTAAAAATATCTACAGGGGTTTTTAAAATATCGAGAAAAAACTAAACATTGTGTTTTTAAAAAAATTGAAATATCGCCGCCATCTTGCAAACAAATTTAATGAAATTTGGTAGTTTTGTATAAGCAATGGATTTATACTTCAATAAATAGAGCATAAAATGAGCTTTTAAACCGTGTATAATAGCCTATCTTTGGATGACGGAAAATGTGAATTTATTTAAAAAATAGTTTTTTACTTAGTTGGCTGTGAAACAAATGCCGTAGTTGTGTTTGTTGTCATACCTACGTAACTACCTTTCAAAACTTTTCCATTTATTTGATTTATATGCAAATCTTTAAGGCCCTTATTTTTTTATTTTTTGCTGGCTAGGAAATAATACAATTTCTTAAAATCTATCTTTTATTTCTGAAATAAAAGTTTGCATTTATTATTTAATTTAAAATAAAACTAAAAACAGATAATAAAGCATTGAATTAAATAAGCAAATGTTCGAAAATTCCACCGTTGTTATTCATGCATACATCTTTAACCATTTGTTCAGGAATTTCTTCTATGGCTTAAACAACGGCAGCCTCAAGTTCTGATATCGTATTATGAGTAGTAAAATAAACTTTATCCTTTAAGTATCCCCAAATACAAAGAGCCGTAAGGTCCGGCGAACGTGCAGGCCAGGCAACTGACCGATCCAGTTATTTCCATGTTGCTGATTCAAATAGTCGGTTAATGTTCTTGCATTATGTGGAGGTGCTCCATCTTGCTGGAACCACATGTTTGCTACATATTGAAGAGGCAAATTTTCTAAAATTTGGAAAACGTAATTTCTAGATATCGAGGTGCCGTTAAATTATTATGAAAAATGTTAAATAGTATGTGTCCGTTTATGATTCCTAGCCATACATTTAAACCCCACCTAACTTGATGGTGTACCTCACGATTTAAGAACGGATTTTGTTAAACTGTTAAACACCCCGCAGATTGTAAACCTGCTTTCATCGGACCACAGAACCTTAAGCGAAAATTTAGGGTTTTCTTGCGATTTTTGTATGAACCAACTGCAAAACAAGGTTCTTTTTTTTAAGTCACCATCTCGGAGTGCTTGACTAATATGTTTTGCATATGGATGATATTTAATTTTTTTAAGAATTCTGTGTGCAGTTCACGAAGGAAGATGCGATGATTGTCAACGACACTTTGTAAAACCAGAGCTTCAATATTTTAGATTGTCGATTACGATTTTGTTTTTTAAACCATATTCAAATAAATTATTTCGAAGTATTCTGAAGACTGACAAAGCACATATCTCAAGCTCTTCCAGCATTCTTATTACACAAAATATAACATTCATACATATCTACTTTCTCTCAATTTGGAAACCTTTCCAAATAAATTACAAAGTTTTGACAGATAGTTACGTAAGTATGACAACAAACGCAACTACGGCCTTTGTTTCACAGCCGATTAAGTAAAAAATATATTTTTTAATAATTTAACATTTTCCGTCATTTAAAGATAGGCTTATTATACATGGTTGAAAAGCTCTTTTAATGCTGAAGTTATAGACGTATAAATTCAATATGACGGTCATAAGAACTAACAAAGTTGGCTATGGTTTCAAAAAACTAGAAGGCCTAGAAAATTTTTTTAACATCATTCGATTGGCCGCTTGCTTATACAAAACTACCAAATTTCATTAAATTTGTTTGCAAGATGGCGGCGTTATTTCAATTTTTCAAAAAACACAATTTTTAGTTCTTGCTTGATATTTTAGTAACCCCTGTAGATATCTTTAATATTGATACAGCACCTGATTGGGCTTAGAATAGCGCAACTTTTTTCTGATTTAAACAAACTCGTATCTCTTACCGTTTCCGAAATCCACATGTAGTTGCTTTTATCTGGGACACCTTGTATATAGCGCCCAGCAGTGGCGTATTTAGAAAAAAACCTTTGGGGGAGGCTGTGACAATTTTGGGGGGGCCCGAGACCCCATGAGGGCGTATTTTATGTTTTTTTATGTTTGTATTCACAAAATATGTTGAAAATATCTACAAAATCAAAGATTGCGGCCTTAATATTATTTAAATTATACAAACTTTAATGCTTAATGTAAGCAAAAGTAAGATCCATTCAATATGTTGTAATCTGCCTTGACTTAGTTTAACATAGTAGAAAAAGTAAAAAATATATTTTGTAAATTTTCTATTGGAAAAAATGTATATTCGAATAACTGTCTTTTGAAAAATTGTCCGGGACGATAAATTCACGGAACCCTAATTTTGTTTGAGATTATAAAAGTATGTTGCTCTCTGTGGTCTCTAGATTGCCCAGGGGCTCCATTCTGGTACTTGAACCATGTGATCGGACACGTCATACGGTGCGAAATAACTTGCCTCGATCGAGGTACAATGAAAACACATTCTTTTCTTGAATAAATTGTTTTACCTTAAAACAATTTGTTTTGAATTAAAATATTTCTTTTTAGTTTAACGCAGCGTTTAATCTTGAAATGAGACTTTATTTTTCTTCTTTAATTGTTTTGTTTCAATATATTCCATTTTGTAACAAAGCAAATTGTCTTCATATAAGTAATATTTTGCTTTCAGAGAAGTTCTAATTTATAATAAAACAATTTCTGTTTAACATTTAAATAACAGGCAAGACATTTTATGTGCTATATAAAGAAAATACTCTCGTGGTGAATAGGAAAGAATAAACTATTTTACTTCAAAGCCCGCTCTTCACAATTATTAAATTTTACGCATTTGAAGTTAAATCGGTTCTTCTGCCCCGTACCGACTGAACATTTCTCGGTCGGATCGTAGGAAAAGCATGCGCAATGGAGATCTTTTCGCATGTATTGGGAACCCTCACATTGTTTAAGTACGAGAATAGGTATCCAGGTCGTTTCAATTTTTTTTTTTATTTTAAGTGTAAATTTTAAAATTTTTAATACGTAATATAGATAATAGTAAAAATTTTAAGTTTTTTATTAAGCTGCACGAAATTATAGAATTTATGTTATAATTTATTAAGTATTTGCGTACACGAGAGTTAAGTTTTAAAACTTTATGATTGGGCACTATTTGCCAGATAGTTGTCATACAGTTTAAGCATTAGGGACTTATTGCAATAAAGGCAGGCACTAATTGTGCCGGGCACTATTCTGACAGATTCGCATTGAAAACTGACAGTTGATCTTTCAAAATGGACATACTAAAGTCGAATTTATAAATCCAGTCGTTTATTTTCCATTAATAGTGCTCTTATAATACACAAAGGCCTCATTTTGAAAGAAGATAGCTGTTCTTATAATGCGAAACTGTCAGAATAGTGTCCGGCACAATTACTGCCTGGCTTTATTGCAATAAGTCCCTAATAAAACCTTGACAATGCCTTAATAAAGGCAAATCTTGACAACTATTTGAAAGTTGGGTTGTTAAGGACACCGAAAAAAATAAATATTAAGGTACCGATTTGGTTTTTCGGAGAGTGCCGAAAACTGAAACTTTTCGCACGCTCGTAAAAACATAACTATTACACACGAAGTTGTAGGACATACTATACTATAGGACACTATCTAAGTTCTGAGTAAGGTACTGAATGAGAAATAGCCCTTTATAGTTTATTTTAAAAGGCTGAAACAATACTACAAAACAGTTTTCTGAACAAAATCGTACAAACAAAGCGAAACGGCGAATAAAATAAATTAAGTTTGAAAAAATATAAATAATAATAAATATTTCTT
Organism: Aspidapion aeneum; assembly: GCA_963576565.1. Taxonomy (NCBI): domain Eukaryota; kingdom Metazoa; phylum Arthropoda; class Insecta; order Coleoptera; family Brentidae; genus Aspidapion; species Aspidapion aeneum. Next base: position 59,863,462 of record OY755045.1, read on the forward strand.
TTAAATTTACAGGTGTTCATATTCAATGCAGTTGTAAATCAAGGGACGTTGTTTTAGGGAATAGAATAAATATTGGACATTACATTTTTTTAGGCATTAATTGTAACCAATGTCATCGCATCTACAAATCAGTATACAATTTAAAGAAACATTTAAAGTACGAATGTCAAAAAGAGGCATCTTTTCAATGTCCATATTGTAACCTTAGAACGAAGTTAATGGGCAATCTTAAAAAGCATATAACCAGAATACATAAAAAAATATAAAAGCACCTCATTAAATCGACGCCAGGTATTTGTATCTGTGTTGGCTGAGCGAAAAAATGTCGAAGCCCCAAAATTTTGAAACGAAAAACTATGGAAAACACAAAATAACGAAACCATAGAATTTCAATTTTTAAAATCTTAATATCTGCCGAACGTAATTAAGTTAGGTTGGGGTAGATACATATTATATTCACCTTACTAGTGTTCCTAAATATTTTAACAGTTTTTGCTCTTAATTACGTATAATTAAATATCACAGTTTAATTTTAATGTTTTGTTAACCATTTTCTGTTATATGATTAGTTTTACCTTATCCTAAATTGATTTTTTATATTACGTAATATCAACAAATTTAAATTCCTAAATTTATAAATTTGTGTTCTTAATTAATTTTTATTTTTGTTAAAATTATTGTTCATATTATGTAACATAAACAGGTTTTTACATATTTATATCTCCCTTTTTTACAAAACATTTTGGACATTTACAGTAGACAATTACCAAAACATTAATAAACTTTGCAGCCCTACTTTTTATGATCATTCTCTTTTTAACTTGAACCCAGAATAACCATTGAGTTTTTGTGTAATTCGATGTTCACAAATCTATGTATTGTACACTAAAATTTGTTAACTAAAAACGATTACATCTAACAATTAAATTCAAACTGAAATAAATAATCTAAGTAAATCAATATTATGACACCCTCCTTTCTTAAAATTGAAAATTTACCATTGCTTGCTTATAATAAAATGTGTTTTCAATTTAAAATTATCTCACAGCTAAATCTTTTAAAGATTTAAAACCTAACCTGATCATCGTTTAACTGTATTACTATTAAAAAGTTACTCTCACTTAATTAATTATATTTTGCTTTTAATTTTTTTAACCATTTTCTGTTATTTTACTATTTTTACCTTATCCTAAATTGTTTTCTTATACTATGTTATGTCACAAAATTTTAAGAAATTAAAATTTTTTGTAACATTTTTTTCTTAATTAATTTTTATTTTTGTTAAAATTATTGTTGATATTATGTAATATGTAAACAGGTTTATCTTGTAATGCTATCATATTTTATTTCATTTTGAATATATATATTTCCTCCTCTTCTTATGAAACAAAAAGGGTAAGTTTGCAAATTTACAAGTAGCCATACTTCTTATTATTATTTTCTTTTTGACTTGAACCTAGAATAACAACTTAGCTTATTTGTAATTTGATATTCCCAAATATATGTATTGTACACTAAAATATGGGCTTTTATTTTTGTAAGTATATAATATTTCCAAAAAATTAAAAATTATAATTAGAATAAAAATTAAGTTTTATTTTAAAGTTAGTGGGTTCATTGCTGCTGTGCTTTCGGGCTGTTCGGTCGTCGTCGTTGGAAATTCGACATAGATAAATGTATACGACCAAAGCCGAGCGCTAGAAGTAACAGTAGCGGTGGACTGAGCAGCCGCGAAGTTACTTCAAAAGCCTTTCTGCCCTACATCCCTAGAGTGACGGATAGGATCTGACGTATTCTGGGAAAACACAACATAAAAAACGATCTGCAAGCCATCTAAGAAGATCGAGAACCACCTCAGAGCTGCGAAGTATATAGGGGACCCACTAAGTTCTTTAGGGGTATACCGCATTCCCTGTACCTGTGGAAGTGTCTACATCGGAACAACCAAACGGTCTGTAAACACAAGAATCAAAGAACACAATGCCAACTGTCGACTCGGACATACGGAAAAATCCGCAGTTGCAGACCACACACTAAACAATGAAGACCACCGAATAAAATTCGAAGACACACAAGTTCTCTGCGCCTCCTCTTCATACTAACCAAGACTCTATAGAGAAGCAATCGAAATTCATAAACACCAGCAGAACTTCAACAGATCTGAAGAAACTCTTAAAATTAACAGAATATGGGTACCGGTTCTTAAAAACACTAAACGGCTCGCTTACAACAACAAAACTGAATCTCGAGAAAGTGACCAATCACCGACCAGCTCTGCTATCGCCCCGCCCACCATAGCGTATATAACCTGCGCCCGCGACATACTAACCACCAGTCTTCGAGAAGCCCACAAACAGTCAACATCTCCTGAAGATGACATCCACTCGAGATGGCGAAACGTCGAGAACGAATTTCCAACGACGACGGCCGAACAACCCGAAAGCACACCCACCATTGGACGATCGCAGCGAAAGCCTTTCACAATTTATTTTAAAGTTGTTCATATGAAAATAAATTACCAGCAATAAAAATTTACAAATGAAAAGCAAAAAAGTAATTATTATTACTTTTTTTAAATACAGTATAGTTTAAAACAAAATTAATAATAATTGTTAAAATTTAATTTTTTACTTAAAAAAAATATGATGTTAACTAAAAATTTTAGTATACTTAGTATATTTAATAATACTAGTAAAAATGTTATTATGTAATATTAGAAAGAAAACTTTTTAATCCTAGAGAAGAAAAATAATGCTTTTTATACAAAAAATTTTTTATAAGACGATCTGGTATTTTTTTGTCTTTAAAATCAATAAGCTTTTTACATCGCTTTCACTGTACTTACTATACATATAGCAGGACATGAGTTTAGAGGTTTTTTTTTAATATTGAAATTAAAGGTCAACAAAAAACACTGCCAAAAACATACTATTCAAAGTGTGTCACACCAAAAAATACAGCCAACCATTTTTTTAGGCTGTCAAAAATCAATCCTGTTGGTCTTTTTCCCATACAAAACACACATCAGTTTTTAACAAATTACGTAAAGGAAATGTTATTTTTGATGGATTCGGTAAAAATTTGCCTACATAAGTAATATAACTCAAAAATCTTTGTATGTCATTTTTATTTTGAGGTTTTGCTATGTTTTTCTTGACGTCAATTTTTAAACTGTCACCAGAAATTTCACCAAAACTGATAGAATGACCCATAAAATTTAGTACCCTTAGAAATCGTTCATTATGCTCTTCAATAGTCGATTCGAAAATCAAGCGATCATCAATAAATATTTTCACTCTTTAACATTGAACCAAATATTTCATTAATTCTTCTCTGAAATACTTCTGAGCTACAGGAAAGGCCGTATGGGAGTCTCTTACATTAAAAAATACCTGGCACCTGCTAATTGACGAGTAATTTCTGAAAAAGAAGCTAAATGCGTAATCGGCAAAATTACAGCTAAGATTAAATAATGCGGATCGAGACATAACCTTCAATCGCCCGATGGTTTACTTATAGGGCTGAATTTTCATTTCGATGTCCTTTTTTAATTATTTTGACGTTATACCGGTGCGGCACCTTGGTCAGGAAATCATGGAGTAGGATCGGTAAATTCTTCTTTCGAATTTATTGCCATTTTGTTCTATTCTTTTTTGTTCTTTTAGACTTCTTTACGAAAAGTATTTTGAGTTTTTTTCTTTGGAATTTATCCAATACATATTTGTAATTAGTAAGAGATTTTTTCCTTATTTTATTTAATTAAAACTTCGCTCTATATTCACACAAAAAATGTCCCAAAAAGAAAATTGTTCTTCAAAAAAAAATACTTTTTAAAAAATAGTTGTTTAAAGACATTTTTTGAAAAAATATTTTTTAAAAGAAATTCTCCTATTTCTAACACACGGGGTCCTTACGATAGACTAGGTCTGCTTTATAAAATGAACTTTCTGCTTTTAGAATTTTTATGGTATCCTTGTAATAAATGTGGAAGGAGGTATCAATATAAAAGGAATTTAACTGTGCACTTAAAATCCAACTGCGGTATTGAGCGAAAATTCAAGTGCGACTTGTGTACATACTCGGGACATCGAAAGCATCACTTAGATCGTCATCTAGAAAAAATTCATAAAGTGTTTGTCGTCAAATAGAAGTTGGATAACGTTTTTTAGCTTTTATTAACAGACCTGAATATTTTGCCGAAAGGCAAACAAGGTCAATCGCCTTTTTTAATAATCTAAACAGAGAACAGAATGTTTGGCTGTTCCGATAAAATGTTTTTAGTATTCTCTGTTGAAGATTTAAATGTCTGTTGGCCGTTATATTCTCACCTATTAACAACTTGCAAGCTCAAACTTCCGCATCATCTTTGCTGTCGGGCAACAGTAATGGGAACGCCGAGCCGTGTCGGCGCAGCGCCGTTCCGGCAGCCATTTACCGAATGGCTGAGATTCGTGGAACTGTTTGCAAACGTGTTTGTGACCTTTTCCAGGCAAGTACTTTATTCGTCGCTCGGTAAATTGTTCAGGTCTGTTAAGTGATTTAGATCAACCAATAACGAATCTTAGGAAAAGATAAAAATTGGACTTTGCTAAATAAAAGATATAACCTATATTTTGGATTATAGTTTTTGATAAAGATTTACCTAATTAAAATACTGGAGGAGAAACGGATTAATTTGTTGTTGTTTCTATTATTAAACTGGAAAAAAAATCTGATAAAAGTTTTTTTGCAGATGGTCATTCGTTCGAGTATTGCTGTGCAAATTGTGGAAAAGGATTTAAAGTTAAAGGATCAATGAGGCGGCATATGAGGTATTTTTGCGGAAGACGACCTCCCCCGGTAACAGGCTACAAGAAAAATGGAGACGAGGACTTTCAATGCATAACTTGTCAAAAAAGTTACAAATCTTACGCAACGGTAAAGCGACATCTTGTGTATGAGTGTGGCAAAAATCCAACTTTTGAATGTCCTGTTATTAACTGTCATTACAAGGCTAAATTAAGGTATCAGCTTGTAATGCACTGCAGAATGACACATAAGTTTGAACTTTAAATATTTTTTAACTCATTAAATAAAAATAAATTTAAAAATTTTATGTGAACAAAAAAAATAGTTCAAATATTTATTTAATACCGGTTCAATATAAACTAAAACAGTAATAAAAACAAATAGAAAAGGTAAGCTTATGGAAGTCCCTGTTCGCGTTTATACAATAAAACAACTTTTGTGTGGATTTTTGTTTTTTTCGAGTATGGAATATGACATAATTTCATCTTTTCGAGATTTTCTGATTTTCTTGACACAGTAGTAGGAAGTATCCAAAAAGGCATTTAAGATGCTTTTAAAAACGCAAATCAGGAAAACCATAAACAGCTAAATTGAACCAAAGAAAGCGACAGAATGCGACAAAAAATGGTAAAAATGTAATTTTGCTTTTGCTTTTTAAACCATTTTATTTTGATTTATTTATCCCCTACAATGCTCAAAACTAAATCCTACTGCGTTTGCGCGTACATGGCGAGCGTTAGAAATATATTTTTTGTATAAAAAGTGCACCAAGTGATAGCTGTCATACGCTAACGCTACGATAACTGACCAACCAAACAACGGGAACATAAGTTACAAGTTTTATTCATTAATTTTATTAAGAAAAAAATCGAAACGTAATTCGTTTAAACCAAAAGCGGTAAAGACGTTCCTGCATGTTTTTAATATTACAAGATCTTACATTCGAGCCTTTTCTGTCAAAACGTATTTTTTTTAAATCATGTTTTTCTCTCAAAAGTATTATATGAGGCTTTCCTTTTGCACTTAACAATTTTGATTTTAATAAAAATGTATTTATTAATTCCTCTATATTTACACCAAGATAAAAAATTTGAAAAAATGTTGCGATTCCTTGAATCTACAGGGTGTTTTATCTTCTTAATTGGCCAAAGCATATCTATGGTTTATGATTTTTCCTGACAATTCCTTCAATGTGATGCCGCTGATGTCATATGCAAGGGGGGGGGGGGGAAGTGTCAGAATGAAAAAAAAAAGATTTTTTTCTTAAAGCAAAACACATTTCTTAAATAAAATGAATATTGATTCACATCCCGGGCGCCTCAATAAGAAGGCTCGCTTGCCCATATACATATAAGTACGGCCAAGGCCTCCGCGCACTTACACAAGAATTTTTTTTTTGGCATTTATACTTCTCGGCCTACTCTAAAATTTTTAAAGGCAATGGACAAAATATTGGAGCATCTTTTTTCAAAAAAAATAGAAAAAATCGAAGGAGTCATTTTCATTTCAATTTTTTTAGCTTTTTTCACAATGGTGATTTTTTAAATTTATTTTCTTGCACTAAGGTCACTGATGCGATTATTTGTCATTTTCAATTATTTTTCTTAAAGCCTCTTGTTCTTATTTCTAAACAATAGTAATTTTTTTTGCAAGGTTCGTATTTTTTCCGGAAAAATCATAAACCATAAATATGTTTTGGTCAATTAAGAAGATAAAACACCCTGTAGATTTAAGGAGTCGCAACATTTTTTCAAATTTTTTATCTTGGTGTAATCTGTATCTATAGAGGAACCAAAAAATTAATTTTTATCAAAATCAAAATCTGTAAGTGCAAAAGGTGGCCGGGTTGACATGGAAAGCCCCATATGTGAATGGTCATAGGATAACACATTTTTATTTATTTGTTGATTTGGAAACAAATATTAACAACAAACCGTTATATTTTGTTGTATCAAAAAAAAATATCAACAAGGAGTGACAAAATCTAAACGACAATAAATTAAGAGAAACAATAATTGTGCAAAACTAACCAAACGATTTTTGAAAACAATACCTGATTGTAAAGGAAATTCAAAGCCATTCAATAAGAGGGGTCAAAATTACCCCTCGAAGTTGGTCGACCACAGCTGGTTTTTAAAGTAGTCAAACTCTTAAGTTTTAAATCAATTCATATGTTCCAACCCATATGACCTTATTTTATAGCCACACATACTATGTTTGGGTGTTTTTCAAATTTGACTATCCACAAAAAAATAAGCAACTTTTAACATTTACGCACTTATCTTTAGGTTAAATCTAGGAAAAATTATTTGTTTAAAATTGTTTAAGAACGTGTATTTTTTACTAGTTCAACAGAACAATTTACCCAAAATTGAAAATTAAATCTGTATAGGTATCTACTCTATTTTTTTTTATTGTGGTATTTATGGTTTAAGAATTTTTTTATAGTAGAGTTTAAAATTAATTTAAGTATGATCTATTTATTGTTTGTAACCACTTAAGTCATCATTTATTAAATTAAGATTAAAAGTCGTAGGCTACACAATCAATAAAAAAATTTGCGACTTTATAAACAGTTTTAATTTAGTATATTATGACGCCAATGATCTGTCTTACATGAAAACATCTATTATTTATTTAGGCTCCCAATTATACTATATTCTTTATAAAAATAATTCAATTATGTTAATCCGTAGTTTGTTTTGCTTTGTAATTTATGCTATTATTAATAAATAATCAAATTCAAAGACAAGTAAGGCACAATTATTTAAATAAAAACAATTAAAAGATATAATGTTTAATTACAAATTAGAATTTTTGTAAAATCGTTATTTCGCAAGATTTCGTAGGTATACATCATTTTCACAGGACAGAGATTAAAAAAATTACTTACTTAATTATTAAATTTCTTCAGATTAAGCCTTTAAAAAAGCGTGAAAGTAAATAACTAAAAGGTCTGTTTGCTTCATAAATGATAACGCCCCGATATGTTTCGATAAAAAAATCAAAAGTGGTCTGAAAGGTAAACAAAACAATCCTTATTTAACATAAAATCATTATTAAGAAGAACTTTTCCATTTATCCATATATAAAGATAAACTAACTATTCGTTATTTAATAGCGGAAATCAGAATTACACAAAAAATAAATAAAACATTTAATATAATTAATTTTACATACAAAATCGTCAAATTATGAATAGTACTTACTTTACATTAGTATTTACTTAAATATACTTCTTGTTGTTACTATGTGCAGATTATCCTTAATAAATGATGATATAAATTTCTTTATAGGTGCTTTTTATATTTAATATTTTTTTATGTAAATTAGATATCGTTTTCGTTTGCCTTTCAGGCTTAATATTATTTTTTTAAAAATAAATAATAAAACAAGCATTTAAAAAAAGTTGTGATACAAAACACTCAAAGGAAACGTATGTCGTTTGGTCCCCTAAAATTGCATCCAAGGTTAGAATTGGCCAATTACTCTAGGATTTTCCTCACATCACCATGGTCAAAAAAATTACACACAAATTTAAAATAATCTATATTTCTAAGTATTTTGGTGTACTTAAACTGATAGTAACAATACAAATTAATTTGATTCACACAATCTCCTCCTTACCAACCTTATCATTTCAACTCAAAATATTTGAGCTTAAACTGTCCAAGTGTCTAAGGTCGATATGTCGAAAGCATAATAATAACCTGGGAAAGATGATATAAGGGTGTTTTAATTAAACGGCCAAAATACAAAATTTCATTACACTCAAGAAAAAAAATATTTGTTCCAATCTTGGAAAAAAAATTTCTATAGAATCTACTCTTAAAATGACAAAAAAAATCAAGAACACCCTATTTAAGTGTAAAACTGTGTCACTCGGGTTTATTTTAAATTTCAAACCTATATATTTTATTAACTACCGTAACAAGAAGGAAACATAGGCACATTAAAATAAACCTTTAAGTTTTTAGAATTTGAAATTGTAACATTTTAAATTATAAAATTCTTATATGAGGTTTTCATGTAATGTACAATTTTTAAAATTTAAAAAAATATATTTTTGTAACAGTTTGTTAATTATGTCCTTTGTCTTATTTAACTGCTTTAAACGACCTCTTCATTAATAATTAGGATACGTCTCTGATGATGACAAAGCAGTATCGAAAGCGCTAACGTTTCTGATTTTTTAAAAATAAAAATATTGCACTCAAAACGTAGTTACCTTTCCTAAACTATTGTAGTTCTTACATCCTTTCTGTTTTATCAGTTATCTGCTTATTTAATTGTCCATGTGTAATTGTCCCAAACCCCTAAGCTATCACATTAATTTGTCGTTTATATATAATATTTATTAAGTAGATATCAAGGAATAAAATACACATATTTTGTAATCAGATTTTAACGTCTGGTTTAGGTAGGCAAAAAAAATAAACAATTCACATATCATTAATTTAACGTTTTTTGTCTTATACTTTTACATTTCTTTTAAAAAATCAGCACTTCATTTTTTCTTAAAATAATAAGAATACAATTTTAATATAAATAATTGCGAAGGACTACATTCTTATTTATTATTTTTTTACGGGAGAAAATATAGGTCTTTCGGATGGTTACAAAAAAAGACATGTTTTTAAAAAACTAATTGTACACTAAAAATAACAAATAGCTATGTGTGTTTGTAACGTTAAAGCTTTAACAACACTGAACATATTATTTAATTTTGTTTGATATCAATTTTTATGTTTTTGACGACAATTTTTAGAATTTTGCCGTTTAAAAAAAACTAATAAACAAGTTGCATACATTTGATTCAAACTCCTTTTTGCCATCTTTAAACAAAGGTGACGGGTTGTTTATGCAGGATTTTCGCCGGCACCTCCATTTTTTTTTGAACATGGTCTTATGACGAATCTTTTTGAGAATCGGTTTGCAATTCAAGCCCAAATTCCTACTGGGCTCTTATATTCATAGGAAAAAATTAAAACACCCCCAAATTTTAATTTACTTCCCTCCCCTGTACATGTAAAGTTAGATAAAAGTAACATTGCCCACTTCGAGAAGCGCTAGAGAGCTGAGCTTTGGCAGACTGGTAGGAACTGTGACAAAACTATAGGAAAAAACTAAAATACAACAAAATTTTAGTTTACTCTCCTCCCCTATACATTTAAAGTTATTTATAACATTTATTGCTCACTTCCAGAAATGATAGAAAGCTGGGATTTGGCAAACCTACAGAAATTGTAGACAAGTTTATAAAGGTTCCCCCCTCTTCTCTTTTTCTCGTAAAAGCAGGTACTTATGAGCAAATCAGACATGTATATTATATAGAAAGGTATGTATAACAAATAAATTAGGAGTAAAAAAAATTATTGATTGCAAAAAAATTACCCCTACACGCCCTCTCATGTTTACTATGACTCCGTTTCCATACTTTAAATAAAAATTAAAAAATTTTTAACGTCACCCACCAAACAGGGATAGAATTGAAATGCAAGGATTAGAACATTGCTTAATTTGTGTATAGACAGTGAGTAAACGAATGCACAAATTGATAGAAATAGAAACTTATTCATTTCAAAATGAAAACTAAAAATGGTAAAAGCTATTAAAATAAGACATCGCAAAAGTTTTGAACAATATTCCGCAAATTTTACTCCAATACAAATTTTAAAACGAAAGATTCTTACTAGTTTGAAAATGGTTTTTAAACAGCGATTAGGGCTGCAAATTTTGTCTTAGTCACAGTGCTAAATTGAATATAAAAAGTTTGGCTGTAAAAGCAAAGTTTAAAAGAACATTTCCAAACTAGTAAAAGCCTTTCATTTTAAAATTTGCATTGGAGAACTTGGCTATAGGTACTTTTATATCATTTCTTTTGACGGAATGCCATTTTCGCGTACTTGGCTTCTTTTTACATGAAATGTTTTTGTTATGAAATAGCCTGTCCTAAATGTACACTCTAAGGGCTCTGGAATGAAATAGCGATGTACAAAATAGCGAGTATTAAAATAGCGGTATTAAAATAGCGACGATCAAAATAGCGATGTCATGAAAGGGCGACTATCAAAATAGCGATGTAACAAAATAGCGATGTAACAAAATAGCGATTGTAACAAAATAGCGATGTAACAAAATAGCGACTAAAACTGTTTGGTTTTTACTATCTCCAACGTCGATCACAGGGATGCGAGTGATCCCCGTCTAGAACACGTCCTGATAGTCAGGAACAAGTGATCCATGCCAATCCACGACCGGACCGGTTTCGACCTTTTGGGCCATCCTCAGGTGAATGAAGGCGATAGCTCCGTGTAGAGCATAAGTTTTTTGAAACCAACAGAAACAACTACTCCGAGAGAAAATACCCCTACAGGCATTGAATTATGCTAATGGCTTGATGCTTTCGTTGGGAACTTGTTAAAACTGTTTGGTTTTTACTATCTCCAACGTCGATCACAGGGATGCGAGTGATCCCCGTGTAGAACACGTCCTGATAGTCAGGAACAAGTGATCCATGCCAATCCACGACCGGACCGGTTTCGACCTTTTGGGCCATCCTCAGGTGAATGTAGGCGATAGCTCCGTGTAGAGCCTAAGTTTTTTGAAACCAACAGAAACAACTACTCCGAGGGAAAATACCCCTACCGGCATTGAATTATACTGATGGCTTGATGCTTTCGTTGGGAACTTGTTAAAACTGTTTGGTTTTTACTATCTCCAACGTCGATCACAGGGATGCGAGTGATCCCCGTCTAGAACACGTCCGACTATCATAATAGCGATGTAACGAAATAGCGACCATTAAAATAGCGATGCCACAAAATAGCGACTATCACAATAGCGAAGTAACAAATTAGCGACTATCAAAATAGCGATATTTCGATTCCGTTTTGGCATATAGTTCGACTAAAGGGTTTCTATCTAAGAAATTTTTTCAAAAAAAAAACTTGTTTCCCGCGATCATATAGAAGTGAATCCGAACCGAAACGAATCGAACCATCATATTTTTTCAAAAAAAACTCTCCAGACTTGTTTTCCTGAATCCTAGAGAGTTGAATCCGAACCGAACCGAATTCGGTTCAGATCGGTTCGGTTCCGTTCGAAATCACACCCTCTAGGATCCCGCAAAAGAATCAGAGAAGTTTTTTTTTAAATCAGCTTTTATAGTCAAAATACCGCAGGATATAATATCGCATTTCGGTTCGTTTGGGTTTGAATTGGTTTGATCGAAAAACTACTCATTGAAAAATATTTTCTTTTCGCAAAATCATTTTGTTTCTGTGGGCACATTTTAAAATGTTGGTGGTTCAGACACCGGTTAGGATATGTTTGCGATCAATTGACCACGGTTAGGTTTCACCCTGATTTTGATCCCCCAAGAAGAGGACAGGTGAGCTATGATTTAAGAAAAAATTTAAAAGTTGAATTAAAATAAAAATTCAAAAAAAAATTGCCGGGGAATTTTCCCCGCAGTGAATCGACCGTGCCGCATTGCCGCTTACTTAGTTAATAGAATAGGAACAATTACATATTTGTAATAAACTACTAATAGTTCAGGCAAGATTCGGGAAAATCCACTTTCTAGAAGCATTTTATATTAATTTTTGGCAAATGGGCAATTCCCCCTATTTTGACCCCGCTGAATCCGAATGTCCCTGTTGCCAACTCAAAATATTGACAGGGGCTGAGATATTCAATATGGCGGCCAAAATGGCGGCGGAATTTTAAATTGCTGCTGGAAAGCCCAAATTGTCACGGGTGTACATTCAAAATATATATTTGTATAATTAAAAAATAATAACATATTATTTTTTTCTTAAATGGCTGCAAAAACCTCTAAAAACCCTCTAAAAGAAAATTTTGAAAAACCTATAATAAACATGTTTTTTTCTAAATAATCGCAATTTACGTACGCCACTGAAGAGCTACTTGCTTTTCCTAACCTTATTGACCAATACATCGTTGGGAAGGGAATTTTGTTCTCCACAAAAACTGTTTTGCTGCAATTTTTGATAAAAAGGTTAGTTTTCGAGAAAATTGCAGAAAACTGAAAATAAACAGGTTTGGGGGGGATTCTCTCCGTCCCTGTCGATTTTTCGAGTTGGCAACAGAGATATTCATATTCAGCGGGGTCAAATTAGGAGAAAATAGTCTGTTTCCGAAAAGTAATATGATTTGCTTCTAGACCGAAACCGGAAAGCCTTTTAAAATAATATGCTCTGACTATAAGTCTATTTTCTCTTTAATGCGATAAATTCGATTTAGTCAATTTTTTAAGCAGAAGAGAACAAGCCAAAATATTTAGGTATCAGTCAAAATGTGGCACTATATATTAGAGTTATATAGGGTCACTGCATGGTGGAAGCCTGGCGGAGACGCCAGGCTTCTAGGATGCAGTGACCCTCGAGTTATAGGGACACCGATTCGGTTCTAAAATTGTGGGCCTTGCTAAAATGGATGATGGATGATAATAGGGACATTTTGGGTCGCGTATTTTACACTTTGTTACCGTTATTCTTAATACTGAGTCTGCGCATTAGCAGCTTCTCGCTACTTTTTTGTTATGTACGGTTACGGCGCCCGGTACTTACGATGGCCGGCCTTTAATGTTACCGCTATTTTTTAAGGTTAGTTTTGTATTGTTTTGTTTAATGCAGTCGAATTTTTTACTATAATTCGGTAGTTTGGTTTGTAAAAAGTCATAAATCTAATAAAAATAAATTAACAAATATAAATAAACAAAAAGTTGAAGGTGTGTGAAACTACTAAATTAACGTTTGTGTTGTGTTATCTTAAGTGTTTCAAAATCTGTCTTTTTTGCCCTGAATGTTGCTGTTATTCTTACTAACAATAACGGTAACAGCTGTCAAATTTTCTGTTATTTTACCTGACCCAAAATGTCCCTAATTATAAATTAGATTAGATGCCATAATTAATCAAATATTTTGACAACCTAGTATAAAAAAACAACACATGTTGAGTTTGGCACTGATATTAATTTTTGCCAAAAAATACAAGTGGGTTAGTTTTCTAATAGCAACAGAAAAAATAAAAGAATAAAGTAAATAACAAAGCCTATTTTTTCGTCAAAAACTTGATAAAAAAACCAGAGTGTGACGTTTTGTCTAATTATAAATAAAAATATAAAAAATTATTGTTTACTGTGATAATACCGATAATTCCGAAGAAGATTTAGCTACAATCAAGAATGAAGCACATAATGCTACTATGAGCCTGCCACCAAATACATCCAGAACAAAGATATTAAAGACCTTCCGATATCTTTCATCCAGAATATAAAAACAAACATCTCCTGATCGAAAGATGCTGTTACGATAAGAAGTAAATTTTCCGGCAATCATTGAAAATTAAGTATAATAAATGGGTTATTTGTATTGCGTGCCTTATTTTTGTACCCACAACCTCGAAAAAAAATATTTTACCTACATACCTAACGGGTGCATTTAGTACTTCTTCCGCACTTGTTAGATAAATTACTATTATCACAAACTATCTTATGAATTGGTTCTTAATCCCGTGCTTTAGCTTGGTAGGTCATGGCCAGTCTTATGTCTTTAAATACCTTCAAAAGTCTTTAACTTATATTAAACAACATTTTATTTGTTCAAAATAACTGAAAATAATCTGAAAATCTGGGTCACGCGATCTTAATTAAATTTTCTTAATCAAATTGACTTGTCTCTTGTATATGGGGTTGCGTTTCAGGCACTAGGCTGATGGCTCTTGTCTGATTTGGTGTCCTGCAGCAAATATAAAATTGACCACGCTTTTGTAAATCCTAATACATCTTGTCTGTAAAAAACTAGTTAAAACATTTTTTCAGTTCATATAAAAGATTTTTTAAAATTGCCAAAAGTATCTTGTTAGAATTTTGTTTTTTTTTGTATTGTATTTCCAAAAAATACAAAAAACGAAACAATTTCGCTACAGTTTTCTATAACACAACTAGGCTGCCAAACACCGAACCACCCCCCAAAATTTTGAGGCATTCCGTCCTCTCGTTTTCTATTTCTGTTAGGACAAAGATTTGGCCAAAAATGAGATATCAGTGTTGTCAGATGGTAAGTTTTCAGGCGAAGTTTGCCCCCTTAAAGCGCAGAAAGTTCTCATAAATATTTTAATTGTTTTTTCCAGTTCCCTTACGCAACTTTAATATCGAAATAAATGTCGCTAAAGAAACTAAAAATAATCAAATTGGTATAACAGTAAAGGAATCAGATGATGAGGATTCATTTGAAAAGAAAAGAAGAAACGTTCAACCATTTCCTAATGAGAAATTTAGGCTTTCCGCTAATGGCCACCTGGTGCAGTTTATGAAATCCAAGCAAAAAACAAGATCAAGATGTCGATTTCCTGGATGCAGAAAACTTACTTTTGCCAAATGTACCTCATGTAACTTATATTTATGCAGTAGTGTTGAAAGAAATTGTTTTCTTTTGTTTCACCAATAATTTTAAATCAGTTTTAATTTCTTTATATAAGTTTTATTTATACAAGATTTTCACGAAATTTATCAGGAAATTAAAAAAATGCCGAAACACGTCGATTTTGTTTGCAAGAAGTACACTTTTTAGCTATCTTGAAATTTTTGTAGCACGAACCCCCTTCGAGGGGTATACTTTACCCCTATATTTTGAAGAGGGAAAGTGGGTCTAATGATACATTGTCCTTTTGAATGTCCTTATAACCGTATAAAAGTTTCGAAAATATATTCATTAGTTTTTGAGATAATTGCTTTTAAACTTTCAAATTTAACATGGGCTGATAAAATAAAAATATAATTAGAATTTAATTTTTATTTTATCATTCCATGTTAAATTTGGAAATTTAAAAGCAAATATCTCAAAAACTAATCGATGGATTTTCGAAATTTTTACACGGTTGTAAAGATATTCAAGAGAGCTTCAAAACAAAGTATCATTAGACCGACTTCCTCTATTCAAAATATAGGGGTGAAGTATACCCCTCGAAGGGGGTTCGAGCTACAAAAATTTCAAGATATCCAAAAAGTGTCCCCTTGCAAAGAAAATCGACGTGTTTCGGCGTTTTTTTAATTTCTTGATAATTTTCGAGAAAATCCAGGTGGATCCTTTTTAATATGTCACCTTGTACATTTTAAGTTTCAAGTTACATACTAAACGTTAAATTATTATAAGCTCAATCAAGGCTGACGTATTACTTTTAACGTGTTATATATGAATTTTCTCCTAAAAAAATTGCATAGAAAAGCGTAAAATTTAGTACCCGCAAATTAAAAATCAAATAACTTTTCATGGATAAGCGGATAAAAATAAGGAGTTCCTCTCGTATTTTTCTGTGGGTAGCTCAAAAGCTTAAACTCACGGGGGTCCAAGATTTAATGGATACCTAATAAGTGTTGACGGTTAGCTGGTTTGCGCTTATGGGACTGCTCAGAACACTGCTTGGTCAATGCGACACCCTTGGTAAGTTAAGCACACGGTTTTGTCTATTACCTTACGTTTCCAGTGAGAAAACAAAACCATGTACTCTGCAAGAAGCGTCATCTTCCAAAATACGAGATAAGCTTAAACAGCAGCAGACGAGTAAAACTTCTATTTCATCGATCGATGAAAATATCGATTGAAAGAGAGAATCCATCACGAGACCTACGGCACACATTGTCTTTTAGGTCAGATTAAAGCTGATTGCGTTTATTGCGCCATTAAGACGTCGGCGACGCGTCTGTCAGCGTAGTTTTTGTGACTAAGCGGGTAAAAATAAGGTTTTTTGTTTCTCTCATATTTTTCCGTGGGTACCTCGAACGCTTAACCTCACGAGGTCCAAGATCTATAGGACACCTAATAAGTGTTGACAGTTAACTGTTTCGTCCTTAAACGGCCCTCACACGATCAGTATTACTGACAGTATTTTTATATATGTCTTTATCTGTCAAAAGCTATAAACAAAGACATATATAAAAATACTGTCAGTAATACTGATCGTGTGAGGGCCGCTTTATTATGGGACTCCTCAGAACACTGCTTAGACGATGTAAAACCCTTGATACTTAACTTAGCAACTAGTGTTTTTGCCATAAGAATGCTGGAGGATCGCAAGATATGTACCGTAAAACGTGGTAACTTTGTGACAGACTGTCTTCTTGCCATTTAATCGGTTACAATTTATAGTTATAGAGGCCAAAATAGGGGGGTTACCCTACAAAAGGTCCGGTAGTTCTGAATTTTGGATATGTTGTTAAGCTCAGGAGGGTAGTTAAAAATCTGAGTTTTCGTCACCTCCACCCCTGTGCTCCCTCCGCCATCTTGAAAAAACCATCAAAAATTGGCACTTTTTTTTATTTATTTCGTTCCAGGACACTAAATCGCAAAAAGAGTTGTGGCCAATTGCAATGCGTTGGGTGACATTTGTGGCAACCCAAAAGACGTTGCCGCCATTTTGTGACACTGTAAATAGAACAATAACGCTGTGCCAATTTGTGACACTAAAATCAAATTACTGAGTATTTAAACAAATATCTGGAAGCAGAACTGTATTTTCCAGCTAGGCAAAACATTGATATGCCCGGTAACTTTTATACAGTGGAGAAGGGGGGGTTCAGAAATAAGAAAATTTTAAGTGCGCCACAGTGTTTTAATACCAATGTTTTACAAAGAAGATCTTAAATAAAATACAGTTCAACTCAAACGTTGTAGCCAAACAATGAAACTCTACCTACTTCCGAGGCTTCCAGAGTATTTGTGTAATTAAAAAAACCAAATAAAATTGACTAATAAACAAAATAAAATTCTAAAAGATTCCTAAATTAATCAAAATGACACAAATAGAAAGTTTCTCATAGGTAGATGCACATTTCCAACAGGTCACAGTGTACCTACATTTGAGTCAATAGTGTAAGACTCACTCATCTAAATGATTGAAAAAACACATACTTCCAAAATCATTCCATCATAGGGGAGGTCTGGACCAAATATCTGCTGTCATCATTCTACATTGGGTAGAAGGAGACAGAAAGCAACCCAGCCGAGATCTACCCCATGAGGCAAAACAATGTAAGGAAACACTAAAAAAAAAATATAATCTCATCTCTCTTTTGTCTCTGCAAAGTTGGTCATTGGGATTGTACAAATAACACAAAAATTTTGTTCATCTTGTGTATTTCGAATATGGGGTAAAAAAGGAAAATTATCATAAAAAAAAATAAAGATGAAACCCAGTTGAAACAAACTCTTTCAAAGGTACAGTACAATTTAAATGGAAGTTATGCCGCAAAATTTTTTGGTCATGACGTCATACCTTATCTTGCGTTTACAAGAATGCAAAAGTTGTACTTAATGAAAAAAATTATATGGAAAGTTATATGTAAAAAAATTTATATCTAAAGCTTGCTCCTACCTTGGTCCTGGATTATTGTATGATAAATAAGAGGGTGTTTTGTTTTGTGAACCTTGAGTTGTTTCCAGACATTCCCCTACTACTGCTGCTCCGGGTCCTGGTCCTGCCTACGCCCACCCTGAAGGTCTCTTAGCACATGGTGCTAGGGCAGCACATGGTGGTCAAAATGTAGCTGATTCTTGCCCGAGCGTAAAACCCTGTGGAAAATGAAATGTTTCAGTTTCCTGGAATTCGTCTATTTTGCACGAAGTTCCCCTACACCGAGTAATTTAAATCAAGAACCCCATGTCGACTCAATAAAATAAAGTAGATTTAAACAGATGAACTAAAATAACCCTAACGTACCTTTCCCAGGGTTACAGTGCTACACCCGGCATCACACCAGCGTCCAGCACAACTGTCCCGTCGATGGAATGGACAGGGCTGTAGACAAAGGAGAAAAACAATATATAGTTTTTATCCAAAACGTGGTTTTAAAAAAAAATAAAAAAACTCCAAAAATTCCCCACGTCTTTTGTCGAAAAAGTACATTTCACACGAAAAATAATTACAATTTGGGAGGCAAATATTGTCTTAAAGAATTCAAAAAAAAATAATACAAAAAAATCGAACTTCCCGCTCTTATTTCCCGTAGAAATGGCGTAGGCCGCCTTAAATCCCTCTCCGAGGGTGTGAGCGTCACTTAGATTCGCCTAAACAACGACGGCTCACAGTAAACCGTCTTTGGTATAATCCGCAACTACTGCAGTGCCAATAAGTGCCAATAACTACAAAAATAATGGCGACACCAATAGACGGCCACCAGCCCAGCCAAAATTCGTTAGGAAAGAGACAAGGCACTTTGTCGAGAACACAAAAAAATGAAGTTGCCGGAAATCGTTTCGTAAATCTGGTGGGGACAGTACCAACCTAATTTTCCCGGTTAAATTCAAATAAGGATGCAAACCTATTTATAAAAAAAAAGCTCTCACCGAAAAATCACTAACTCCGGTTTGCGAGACTGGAGGAAAAAAAACCCACGGTTTTTAAACTAACCAATGAGGAAATACATTAATACTTCCGTACCGGTCTACAGGGGGCAGCATCGACCAAGGGGATATTGAAAATACGTAAAACGCACATTGAGGTGTTGTCGGATCTATTTCCACGGTTGAAATGTTTAGAACAAGGACATTGAGACACCCTCCATACATAGACCGAACATTTGCCTACCGGACCCCCGCCAGCATAGCAAGTAGGAAGAAAATAACCAGCCGGACTATAAGAAGCTCAGCATTGAAACCATCAACTGTAAATTCAATTACTGGAGATCAGAGCATGCAGCAAACCCAGGAATATTCGAACACTCAACCAATTCCCATATGAGTAAAGCTATACTAAGTGTAGAATTTAGTTGTATTTTAGTTACAGTTTTAGTCAAAAGTTTCCTTTGCTTATATATGTTTTCTCTCCACATTAATAAAGTTGTTTCTGAACTTGAACCTAAAATACACATTAAACTACTGCTCAAACCCGGCCTAAGAGTGTTCAGATGTTAAGTTTGCTCCCCACTAGCTAGCCCTACACAACCCTTCAATCCGACTGAGTTAGTTATTAACTTTATTTAACTATGATTATATATACATTTATATAATATAAAAATACGATTTTGTTTATTCTTTTAGTCCTGGTTTTTATTCCTCGTTTATCTCCCATTTACAAAAGTGCATAACTCGTATTTATTTTATCTTTTCCTTATCAAATTAATAAAGATATCAAAGTGGGCCAATATCCTCCAAAATAAACATAAGCGAATGAAATGTTCATCTAAATGTTTTCTTCCTTTTACTGAAATCATTTGTGATGCGGCAACGCCGCCATGCCCCAGCAGAACAGCTGTTTATCTTCGTGAACGTCAAAGAAAATTACAAAATTTTATAGATAAACAAAACAATCGAAAGTTTTTATGTGATTTTTCCCGAAACCTGTGATCTCAAGTTCCAATTACGATGCCCACATAATACGATGTGCGTAGTGTCCACAGTAATTCGATGGAATGCCTCCTTTATCAGGTAACTTTCTGGACACTATATAACCTCCAAACCTAGCTCTATAAAATACCCTTAATTTGTGTATAGAAAGACGAGTCGAAGAGCCTTGATTATTTACCTAAATAAACAAATATGTAACGTTGCCTTAAACGTAAAAATGACACGTTACGTGATCCCCCCCCAACTTCAAGACGATTAACCTAAAAAGGTTAATCGGAGAGGTCCGCTGCCGACTTAAGGTCTTTGGCATGCCAGCTCCCTGGTAGTACTTTCCCCGATGGTTCCTGAAGCTCAAATATCCAAGGAGAAATTTTATACCTAATCACATAAGGACCAACGAATTTCGGTGCTAACTTCTTCGAGAAAAACTTCGCAGCATCTGACAACACATAATTCTTCTTCCAAACACGCTGACCCACAACAAAGTTGGGTACCCTTGTACGCAAATTATACTGAACCACGTTTTTCTCCCCCGCCACCTCTAACCTTCTCTTAACATCCGCATAGAGCTTCCGGAAACCTTCGTTCTTACTTTTAGCTGCAGTTTGTACACCATTCTCTTCAGATAACAAAACTGGGTTGGAGTAATCTTTTCCTGACAGACACATATTCCTACCAAAATTAACAAAGAAAGGAGACATCCTGGTTGTCTCATGGGTTGCAGTACGAATCGCGCAGGCAAGTTTATGTATTTGTTCGTCCCACTTCCTGTGGTTGTCTTTCACATAACAACATAACATGGTTTTTAACGTACGATTCGTCCTTTCTGTTGGATTCGCTCTGGGGTGATAATACGGATTATACTGAATTTTAACCTGATAACTCTCAGCAAAACGCTTAAACTCGTTACTTTTGTACTGAGGGCCATTATCACAAAGTATCAAACAGGGTACTCCGAAGACCATAAATACTTGCTCCTCAAGATGCTTGAGTAGGAGCTGTTCGCATTGGAAAAACTAAGGAAAACTTACTCAAATAGTCCGTAACGACGAGAATCCAGCAATTACCCTTTGTCGAACGAGGTCGTCCGTCGAAATAATTTCCCAAGGACGAGTTGGTTTTGGGTGAGATATCATCTGATCAGATACACCTTGTGTATCTCCTTTATGAGCTGCACAGACAAAGCATTTCTTTACAAAAGTTGCCACGTCCTGGCGCATTTTTGGCCAATAATATTTTTCTGCCAGTCTGTGGAAGGTTTTATACACACCCATATGTCCTGCGGTAGCAGGATCGTGAGCTTCTCCAATAATTCTACGTCTATGATCTTTGGGGACAACCTCTTTCCAATATTCGTTAGATGGTGAAAGTTGAGGGTATTCTTGTTTGACATATTTATACAACTTATTATCAGTGTATCTCCAATTCATAAATTTTAACGGTGATTCTACGACCCTCTTTACCATCTTTTGGTACCATCGATCTTTAATTGTTGTTAAAACGTCTCTGGGCTGCGAAATTGTATCATTCATAGATACTGCGCGAGACAACATGTCCGGGACAACTAAATCTTTCCCTTTCCGATGGATTACTTTAAAGTCATATTGCTGCAGTTTTACAGACCAACGAGCAAGTCTTTCACTGGGCTCTTTCAAGCTATAAAGCCATTTTAAACTAAAATGATCTGTTATGACCTTAAATGAGATCCCCTCAATATATGGCCGGAGCTTCTCTATCGCCCAAACCAATGCCAAACATTCTCGCACGGTGGTCGTGTAAATACGTTCTTGCCTAGTCAAAGATCGACTCAAATAGCATATGACTTTGTCTCCTTCAGGATAAGGTTGCGTTAAACATGCTCCTATTCCATATCCTGATGCGTCTGTTTGAATGACAAATTCTTTGGTATAATCTGGACATGTAAGAATCGGTGGTCACTAAAAGTTCCTTAATCTTAATAAATGCTTTTTCGCAGTCTGGAGTCCAATCGAACTTTTGATTTTTCTTAGTTAGAGCTGTAATCGGAGCTATTATCGCTGAAAAATTCTTTATGAAACGTCTATACGAGGACATTGTACCTACAACTCTACGGACTTCTCTGACAGTTCTTGGCCTCTGGAGCTCTAACATGACTCTAATTTTATTAGGGTCAACTCGGATGCCTCGACGGTCCAATACGAATCCTAAATAAGTCATTTCTGGCCTACATAGTTGGCATTTCTCCCAACTTACCATTATCTTTGCATTCTGCAATCTTCGTAGGACTTCCTCAAGAATTCTAAGATGTTCAGAAAAGCTCTGTGTGACAATTACGAGGTCATCGAGATATACGTACACGTAGGGGTCTAAATCGTTTCCTATGATGCTATCTATGAGTCTCTGCCAAGTTGCAGGTGCATTATGAAGACCAAAAGGTAAACGCCTAAATTGGAATAGACCTCGTCGACAGATGAATGCTGTTAGTGGCTTCGATGATTCTTCCATTGGTACTTGCCAATAAGCGCTTTTGATATCTAAAGTTGACAAGTATTTAGCATCTTTCAACTTGTCAAGAGTCTCGGATACGAGTGGTAAAGGATAACTATCACGCGCCGTCACTGAGTTCAATTTACGGTAGTCTACGCAGAAACGATATTTCTTTGTGTTTTTTTTTGTGCCATTACCACTGGTGAAGCCCATGAACTACTACTTCGTTCTATAACATCAAGTTTCAACATTTCGTCGATTTCGTCATCAATAAGTTTCTGAATGACCGGTGAGACCTTATATGAACGTTGTCTTATCGGTGCTGCATCTGTTGTAATCTTATGCTCTACCCTGTCTGTACATCCTAGTGAGTCACCCATAATAGTCTTATATTTATCGACCAATTCCTCTAGTCGTTCTGATTCATAAGGCGTAAGAGTAGTTTGTTGGTCTGATGTTTCTAAAGAACAAATCACATCTTTATTATCGGCAAAGTGCCACTCATTAGTACTTAAGTTCGGTACTATACCCATCGAAATCCAAAAATCTAATCCCAAAATCAAAGTGTGCGGCAACTCAGGAACGACGACGACCTCTATTAACCTAAATTTATCTTGAACTCGCATAGAAAGCTGCACTGTCCCAATACTACTCGTGCTTTGACCATTTGCCACAATACAACTCGTCTTCTTTGTCGTATCAAGTGAAAAACCAAACCTCTCGATGATTGACCAACCATGATTCCCTAAAAAGGTACGTGAAGCCCCGGAATCCAACAAACCTAATAACTTATTTCCGAGCACATCCACTTCTAAATAAGGCCTTTCATCTTTACGAGCATGACTTATCACATAATCTAAAACGTACGTTAGCCTATCGGTCGATGCTTGTTCAGGCTGACTCGAAGGTCGACCACCTACGAGCGCCTGGGTTTCCCTGACGATTACAATTACGACATTCTCTTACTGTTACCCCTGCTTGTCCACACGAATAACACTGCTTACCTCTAGATAATGCGCACCCGATCGCCATGTGCCCTGTTTGGTTGCATCTATAACATACCACGTCCCTATTCGCCCTACCAGATCCAACACCCTGTGTTGGTTGTACATCCCTGTCACTTACGCTAGACTGACCACTAGGTGGTTGTTGTCTCTCTCTATCAGCTCTAGCAGAGAAACTGCTTGCTGGCTGCTGCCAATTTCTGTCGAATCTATTAGCAGGATGATTTAAGTTCTGTTGGTTCGATGTCCCGGCACCTGATATTTGAATTGCATCAACCCCTGTTGGAAAATCGTCAATATCGCTCTCTACGTCAACGTAGGCCAAGTCAGGTTCAATAGATTGGTTTCTTCTAGGAGTAAAATTCTCCTCCTCTAACCCATATCTTTGGTCTATTCTACGACACAAATCTTTTAAATGTGATAGGCTATTGACCTCAGTAGCAATCAACCCTTTCTTATAGATGTCCGCTATATTTCTGAAGATGATAGCTAATTTTGCCTCTTCGGAAACAGGACAGTTAAGTCTTTGGAAGTATGTGTTCATGACAGCACTATAGGTCCCTATAGACTCTCCAGGGCCTTGTTTACGTTTTTGGATTTCCTTCAATAGCTTCTCGCCATATGAAGAAGGAAGATATTCTGTCATGAACCTTTGTTCCAGCTGTTCCCATGTATGGACTTCTCTTCGAACATCTTTATAAAAAGTATAGGCTGACTTTTCAAAAAGATCAATGCCTGAGTTCAGTAACACCTTTTTGCTAACTCCTCTAGCCTGACTCAAAACGTCTACTCTCTCGAAAAATGCGGTGACGGAGATTGTACCCCTCTCGCCTGTAAACTTTCCACTTATGCGGAGGTACAGGTGCAACGTGATATGAGGTACCAGGATCACTTGACATTAGTACTGGCGACGAACATGAAAATGGTCGTGACTGAGCAATTGGTGCAATGCTACTTTGGAGGGCAGCTAAACTCAAAGGAACGGTAGACGGTTGTTGATACTGAAAAGCTGTTGTACCGTAATTCTCAATCGGCATAGGGAGTGGTGCTTGTACTGATGTTTGAGTTGGGTTCGTTAGCACTTGCATTTGCACTGGAATTTGCGGGAAAGACTGGTTAGGTGTGTTGCCAACACTGGTTGAGTGACCTGAGCCTCGACTCGTTGATTGGGTTTCAGATGCTTCATCATCATCTGAGGCAACGCCAACTCTTAATAAATCTGTTGCTTGGCTCTGCAACCTCCCAATCAAACTTAAGGTTTCCGCAACCAGTATGCCTTTCGTTTGACTTTCTTCAAAGTTGGACGGTATCTCATACTTGCATCAGTCTTTTCTCTTTGTTTGATCAGTATAAGCTGTTGTTTCATCTCTTCCACCGATCCAATAGCTATGCCTCTCCATGTTAACTCATAGATTAATTCGTCCTTGACTAAGTACCTTATGCCAGACAACCGACTCACAGAAACAGCCATGGTGCCTTTTATATATATTAAAACTTCAAACTTTAAAACTCTTAATATACCTCCCAATTAAACAACTAAATCACGTAATAACAAACACCAAGTTCACTTTAAATTCACTAGTGAAAATTACTATAAATTTTCTCACAAATGTAGAAAATATAAAACTTAAATACGGGCAGACGCGAACAAAACCGAAAAACACCGGAGCAGTAAGAAAATAAAATTTATTTGCATTTAAAAATGTATTCATCGTTTATATTAAGTATTTGTACAACCAACTATGACGTCCAACCTTGCAGAGAGAAATAACTACTTAAATCGTAAATTAGAATTAACAAGTAGCCATAAAAAATTTAAAAAAAAATGAAAGAGAGACAAGAGTTTTGGCAGTGTTCAGGTCTTATGTTCCACTCCTGCGTGAGTAAAACCCAAAAAAAATAATTGCGCTTATCCTAGCTGAACTGGATTAAAATTAAAGTTTAGTGATGTTTGTTTACCTCAGCAACCGAATAGGTAAATTTATCCCTAAATGGAACGTACAACAGACTACCTATAACAAAAAAATCCCAAAGCTGTTGTACACAGTTAACGCTAGGGTATACTCCTGCTATTGCAGAACGGCTCCACAAATAAACTCCAAAAAAAACCCAAATCGCCGTATACAATGATTTTTCTCGAAAGACTAATTCAAAACCCACTTTAACCTGCTTACCTATTCTGAAGTTACACGAACCATGCATTGCTTAAGGCAACATCATCCCTTAATATATACGTGATGTTCATGTTATAGAAATCGTAAAATATGCTCAATTAAAAAAAAATCCGCTCGCTAAAATTGCGTCAAATTAGCCTAGTAAAGATGTTGTGTGTAATTAAAAAAAAATGACCGATGTTATTAAAAACTTTACAGAAATAACGTCTTGGTAGGACAGCAACTCTCTAATCCTCATTAAAATGAAATTCCCAAAACTTAAACTAAATTGATGCAAACCATGGTCAAAAGATCCCAGGATCGTACCGAAAGGTGTCCAAAAAAATATTTTAAAAAAAAATTTTTAGTGTCGACCACTGTAGCCCAATAGTCAAAAAAAATTAATTAGTGACTCACTAAAATTTTCAAAAATTACTCTACTCTGATGGTTTGGAGTAGGGAGAAAAAAAAAATAAAACAAATGATGATAGGTTGTTAAAACGCGAGTGTTTGAAATGATATTATATTTTAATTCAGAAAAAAAATATTTAAATAAACTGGTAAAATCATTGTAGGGCGAGGTACTACTATGCACCAAAAAAAAATTTTGCAACAAGAAAATCAAGTTTCCTTCCTTAAAAAAATATTTAAAAAAAATATTAAAAAAAAAAATTTTCAAAAAAAAAATTAAAAATGTTTAAGTGGGGTTGCAGCTCCTATTAACAATTTTAAAAGAATTAAAATAAAATTAGCACTAGAAAAATCTTAATAGAGTTATGTCATGCAACAGTTTTTGTTCTTTTCCTTTAAATAAACAGTTGTAGATTTCCTTTCCTCTCCCAAAACTATGTGAATGTGAAAGTGAATGAGCTAGCAAAATTAATTTACTATACAAAAAAATATATTGAAAATTAAATTTACTTAAGAATCATAAAGTACAAAAAATCGTCATTGCAAAAAAAAACCAATCAGTTTAGGAAAAGTAAAAAAAAATATTTATGTTCGAAAAAAACAAACGATGTTAGTATATTTGTTTGAAATTATTACGTAAGCAAACAACAATTCCAAGATCCAACTATAAGACCGTTGTAAACTGAACTCTGTTTACTCAAGTTTATATACACACAACATCCAATCAAAAAAAAAAAATTACTGCTTAATGCATTCTCAGATCCTTTTTCCTGGTGTTTACGAGATATAAAATTAAGCTGGGCCCTTTCCACAACTATTAGTCAAAGCAAAATTACCAAATGTCCAAGGGCTAATGAGACCCTATCACTTACAAATGCCATTTTGAAATGAAACAGTTGGGAATAATCCTGCGTAAAAACCAGAAAACAAAATCAAGAACCAAAAACTATAACATTAATTTTAAAAGAGCATAATAAAACTCCCGGCCCCAAATAAACTTTTGTTATACTCAACAAAACTCGGCCCAAAACCAAAAAAACTTTTTATTAGACATTTCCCCTATTTCCTAAGTATAATGTCAATAAACCCAAAAACTTGTGATTTCCATTCCAATCCCATCTGGATCCTATATATTTTTTAAACGGTCAAACGCCCACAGGCGAAACCATATCTTATTTCAAAGAAAGGTGAAGATATTTGAAGCACCCTGTGAAAATAGGACACTATTATGGAAAATTGTTCAGATCAGTGTTCTTACTAATTTTTAACCTAAATATATCTAGTTCCCTCATGTGCATGTTACTATTTTAATTCCTATCATAATTAAACAGATCACAAAATTTGTCTTTCTCCGCGAATCTGCAAGGTCCTGGAAAATGCGAGATTCAGCCTGTAGGCCAAATTTGGATGTATTTTAATTTAGCAAAAACCGAAGTTGCGAAATCCTAAAAAGATTAGCAGGAAGTCCTCGTTCCTCGATTTCTACACTCCGAACCAAACATTCCTTCCATTTCCACCCAGCTCGCGGGAGGAAAACCCCTAATTATTGCAATACAAAAGGTACTACTATCATATTATGCATAACAAAAAAAAATATATGCCCTCTTCATTGTTTAGTCGCATCAAAGAAAACCTATTGTTTTTAAATTTATTCTTAGGTTGGAATCTTTTTTAAAAATCAATCATCTTAAATTTATTGTTTAACCTGAACACTTTCCCATTTATTCCACAACAGTGTATTGTAATTTAAAAATTTGCTTCATTATTTGAGGTCACCAGTATGAAATTATTTTAAAATTAAAAAAAAAATGAAATAAAAAAAAAATACTTCCCAATTGTTCACAACTTTCAAGTTTTTATCCCTAAATAGGTACTTTCTTAGTCTAACACCATCCATCGTTATCCAACCTAACTCTTTAATTTCAGAAGCAACAAAACGCAGATGAAGTGAAAAAGCTAAGCAAGTAAGTTGGAAGTTGCTTTACAATGGGTGGAGATGACAGGCCCCCTTAAGTACACGCCACTGTCCTGAAATGTAGACTATCAAAAAAAAATCTGAAGACTAGTCTAGCTGCCGTCAAACAAATTTTAGCATGTAATAAAATAATTCATATTACACCAGTATCCTCAAAAACAAAACGTTTTTCATTATAAGACCCAAGCACCTAACCAATAAATCTTGTTATTTAAAATTATGATTTGGAAGTAAAAAGATTTATTTATTCCTGCCTGATCAACTAAGACAAAAAAAAGTTCCCCTTTTGTAACTCAAGAAGTTCCCGTTTGGTCCCCTAAAAAAATATAACCTGTCTGGTCACCCTTTAAAACTACGACCACTATACAAACCGTTTTGACCAAAACAAGAATTCGAGAAGTTATGTTGACAGAAAGAAATAATCTTTCTAAGAAAAATTAAATTATTTAAAAAAAGTAAAATTTTTAAATATTTTTACCAATTACCACCGCCTAGCATTTACATCTAGTTGAAAGTCTCTCTTAAATTCACTGACCAATTTTACGGCCTCAAAATGACATTACTTAAAAAAATTACTGAACTTTACAAATGAACTAAAAAAAATCAAAAAACTTAAAAAACTCAGTTAAACATTTCTTTTGTGGTATTATATCTAGTTAGGCTTCAAATTTATTTTCTCTGTATTCAATCCGGAGCAGGCAAAACTTCTCAAGGCTCAAACATAAATGTTTGCTCTCCATTGGCCATGACCAAGCTATGACCTGAACGCAGAAAAAAAATACAGAAATAAATAATTGTGAACCAGAAAAACTTTAATTCATAGAAATACCCGTAGGTCATTTTTAAAAAATATGCACTCCAAAGCCCAACGCTGTATTTTCTACCAAAAAAAATTTGACCAGTCACGAAAACACAACTAGACAACTAGACTTGGACCAAAGACCTAAAAAACTGTCCTACAAAAAAAATACTCCAAAACAAATGTTAACTGGACTTTTGGCATTGATCTTCAGCCAATGTGTTGCTCTAGGAATTTTAGCCTTGTGTTCCCTAAAGTTCCGAGCTGACACTATGTAGTAGTAGTACCCTCCTCTGACCCGATGTAACTGAGTGACGTAAGAACTTAATTGTCATCAACAGTTACCACCAAAAAAACAAGAAAAGAAAATGACAAAGCAAAATAAACTCATTTTCCTTTTCTTTCATTTTCATTAATTTTTACTTTCAACTAAATAAAATTACCAGCTGTTAGGCTATATTTACTTTAAAGCAACCCAGCCAAGAAAAATTTGTGTGAAACCCTGTAAAAATATTCCAACTTTCAAGTGGTGATATCCAACAAAAAATTAAAATCACCAAAAAAATAACTTGTTGACCTAAATAAATTGACTGCACTAAAAAATAATCGGTGAAACAATTTCTATCTTATCACAAGCAGGAAATAATAACATATAAATAAATGAACCTGCAAAAAAAATTGTTAGAAAAACACACTACCTATGTCATATATTTAAAACATAAAAAGACCATGTCTGGAGGTCCATCCACCTATAAATCAACAAAAAAAATTGAAGTAAATTTACATTGCTGTATTTATTTTTCTTAAAAAAAAAATTAAAACATGTTTTTCCTACGTTGGGCGCCAATTGTGGCCAATTACAATGCGTTGGGTGACATTTGTGGCAACCCAAACGACGTTGCCGCCATTTTGTGACACTGTAAATAGAACAATAACGGTGTGCCAATTTGTGACACTAAAATCAAATTACTGAGTAATTAAACAAATATCTGGAAGCAGAACTGTATTTTCCAGCTAGGCAAAACATTGATATGCCCGGTAACTTTTATACAGTGGAGAAGGGGGGGTTCAAAAATAAGAAAATTTTAAGTGCGCCACAGTGTTTTAATACCAATGTTTTACAAAGAAGATCTTAAATAAAATACAGGTAAACTCAAACGTTGTAGCCAAACAATGAAACTCTACCTACTTCCGAGGCTTCCAGAGTATTTGTGTAATTAAAAAAACCAAAAAAATTGACTAATAAACAAAACAAAATTCTAAAAGATTCCTAAATGAATCAAAATGACACTATAATAGAAAGTTCCTTATAGGTAGATGCACATTTCCAACAGGTCACAGTGTACCTACATTTGAGTCAATAGTGTAAGACTCACTCATCTAAATGATTGAAAAAAACACATACTTCCAAAATCATTCCATCATAGGGGAGGTCTGGACCAAATATCTGCTGTCATCATTCTACATTGGGTAGAATGAGACAGACAGCAACCCAGCCCGAGATCTACCCCATGAGGCAAAACAATGTAAGGAAACACTAAAAAAAATATAATCTCATCTCTCTTTTGTCTCTGCAAAGTTGGTCATTGGGATTGTACAAATAACACAAAATTTTTGTTCATCTTGTGTATTTCGAATATGGGGTAAAAAAGGAAAATTATCATAAAAAAAAATAAAGATGAAACCAAGTTGAAACAAACTCTTTCAAAGGTACAGTACAATTTAAATGGAAGTTATGCCGCAAAATTTTTTGGTCATGACGTCATACCTTATCTTGCGTTTACAAGAATGCAAAAGTTGTACTTAATGAAAAAAATTATATGGAAAGTTATATGTAAAAAAAAATATATCTAAAGCTTGCTCCTACCTTGGTCCTGGATTATTGTATGATAAATAAGAGGGTGTTTTGTTTTTTGAACCTTGAGTTGTTTCCAGACATTCCCCTACTACTGCTGCTCCGGGTCCTGGTCCTGCCTACGCCCACCCTGAAGGTCTCTTAGCACATGGTGCTAGGGCAGCACATGGTGGTCAAAATGTAGCTAATTCTTGCCCGAGCGTAAAACCCTGTGGAAAATGAAATGTTTCAGTTTCCTGGAATTCGTCTATTTTGCACGAAGTTCCCCTACACCGAGTAATTTAAATCAAGAACCCCATGTCGACTCAATAAAATAAAGTAGATTTAAACAGATGAACTAAAATAATCCTAACGTACCTTTCCCAGGGTTACAGTGCTACACCCGGCTTCACACCAGCGTCCAGCACAACTGTCCCGTCGATGGAATGGACAGGGCTGTAGACAAAGGAGAAAAACAATATATAGTTTTTATCCAAAACGTGGTTTTAAAAAAAATTAAAAAAACTCCAAAAATTCCCCACGTCTTTTGTCGAAAAAGTACATTTCACACGAAAAATAATTACAATTTGGGAGGAAAATATTGTCTTGAAGAATTCAAAAAAAAATAATAAAAAAAATCGAACTTACCGCTCTTATTTCCCGTAGAAATGGCGTAGGCCGCCCCAAATCCCTCTCCGAGGGTGCGAGCGTCACTTAGATTCGCCTAAACAACGACGGCTCACAGTAAACCGGTCTTTGGTATAATCCGCAACTACTGCAGTGCCATTAAGTGCCAATAACCACAAAAACAATAGCGACACCAATAGACGGCCACCAGCCCAGCCAAAATTCGTTAGGAAAGAGACAAGGCACTTTGTCGAGAACACAAAAAAATTAAGTTGCCGGAAATCGTTTCGTAAATCTGGTGAGGTCAGTACCAACCTAATTTTCCCGGTTAAATTCAAATAAGGATGCAAACCTATTTATAAAAAAAACGCTCTTACCGAAAAATCACTAACTCCGGTTTGCGAGACTGGAGGAAAAAAAACCCGCGGTTTTCAAACTAACCAATGAGGAAATACATTAATACTTCCGTACCGGTCTACAGGGGGCAGCATCGACCAAGGGGATATTGAAAATACGTAAAACGCAGATTGAGGTGTTTTCGGATCTATTTCCACGGTTGAAATTTTTATAACAAGAACATTTGCCTACCGGACCCCCGCCAGCATAGCAAGTAGGAGGAAAATAACCAGCCGGACTATAAAAAGCTCAGCATTGAAACCATTAACTGTAAATTCAATTACTGGAGATCAGAGCATGCAGCAAACCCAGGAATATTCGAACACTCAACCAATTCCCATGTGAGTAAAGCTATACTAAGTGTAGAATTTAGTTGTATTTTAGTTACAGTTTTAGTCAAAAATTTCCTTTGCTCTTTATATATGTTTTCTCTAAGATTCATATGGTTTGACGCCATTTTTGTAAAACATTTCTACATTAATAAAGTTGTTTCTGAACCTAAAATACACATTAAACTACTGCTCAAACCCGGCCTAAGAGTGTTCAGATGTTAAGTTTGCTCCCCACTAGCTAGCCCTACACAACCCTTCAATCCGACTGAGTTAGTTATTAACTTTATTTAACTATGATTATATACAAATTTATATAATATAAAAATACGATTTTGTTTATTCTTTTAGTGCTGGTTTTTATTCCTCGTTTATCTCCCATTTACAAAAGTGCATAACTCGTATTTATTTTATTTTCTCCTTATCAAATTAATAAAGATATCAAAGTGGGCCAATATCCTCCAAAATAAACATAAGCGAATGGAATGTGTTAGCTCCCGCTAAATTTCGCGGTTGTTTTTAATTTTAAAACCACACAATTGGATGACGGACAGAGTACATTTTCGCGCATTTCGACATGCGCACTAACAATCAGTGAGATCCTTTTCTACCGCCTCGAGAAAATGACGTGTTAATGTCTTTCTCCAACTATTACAAATTTCTACACTTGAAAGTGCTCGATTTTGGTGTACTGAAGCATAGAACTGGAAACTTCAGCCCTTCAGCTACGTGGTGCCATCATTAGATCCAGAAAGGGGCCCCTGGTACGTGGAGAAATTGGCTGCAAACTGGTAAGTGCTTTGTTTCTGATTTTCGTTGTGTGGTACCAGCAATTAACTTTGGACCTTTTGATTATTTCGTGATTTCGTATCAATATATTTATGTTTGTTCGCGCTCTCATTAATTAAAATATATACAGTCCACTGCAGTTATCGTTTTTCTAATTACGGGCAAACATAAGTGTTCCTTCGACCCGAATTATTTAAATTTACTCCATACGACGGTATTAATAAGTCGGCCATTTCACATTTTCACACGGCGACCACACGGCCTTGAATTTGCCAATCGTTCGACCTCGGTTTTTCTTTTTCAGAAGCATTAATTTAGCGTTAATTGTATATTTACCGACATTTCTGTGATTAGATGTGTTCTATATCATTTCGATATTTAAAACAATTTTCATCAATTGCGATAAATTAGTGCATATTTTCGACAATTCGTCATTTTTCTATTTAAGAAGCATTAATTTAGCGTTAATTGTATATTTACCGACAATTTCGTCATTTCAAAGGTTAAAATCATGTCTATCAAAAAAGCCGTGCAAAAACGCAAGGGTTTTTTATCTGCGATCACCGAGTGTTATGTGCTTTCACAAACCGCGGCAACGGACGCAAAAGCGAGAAACGAGTTTCAAGTGAGGTATTCCGATTTGGATGAAACCTTCGATAAATGCATGTTGGCACATAATGATGTCTAGACATCTGAGCCCTGAAGGGGAGAAAAATTAGAGATATCCCAAAAAAAAAATAACCCCAAAAATTAAATTCGCCCCGCCTGGGAAAACAGAGTCTATTAAACTAAAAAACAATGGAAAAAATCGGCAACACGCTAGAAGCTTACCTTCTGTGATTCTGCAACATTCTCTGGCGGCGCCGCCCGTTTCTTGCGTCTGGAATTTCGGTCTTCAACCCGAAAACACATGTGACTTCTTCTAGTTTTTTGGCGGAAGTGCCATCTTCATTCCCCTGTCACACACAGGGTGGCGCTTCAAACTCCCAGCGTGAGAAAAAAACGCGAATGATTTCAATAAAAATGATCAGGTGATCAAAAAGAAAATAGCTTTCAACAAAGCGAGAAATTATCACCTGATCGGAATTTTTCCCAAGCAGGACTTTCCTTTTTTGAAGGTTTTTGCAGAAAGCCCAAAATATCAAAACAAACTTTAAGGTTAGGTTTTCCCAAAAATTCAAAATAAAACAATAAAGAAAAAATAACTGGCAGTATTAAACATTCCGCCCACCATAAAAATTCCCAATTTTTATAGAAAACCCCAAAAACAAAAATTCAAAAAAAAAAAGGTTATTCAATTACCCAAAAGGTCTAAACAATAAATTAGCATTTTTGCAACAATAATTTTATCGCAATAACTATGGACGTCATACTTAAGTTAATTCAAATAAGCATGATTCACGCTACACAAGGCTTTGAAGGTTGGTTACGGACATACCTTCATCAAACTACGGTCAAGTAATCCTTTCGCGGTTTTTACTTGCACGACACGGGGGATTCTATCTGGACTCGAGTAAATTTTTTCAATTCTACCGAGTGACCACTTCAATGGGGGTAGGTTATTTGCCCCAACAAAATTAGTGCCCTGGTCACTGTAGAGGGCAGCACATCTGCCACGTCTACCAACAAATCGGCGGAGGGCAGCCAAAAATGCATCAGTGGACAAATCAGAAACAGCCTCCAGGTGAATGGCCTTTGTTGGGAAACAAACAAAAATACACCCATTTGACCCTTTTGACTTTTTACACCACGACGCTTGGTTAACGTGATGGAGAATGGACCCATAAAATCTACACTAACATGGGAAAAGGGCTGCACCTGGGACACTCTAAATTTAGGGAGGTCACCCATGAATGGGTGCAATGGTTTGGGATTTACCCTTTTTGTTTTTTTTTTTTTTATTATTTGTCAAACACACTGTGTTTTTTTTTATTACAATCTAGTCAGTAAGACTAATTAGCAATTTTGTTTTAACTTAATTTACTAGAAAAGTCAGATTTAAACTTAGGGTTCACTCAACAGTTCTCCCCGCTTTGTTTAGTCTGTAACTCACAATTGTGTTGTGTTTATAGCATTATTTTGTTTTATGTGTAATTCACTTAGTTTACTAGCTCAAACGGCTTCACTCTTTTTAGTCGTCGAACTAGCATAGTATTGTCTAGAAGCTGAATTGCTTCCACATTCACATGCCGATAGAGTCTATCTTCATGGCTTTTTGCGTACTTTTTTATAGTCTCTGCTACAGTTTCGATTTTTAGATCTCG
This sequence comes from Aspidapion aeneum, assembly GCA_963576565.1. Taxonomy (NCBI): domain Eukaryota; kingdom Metazoa; phylum Arthropoda; class Insecta; order Coleoptera; family Brentidae; genus Aspidapion; species Aspidapion aeneum. The sequence continues at coordinate 59,898,665 of OY755045.1, forward strand.
ATTTACCCTGGCACAACAAAAACACTTGGAAATAACACTGTGAATGGCACTTTTCACTGACAAAATCCAAAACTGTTGATTTAGGAGGTACTCCAATAAGCGAGGACCTGGATGTCCATGCTCATTATGGAATTTTTCAATAATCAAAGTGGTAAGCCTATGACTACGAGGCAACAACATGGGGTATTTCACCTCATATGCTAAATCAGTGTAACGTAATCTACCGCCCACCCTGAGAACACCATGGGAATCAAGAAAAGGAGCTAACTTTCGAAGAGGCTTAGCACAACTCTCACCCTTACGTATCCTTTTCAAATCTTCAAAAAAAACTTCTTGTTGTACAACTCGCACAACAACTAAAGTAGCATAATAAATATCTGCCTCATTGAGGGCTTTAGTAGGAAAAGATAAAGAAGGATCTTTTTTCACTCGAAAAGGTCTCAAACAAAAGGCAACAATGCCCAAGATTTTACGTAAAGATGAGTACTTAGTGAGTAACAGCTGTATTTCATCAAGGGGTATTTCTGTCACAAAAACCAAACGATTTTCCTCAGGGGGTAGATCAGCATCAAATGCATCAATTTTATGGTTCATAGGCCATGTTTCACTAGACTGGGCCAACCAGGATGGTCCAGTACACCAAAGAGGATGGTCTATCAATTGACCAGGAAGTAGGCTCCGGGATAAGCAATCAGCTGGGTGCTCCTTACCATTTACATGGTACCAACAGATGGGGGGAACTTTCTCTTGAATAGTCGTTACACGATTGGCTACAAAAACCTTTCGTTTTGATGGACACGATTTTATCCAAGCAAGGGTAACGCTGGAGTCAGACCAAGCAAAAATCTTATCAATCGGGATGCAATCAAGATGATTGCCAACAAACTCCAATAGCTCTGCCAACAATACAGCAGCACATAATTCTAAGCGTGGAATAGAAATACTTTTCAAAGGGCACACCCTACTTTTCCCACATAAAAGGGAGATAGAAATATTTCCATCCAACTCAATTTGTAGAATATATACTGCACCACCATATGCACACATTGAGGCGTCACAAAAGCCATGCAATTCAGTGGTGACAGCATTTTGCTTCACAACATAACGAGGTATTGATATCGAAGATAATAATGGTAGCTGCGACACATAGAGTTGCCACTGTGCAACAATATCACTGGAGGGGGTATCATCCCATGAAAGACCCTGGACCCCCAAATGTTGCATTAAACACTTAGCAACCAAAACAACTGGGGCTAGGAACCCGTGTGGATCATATATCCTTGCAATCTCAGAAAGAATGTTTATCTTGGTACAAGGTCTTTCCATGGGCATCACATCATAACAAAATGAATCAGATTTTGGACACCATTTTACCACCTTCACAACTGGGTGGTGTGGAACAAAATATGAATGGAAGTCAGGGCTAGAATTGTCCAATTTCAGAAGCCCCTGGTCTAGGTAATCCTGAACAAATTCTTTGTACACACTATACAAAGCAGGATTCCTCAATAATCGGTTTTCCATCATATTGAATCTACACAATGCTTGACCTTTAGAGTCACTAAGTTCTTTTCGAGGCTCTCTAAAAGGTAAACAAACAGCATATCTGCCAAACTCAGTTCCAGAATGAGCGGCAGCAAACAATTTTCCACACAAGTCCTCATCAGAGGGAAGAGGGATTTTTGGAGGGGTCGATTCTAGTTCCCAAAACTTTTGTAAGGTACTATCCAATCGAGATTCTATAGGGGAAGACACTGAGGTCAACAAACTAATGGGTTTTTGAGTTTTACGAGGACCATCAATACCACCAAGGAGTATCCAACCAAATATTGAATTAATGGCACAAGGTCCTCCATTTTCTCCTTTTTTAAAGCCAGGCACAAGCATCTGACCAAACAAATCAACACCAATCAAAAGGTCTACACTACTAGGTTGTCCAAAATTAGGATCAGCAAAATCTAAATTTTTTAGGTACGGCCACTGAATAGAATCATATTCTACGACAGTCACAGGTATGGTTCCACAAATTTTAGGAATAAGAATGGCATCACAGGAAAACAAACTATCAGGAAACTTGGACGAGCTTATCTGCAATGTTACATTGCCATCTGATGTACTAGAAATCATGCCATTTATTCCTTCAATAGGAGTTTTATTCGGAGCTACTTTAAGTCCTAACCTCTCAGCCAAAGAGACGGTTACAAAGGATGCTTCACTAGCGGAATCTAAAATTGCCCGACAAGACACAAACTTTTTGTTGGCATCTACCACTAAAACTTCGGCAGTTGCAAAAAGCACAGGTCTCCTCTTACGAGGTTCAAAATGGTTGCTACTGGGTGTAGCGGTACACAATGCCTGTTGGGCACCTTCACTATTAAGTATAGGGGGGGTCTCCCCTGGACGATCAACTTGGGGGCTCGGAGAGCTTTTCACAAAGTGCAACAGGGAATGGTGAAGACCCTGGCACTGACGACACGTGGCATTTGTAGGGCATTGAGATACACCATGTTTGCCAAAGCAGTTAAAACACAATCGTTCACGCTTAACAAATTGATGGCGCTGACCTACTTCTAATTCCAGAAATCTGGTACACTTCACAAGGGGATGGTAGGGCTGTTGCTGGCAATAAACACATCCTTTATTACCAGACTGGCCCGCTCCAGTCAATAACACAGGATAGGGTGGTTTGCCACCCTTCCTAGGGGGTAGAGAGGGTGAGACCTCCTTCGGCTTATTCAAAAGAGAACTATTTTCCAAAGCCCGACAATTTTTCTCTAAGAATTTAAACAAATCTTTATAGGACGGGATTTCCTTATCACTATACTCAATCTCAAACTGAGTTTTCAATGGGGTATCAACTTTTTGCAAAAGAAGAATCATTTTAGCAAAATCTAAAAGGTCTACATCATCATAGTTTGACAATGCTTCCAAATTTTCCCGGAAAGTGGACAACAATAACCTCAAATCATGTGGGTTGCTCGATTTTGCAGAAGGGGCTTGACAAATAGACGTCCAATAATTTGTTACCAAAAGTCTTTTATTATTAAAGCGTCTAATCATTGCATCGAAGGCTACTCGATAATTATCAGAGGTTAGCGGTATGTTCCTAATTACAGATGCAGCCTCTCCCACCAGAGCGGTATTCAAGGCTTGAAATTTAGCTATTTCACTCATGTCAGCTTTTTCGTGCACAAGTGACTTAAACATATCAAAAAAGGTGGGCCATTTTTTAAGATAACCGTCAAAATGGGGTACCTCTATTCTTTTAATTTCAAGACCCCTGTCCATATTTACCAGGGAATGGTTCAAAATTGTCTGTGAGGCATCTTGGTAATCCTCTGGATAGAACTCACGACAAATCGATCTAATTGTGTACTTCATTTCATCAAATTCTTGAACTAAAATTTCCTGACTTTCTTGTATCTGATCACTACTATCCAAGCTTATAATTTCAAAATACAATGCATCGAAGTGACTTACCAAAGAAGGCACATCTTCCCATCTGGGTTTCAACTTTTTTGCCTTCTCTGCATTGCCTTGGGCTTCGACGGCTCTATTATAAGTTGTTTTTAATTTATTAAAAACGCTATTTTGTTGTTTTTTCAAAACTTTTATGTCAGACATGACAAAGCGGTTTTTATCAGATATAAAAAAGTAGGCTTTTTCGCTATCAACACCCGGGTACGATTCGCTAAGAACGCGGCAACAATCTCGCGCTTAACGAAAGCAAAAAACGAAGGTAAATTTCGACGGATTTCACACAAACAAATTCGAAACCTGACGAAAAATCAACAATTTTCTAACCTCGGAGGTAAACAAAACAACACGTGAAGTGAGGTTAGAACACACAAACGTCAATGAAATGTCAGCCAGCAAGAAAAAAAAACGGGGGGGGGGGGGTGGCCGGGCCTCTGCCAAATGTCGAACGGGGGTTTTTTTTTATCGCCGCACGATAATAAACCAAACTCAGGGCAACCAACCTTTCAAAACCATGCGGACTCTAAAAAAAACCGGTACAAAAACAACAATGTCCGAATCTGGCAAAAAACGATAAAATATGGTTGCTGCAAAAAAAACTATAATTACCAATTTTTTGACAAAAAAACTGTAAAATCCAAAGGGCTTTTTCAAAACATAAGGGTCTGAAGGACCAAATAGACATCTGAGCCCTGAAGGGGAGAAAAATTAGAGATATCCCAAAAAAAAAATAACCCCAAAAATTAAATTCGCCCCGCCTGGGAAAACAGAGTCTATTAAACTAAAAAACAATGGAAAAAATCGGCAACACGCTAGAAGCTTACCTTCTGTGATTCTGCAACATTCTCTGGCGGCGCCGCCCGTTTCTTGCGTCTGGAATTTCGGTCTTCAACCCGAAAAAAACGCGAATGATTTCAATAAAAATGATCAGGTGATCAAAAAGAAAATAGCTTTCAACAAAGCGAGAAATTATCACCTGATCGGAATTTTTCCCAAGCAGGACTTTCCTTTTTTGAAGGTTTTTGCAGAAAGCCCAAAATATCAAAACAAACTTTAAGGTTAGGTTTTCCCAAAAATTCAAAATAAAACAATAAAGAAAAAATAACTGGCAGTATTAAACAATGTCATTATGTTGATAGAAACTCGGACGACGAGGAGTTTAAAACGCAAGATGCGATCCTTTCAGAAGTTCGTAAATATTTTTATGCGAGTAAAGGGGTTTACTCTGAAATATTTCCGGTTGAGGCTCCATCCTTTTCGGGATCATATGTTCGACAAAACGAAACTCCAAAACTCAAGGAGTTAGGTATTCCCATATTTCGAGGTGATAAAAAATTATGGCCAAGCTTTTTCGATCTTTTTAATAACATTCTAGATCAAAATCAAAGTCTAAGTAATGTTCGAAAACTTCAATATTTATTTTCATATCCTTTAAAATTGATATCAGGGATTAGCTTATCTGATCAAAATTATAAAATTGCTTACGACAAATTAGTCAATAGATATTAAAACAAGCGAGACCTCGGAAATGATGCTTTAAGCACAATTATGAACTCTACATTAAAAAACGAGTCAGCTAAAGAATTGCGTAATTTAATTGACACCTTTTCAGAATCCCTAGACATTTTAAAATCACTTAGCTTTGACGTTGACAGTTGGGACTTTATTATTTTTTTCATTCTGTTACAGAAATTGGATTTTCCGACGCGTTCAAATTTCGAAATGAGTCACGCCAATACTAATACCGAAATTCCCACTTTTCAGTCACTTTTTCAATTTCTAGAAAAAAGATGTAAAGTTTTGGAATCACTTCCTCAATCAACAGCACCCAAAAAGGTGCCTATCTACAAAAATCAAATTCTATGCAAAATCAGTCTGGGCAAAAGTCTACCTATCAAAAATCAAATTCTATGCAAAATCAGTTTGGGCAAAAGCCTACCTATAAATCATCCAATTCGCCTTTTATAGGACTGGCTGGCACCTCAACTAATTCAAGTACGGGAATAAAATGTTTCCGGTGTAATCAAGGTCACGTGCTTTCGAAATGTCAAACATTTCTTGACTTCTCACCTATCGATCGCCTATCTTTCGTCCAGCAGAAAAAATTATGTCTAGCGTGTTTTCATCCCTCGCATGGGGTAGACACGTGCAAATCAAAATATTCATGCAGGACTTGCAATAGTAAAAGGCACCACACTTTAACTCATATCTTAGAAACTAATAAAGAGTCTGGAAGTCAAGATACTAGTCCTGTCATTCACACACCACCTGTCAATAATCTTCATGTGTCATTAAATACCTCAGGACCTTCAGGTACCTTTCTTTTATGCACCGCCATAATAGATGTTATGGACGGTTGCGGAAATTTTCAACCTGTAAGGGCACTGCTTGATTCTGGATCACAGACAGGATTCATCAGTGAAAAGTGTATTCAGCGTCTTAATCTTCCTAGGCGAAGTTACACCACTGAAATATTCGGATTAAATTAAATGTCTTCTCTTACTTCCAAAGGGCTCGTTCAATGTCACATTAAGCCACAAGGACAGGTCAATCCTTTACTTAATTTCGAAGCAATTGTTCCACAACTAGGTTCCAATATGCCTACATTCACTTTGAACGATAATCAGTGGAAACACTTGGAAAACCTTAAACTTGCCGACCCATCTTATTTCAAATCTAGATCTATGGACCTAGTTATTGGTTGCGAGCTATTCGCACAGATATTCAAGGAGGGCAGGGTTCTTGGACAAATAGGGCAAGCTTCAGCCCTTGAAACCATCTTTGGCTGGGTCGTCATGGGAAAAGTTGACGAAGTAGGTAATCTTACGGAACGAACCAGTTGTTTTTTAACGAGTCATTCACCTCCTTTAGAGGTCATTCTCCCTAGGTTTTGGGAAATCGAACATTTGCCTAAAAAACAAATCTTATCAAAGGAAGAAAAACAAGCGGAATCAATTTTTACTGCGAGTGTCGTACGGCGGTAGATTCATGGTAGATCTTCCGTTTAAAGATAAAATAAACCCTGGCCTAGGAAATACTTATCCGCAAGCTTATCGTAGATTTTTACTTCTAGAAAATAGATTACTCAAAAATCCTGATCTGTACACTGCCTATTCAAGTTTCATGCAAGACTATATCGATTCTAATCATATGAGTCTAGTTTTATCTAGTCAACCAAAAGTCGACGTATCATGTTTTTTGGCACATCATTGTGTACTAAAGCCGGAAAGCTTAAGTACAAAATTAAGGGTAGTCTGGGATTATTCGCCAGTCACCCCAAAGAATATTAGTCTCAATGACACGTTGTTATCTGGACCGAAACTTCAAAAGGATATTGCTTCTTTACTCCTTACGTTTCGTCTTAATCCTATTGCCTACATTGCTGATATCAAACAGATGTTCCGTCAAGTCCTTATCAATCCTTATCATCGTCCTTATCAAAGGATATTGTGGAGGTTTTCTCCACAGGACCCACTTTCAGTGTGGGAACTTTCTACTGTCACTTTTGGCATGACATGCTCACCTTTTCTAGCCATGCGTACATTAAATGACCTGGCAGAGAGAGAAAAGAAACGTTTTCCTATGGCTAGTACTGTTCTAAAAACGTCAATTTACATCGACGATATCTTGGGAACTAGCCCTTCGCTTTCTAAAGCCCTTTCCCTTTAAACGGAACTCAATGATTTGTTGAAGTCGGGAGGATTTGAACTTAAAAAATGGGCAAGCAATTGTCCTGAGTTATTGGCAACATTGCCAGAATCCGATCGTCAAATGCCTCTCTCTTTTGACAAGGATGAACCACACTTTATCAAAGTTTTAGGCCTTCAGTGGCATCCAAAAAACGAAATTTTTTCTTATCAATGCCGAATGAAGGACAAACCCCCAACTAATCGTTCTATTTTATCTATCATAGGAACAATCTTCGATCCCTTAGGTTTTCTTTGTCCCTTGTTGCTACAAGCAAAATTTATTTTGCAACAGTTGTGGATATCGAAAATAGGCTGGGACGAAGAACCCCCGCTTCTTTCCAATTTTCAATTACCCCGACAAATCAAACTGTCAGGCGTCGTATATTTTCGTGTAGAAGAGGAAAACAATATATCTGTTTCTCTCATATCTGCAAAATCTAGGGTCACGCCTATAAAGTCACAAACTTTGGCTAGGCTAGAACTCCTAGGCGCATTTCTTTTAAGCGAATTAATTGACTTCGTTTTATCTAGCTATGAAGGAAAAACAACTTTCACAAATATCGTTACTTTCTGCGATTCGCAAGTCGTATTGCACTGGCTTTCATCCCCTCCCAATCGCTGGCAAACCTTTGTTGGAAATCGAGTCAGTAGAATCCAAGAAATCATTCCCTCAAACTCATGGCGCTACATTCCTTCTGCTTTAAATGCAGCCGATATTGCGTCACGAGGGGCCACCCCTTCACAGCTCATGTCACATGACATGTGGTGGAACGCACCGTCGTTTTTGTGGTCTCCCGAAAACGAATGGCCCGATTTTCATAAATCAAAAATGCCGATTGATTTCGGAGATATTAATCTGGAGGAAAAGCCAAAGGTCTGTTGCAATGCGATAATTGACGTTAACTTCTTAGATCAGCTTCTTATCAAATATTCATCTATATCAAAAATTCAACGTATCATTTGTTATGTCCTTCGAATAGTTAACCTTTTTCAAAACCACTCCTATCAAAAACCCACTAAGCCACCGGACCAAAAAATTATTTTTGAAAATATTGTTTTTCCTACCACCGGTGAGATGCAAAGTGCGTTATACCATCTTATCAAACGCGTTCAAGGTTCTTGCTTTTCTGAGCTTTTTTCCGCGTTATCTAAGGATAAACCAATACCGAAACCTTTTCGAAAACTTTCACCTTTTCTTGATGAAAATAATATCATTAGAGTCGGTGGAAGATTACAAAAATCTGACCTTTTGTCTTATTCTGCAAAACACCCCGTCTTACTTCCGAGTAACCATCGTTTAACTACTCTTCTTATCGAGTCCACTCATCGACAATACCTTCATCCTGGGTTTAAAACATTACATAATCTGCTTTTACAGCAATTTTGGATATTATCTGCCAGACGGGCAATTCAAAGAACCATATCCAAGTGTTTGCAATGTTTTAGAATCAACCCTAAACCCTATAGACCGCCCATAATGAGTTCTCTTCCCGCTCATCGAATTAATCAACTTAAACCTTTTTCTAGTGTAGCTATCGACTTTTGTGGACCTTTCTTTATGATTCCTCATCGTTACCGTGGTTGTAAAGCTTTCAAATCGTATGTCTGTGTGTTTGTCTGTACGGCCACACATTGCGTGCATTTGGAATTAACCATGGAACTGTCCACCGAAGGGTTTGTAGGTGCATTCCATCGATTCATTTCCAGACGTGGAAGCGTGACGCAATGCTGGTCAGATCAGGGCAGTAATTTTATAGGGTTTCGTAACCAATTACTTGATTACGCAAGAAGTGCGTCCACCAGACTTTCTATTCGTTGGCATCTGGGACCCCCTCTCAGTCCACATTTCAATGGCCTGGCAGAAGCTGGCGTCAAAAGTTTTAAAACTCACTTTGTTCGAGTTGTCGGCGACCAGAAGTTGTCCATCATGGAAATGTCCACCCTTACATGTCGCATAGAAGCTGTACTTAATAGTCGCCCTTTACCTTCTGCCTCTTCAGACCCACACGATCTTCAACCTCTTACCCCTGGGCATTTTTTGACCCTTGAACCCCTTAATTCAGAAATTCCGGAGTCAGATTTGTCCGAGGTTCCCCTAAATCGGCTCTCGAGATGGCAACTAATCCAAAAACTACATAATGATTTTTGGAAACGGTATTCTGTAGAGTATTTGCATACGCTACAACAGCGACACAAGTGGGCTGATTCGTCCCCAAATATCAAATTAAATGATTTGGTTATCATAGCGAGTGATCACATCCAATCACCTTTGAAATGGCCAGTCGGTCGTGTCATCGAACTGCATCCCGGCGGAGACGGTCAAGTGCGTGTTGCGACGGTACGAACGGCTACCGGTGTTTACAAGCGGCCAGTTGTAAAACTGTGCCTCTTGCCGAATTAAAACTAATTTTCATTTTTCTACCTATTACCGGGTATTCCAATAAGTTTTTCTTTATTTTTATTTTTTTGAATTTTTGTTTGTTTGTTTTGCCTTTTTCGGGTTTTCGTTATCTCTAAATAAACTTACGATACTTATCTGTTTTCATTCATTTATATTTATCGGTCGATCATTTTTCTTATATCTATATCTGTCCGGTTGAGATTCTAAAATTGTGTGGTTTGGAGGGCAGTTATGTTAGCTCCCGCTAAATTTCGCGGTTGTTTTTAATTTTAAAACCACACAATTGGATGACGGACAGAGTACATTTTCACGCATTTCGACATGCGCACTAACAATCAGTGAGATCCTTTTCTACCGCCTCGAGAAAATGGCGTGTTAATTTCTTTCTCCAACTATTTCAAATTTCTACACTTAAAAGTGCTCGATTTTGGTGTACTGAAGCATAGAACTAGAAACTTCAGCCCTTCAGCTACGTGGTGCCATCATTAGATCAAGACAGGGGTCCCTTGGAACGTGGAGAAATTGGCTGCAAACTGGTGAGTGCTTTGTTTCTGATTTCCGTTGTGTGGTAACTGTTGGTGATTTGAGGTTTGAGGTTGGTAGAGCTGCGGGACTGTAAGCGCTGGTCGTTTTATAAAATCTGGGTGCAAAAATCCTTAAAAGGACGATGTAAAAATATTAATTTTTCCGAGCCACACAAAGACAATATAGAGGATTGGCACTCACCTTTTCAGTTGTTTCCGTCATCCAGAGGAGCTCCTCTCGCTGGCCCAGTCGTTGCAGTCGATCCACACTAGAATCACTTGTTTGTGTAATGGTTTAGTTTGATTTTCTAAGAATGTTATTGGATTTTTTGGTTAATAGAATTTATCACCATGCTGCGTGGTGATCTCGATAGAATACGACAGACGAATCTTTTTTGGTTACGCCTTTTTGCGCAGATTCATTTTTCGTAGATGGCGCTGGCGCCCTGCTTGTGTCAATCAAAATTGAAATTGTGTGGGTTTTCCGAATACGGGAATTTGGCGCAAAATTTGAATTTAAAATTAAAGTTGCACGAACATTTTCCGCCCACTTAAAACGAAGTTTTACATTGAGATTAAGTTGAATAAACAAATGGCTATAAAAAAAAATATATAAGTTAATTCAAAACCTTAAAGGGTAGGTAATTAAAATCCGTTTTAGGTTTGTAGATTAAAAGGAAAAAAAATGCAAAAAAAAAAAAATATATATATATTCTAGATAACGACACACGAAACAAAAAGACGTTGCTTGGGAGTTTAGTGCGCATCTAAAGGTAGTGGGCACAACTTGACCACGGGACGAGTGAAAAGTCCGTGTTGTGTTTTAACAGTAGCAACTCGAATGTGATTATCCCGACCAGGATGTACAGATACTATTCTACCCAGCAACCAGTGTAATGGCGGCCTAGTTTCATCCTTAATTAATACAAGCGTATCTAGCTTGATTTCAACCGAAGGGTCCGACCACTTAGAACGCTGTTGTAAAGTATTTAAGTACTCGAGTTTCCAACGCTTCCAGAAATCGGCATGAATTCGTTGGATAAGTTGCCAACGCTTAAGGGTATTAACTTTAAGGGTAGAAAGGTCAGGATCAGGACACGAATTAAGGGGTTCCATTGTGAGGAAATGACCCGGAGTCAAAGACGTAAGATCGTTTGGGTCAGAGCTTTGCTCACAAAGGGGTCGAGAATTGAGTAATGCCTCTATTTGGGCGAGGAGAGTATAGAGCTCTTCGAAGGTTAGTATCTGGTCACCGATGACCCGATACAAATGTGTTTTTATAGATTTGACTCCTGCTTCTGCTAGACCATTTAGGTGGGGGGCTCCCGGACTATTAAGACACCATTTGATTTTTAAGCTCTCAGAAGCTAATTATTTCGAAAGATTATGGAGCTCCTTAATAGCCCCAACAAAGTTTGAGCCTCTATCACTTGTGATTTGGACACACACAGTGCCACGTCTAGCGACAAAGCGTCGTAAAGCGGCGATGCACGCCTCTGTGGTTAAATCCGAAACAAGCTCGATATGGATTGCTTTGACAGAAGTATCGACAAAGACTGCGATATATGATTTACCAACTTGTGCTCCACGACGTCTCTGACCTACAAAGGTTTTGATTGGGCCTGCATAGTCTTAGCAAACGTGTGAAAAACATTTTAATTGTGACGTTCTAAAAGAAGGTAAATCCGACATGTACGGAGTATACGGTTTTGGTTTTAAGCGAAAGCAGGGAATACATTGCAATAAAACCCTCTGAATAGCTCGACGTGATGACATAATCCAAAACTTTTGACGAATTAAGTATTGGACTGTGTTTATTCCGGGATGTAAATTTTCGTTATGAGTTTGAATAATGATCAATTGGGTTAATCTATGAGATTTCGGCAATAATAAGAGATGTTTTGCCTCAAGGGAGAGTTGAGAATGCCGTAAGCGTCCGCCCACTCTAAGGAAACCCAATTCGTCCAAAAAGGGCGCGAGTTTCCGAAACGGCTTAGGTAGTAGCTGAGTATTTTGAATTTTTTGAATGGTATCCGAAAAACACTCTTCTTGGACCCTTTTAACTAAAACAAGTAGAGCCTTGTGTAGTTCAAAAGCGGAAAAATTGCCGGATAAAGGGTCAACTGAGGTTTTTCGATTGTGAATAAGTCTTAGAAAATGACAAATGATTTTTTGAATGGTATTTAAATTGGATATTTTATCGATTAATCTATCAAAAAAGTTTTGATTTTGAATTTTTGCCGTCAGCACCACTGAATTTTCCGGTTTTTCTTCTTTGAGAACCTCGTCTGGAACTCCCAAAGAACGTTCATTTATAAACCTTTGAATTTGCCACTCCGTAGTGGGCAAGGTAATCCATGGAGGGCCGTGAAACCAAAGAGGGTGATTTATTAAGTTATTGGGCGACAACCCTCTGCTAGCGCAGTCGGCAGGGTTCTCGAGTGAAGTAATGTGATACCATGGGACTTCGGGGATTGTTTCTTGAATACGACTTACACGGTTTGCCACAAAGGTCTTCCACTTGTGAGGTGAAGATGTGAACCAATGAAGCGTGACCTGTGAGTCCGAGAACGCAAGAATTTCATCGACTACGAGTAATGATGAATAGGTGCGAATAACTAGTTCGAGTAAATCAGCTAATAGAGTAGCTCCAAGTAGTTCCAAACGTGGGATTGAAATAGTGGGAGCAACCCTTGACTTGCCCATGACTAGAGCAGTTTTGATAATTTTATTTGGTAATTCGACGCGAACGTATACGCAAGAAGCGTATCCTAGCTCGGATGCATCGCAGAAACCTAGCAATTGACATCGTTGAATATTATTCGAAAAAATATGTCTAGGTATACAAAGATTCGAAAGAGTGGTTAATTGATTATTGAATCGATTCCAAAGAGTTTTGATTGGATCGGGGGGTATTTCATCCCAATCAGTTTTGCATAACCAAAGTTTTTGCATAATCACTTTGGCTAAAAATGAAACCTATAGGATCCCAAATTTTAGCGATAGCCGATAAAATATTCCTTTTGGTGCAAGGTTTTTCACAAGGGGTACAAGAATAGGTAAAAGTATCTGTAGAAGGGTGCCACTGAAGGCCCAACACCTTAATCGATGTTGAAGAATCCTCTTCAAAGGTAACAGGGATCTGACAATCAGCGGGCGACAAATGTGAAAGAAGTTTCGGATTATTTGATGCCCATTTTCTTAATTCAAATTTTCCCAATTTAAGCAACGCCATGAGATCCTTTTGAAGTGATAAAGCACCTTCTAGAGAGTTAGCTCCACAGCAAATATCGTCCATGAAAATGTTATTCAAAAGGACCTGGGATGCTTCAGGATAATTCTTAGCCTCCAGGATGGCTAGTTCTCTAAGAGTTCTAATAGCTAAATAGGGACTTGAACTAACACCAAACGTCACTGTATTAAGCCTGTATTCCTGCAGGGGTTCATTGGGATCAAATCCCCAAAGTAGCCTTTGGTAGTCCCGATGAATTAGATTAATTTGAATTTGTAAAAAGTGCTGTTTTATATCAGTCACAAATACGATAGAATAAAATCTGAATTTTAATAGAATTTCGAAAATATCGGCTTGTAATTTTGGTCCTATTAAAAGAGTTTCGTTCATGCTTAGGCCTTTCGAACCCTTAATCGAGGGGTTAAAAACCACCCGGAGTTTAGTCGTTGATTTGTCAAGACGAAGGACTCCGTGATGTGGTAAATAAGAACATAACTGAGGTCTAGGTTCAGATCATGGAATTAAAGACATGTGCCCGTTTTTGAGATATTCTCTCATAAAATCCGAGTACATACTATAGAAATTTGAATTTTTTATTAAGCGAGATTCAAGAGACAAAAATTGACGATAGGCCACTGAATATGTGTCTCCTAGGTCAGGAGGGTCAATGTGACGAAAAGGCAAATTTACAGTAAATCGGCCCGAAATATCTCTAGTGGTAGTTTTTTGGAAAATCTCTTCACATCTTTTTTCTTCGGGTGAGAGAAACATTTTTGACTTAATTGATTCTAGTTCCCAAAATCTGCGAATATTAAAGTCGAGAGACTGCTCACAGGAAGTAAAGTAAGAATTGACTTGAGGTGAAATATTTATGTTTTGAGTTGGCCCATCAAGACCCACCCAAAAACTGTCTCAAAAGCGGAGGGTAGGCCGTGAGGTCCTGGAATTCGTCCTGATTGGACGATTTCTGTGTAAAGTTGTGCACCTAAGAGTAAGTCAATTGGACCAAGGTTGTAAAATTGATTATCTGCAAGCTTTAAATTTGAAATATGACTCCAATTGGATGAATCTACCTGTACTGAGGGCATATTCGAACAGAGTTTCGGTAAAACGAAGACTTGAATAGAAAAGGTAGGCTCTTGTTGGCCTAGGGCTCGAATAGTGCAAGTAGAAATGCCGTTAGTGGCCGATGAAGATTGATTTAGTCCCAGAACAGGGATCGAAATTTTGTTTCTTGGCAAGCCTAACCTGTTAAGACAAGCTTCGCTTATCAGGTTAGCTTGGCTACCGCTGTCCAGAAGTGCTCGGACAGGTTGGTAGTTACCCCGACTATCCAGTACCTCTAATTTTATAGTCGCTAGAAGCACTGTCGTCCGGGGCGTCAAGGTGGATAACGAAGAGTATTGATTTGTAGATGTATTTGGATTCGAATTGATTTGAATTGAATTTGAACTGGGTTGAACAAAACTAGGGTTCTGTTGGCTAAGACTTGAATTTGAATTCTGATACGATAAGTTTGTGCCTGTGCTAGGCACGGCCACTTGATTTGAATTAAAACTTTGATTTAAGTTCGAATTTTGATTTAAATTTGGCTTGAATTAACAAAGGATTGACTTGAATTCTGACGGATTGAATCTGTCATTTGCGATAGATGAATAAGACTATGGTGTCTATGTCGACATACCCTGCAGTTGTAGGTACTACTGCAGTCAATTACTTGATGATTTGAACGTAAACAGTTGATACATAACGATTGTTGTTTTACATAAGTAAAACGATCTGAAGGAGATTTGGAAATAAAAACACCACACTGCGAGAGTGGATGAAAATAATTATTGCATAATTTGGATATTGGATTGTTTATTTGATACTTGTGAGTGCGTATGCGCTAAAAAATTTGATGGAGGGCTTGATTTGTACTGATTATTTGAATAAGAATTATATTTTTGGTTACTAGAATTCGAATAATTTGGTTTTTGCTGTTTTGAAGTCGAAAGTTGCATTTGCGTATTTTGGGGAGATAGCTGTACTGTTTCAAGAGCACGGCATTGGTTAATAAGAAACTGAATTAGATTTTGATATGTTGGAATCTCGGTAGTACTATACTTTAATTCGAAAGCGGTTCTTGTGGTTTGATCGATTTTTGATAATAAAATTGAAAATAAACAAAAACACCACGACGTTACTGGAAATTCAAGATTTTCGAGCGCCGCAATATTCTCGGAAAAGGTATCTACCAAGACTCTAAGATCCTTTGCTGACTGGTTTCCCTTTAAAGAATTTGCATAGTAGATTGAGTTCCAGTAGGTACTGGCTAAAAGTCTTTTATTTTGATAGCGATCTGTTAATACCTTCCAGGCGATTCCGTAATTACTTGCCGTTAATTTTATAGAACTTAAAATATTAAGTGGTTCGCCCTCAAGGAAGGTTAGCAAATGTTGAAATTTCCTTATATCGGAATAATTAGAGTTTTCGTGAACCAAACAAGAATAAACATCGTAAAAGGTTGGCCACTTTTTTACGTTTCCATTAAAGCAAGGTACCTTTAAAGGGCCCAGATCATCGCTACGTGAATAGTGTAAAGTTGCGGGGGTAAAATTTGAATGAACTGAATCGGAACATAAACTCGAAAAAAGAACTTTAGCTTGGTGGTAGAATAGATCCGTATCTTTCCTAATTTTGTCCTGTACTTCGAATTCATCATCGTCGTCGTCTTTCAAGAGACCTATGATGTCATTATGAATGTTTTTAAATTGTTCATAGTGATCATCTAACGATTCGTAAAACGCCTTAAAAATTGGCAAGGAAGAACTATCTGATTTAGCTTTTGTTCCCAAGTTATACGTTTCCGTAATACGAGATATTGAAACTTTCCGTTGATTCTCAAGCTTTTTTAACGACAATTAATTAAAAAAATAAAAAATATTTAAAAGGAATAAAACTAACACTTGACCCCTATTGACTTTAATCAGTCCAAAAGAGTCCAACAAGCATATATTTTATTATCGATTTCTCGAATAAACGCAAAAGCTTATCAACAGCTGTTATCCTAGGTCGCGATTTTTCTCCCAAAATAAATGCACACAAAACAACTTGTACCTACTACCGCTTCTCTTATTATTTACAGGTAAATACTAATTCTACTAGATGTGTTTGTTTACCTGTTAAATAAGAATAAAGCATTTAACTCACAAGCACTTTTGTTGTTTTGAATAACTATAACATATTATTTAAGCAAATAACTATTATTTAAACAAATTTCGATTTTTGAATCAAAACAAACGACGTACCAAGTGCCAATTTCGGCTGCAATGAAATGTGGGTGGAGCAACCGTTAAGCCACGCAAGGGGGGACGGAACCTCCTTTCTAAACTGGACACGGCAACAAAGCGAGCCAAAATGGCGAGGCGAAAAAATCTTTAATATTTTTAGCAAACAAATTTTAAAAACTATCTGGGTCGTGGGACCAGAAAATGTTGGTGATTTGAGGTTTGAGGTTGGTAGAGCTGCGGGACTGTAAGCGCTGGTCGTTTTATAAAATCTGGGTGCAAAAATCCTTAAAAGGACGATGTAAAAATATTAATTTTTCCGAGCCACACAAAGACAATATAGAGGATTGGCACTCACCTTTTCAGTTGTTTCCGTCATCCAGAGGAGCTCCTCTCGCTGGCCCAGTCGTTGCAGGCGATCCACACTAGAATCACTTGTTTGTGTAATGGTTTAGTTTGATTTTCTAAGAATGTTATTGGATTTTTTGGTTAATAGAATTTATCACCATGCTGCGTGGTGATCTCGATAGAATACGACAGACGAATCTTTTTTGGTTACGCCTTTTTGCGCAGATTCATTTTTCGTAGATGGCGCTGGCGCCCTGCTTGTGCCAATCAAAATTGAAATTGTGTGGGTTTTCCGAATACGGGAATTTGGCGCAAAATTTGAATTTAAAATTAAAGTTGCACGAACAGTAACAGCATTTAACCTATGGACCTTTGATTATTTCGTGATTTCGTATCAATATATTTATGTTTGTTCGCGCTTTCATTAATTAAAATATATACAGTCCACTGCAGTTATCGTTTTTCTAATTGCGGGCAAACAGAATGTTCATCTAAATGTTTTCTTCCTGTTACTGAAATCATTTGTGATGCGGCAACGCCGCCATGCCCCAGCAGAACAGCTGTTTATCTTCGTGAACGTCAAAGAAAATTACAAAATTTTACAGATAAACAAAACAATCGAAAGTTTTTATGTGATTTTTCCCGAAACCTGTGATCTCAAGTTCCAATTACGATGCCCAAATAATACGATGTGCGTAGAGTCCACAGTAATTCGATGGAATGCCTCCTTTATCAGGTAACTTTCTGGACACTATATAACCTCCAAACCTAGCTCTATAAAATACCCTTAAGTTGTGTACAGAAAGACGAGTCGAAGAGCCTTGATTATTTACCTAAATAAACAAATATGTAACGTTGCCTTAAACGTAAAAATGACACGTTACAGAGTTATATGAAATTTTTTAGAGGATATGATTATCTACAATTGAGTGGTACTACAGTTGTTCTGCGAGCAGTAGTAACGGAGCTAGGTAATTTCCAAAAATGACTAAAATCACGTGCATGGGCAAATTTTCACATTTTTTCTACTTTAGACGGCATAAGCTCCGAAATACTTTGTTCTAGGGTAAAAGTTCTAAGAACATATCTTGTAGAGAATTTTATCAGCTACAAAATCCATTCTTTAAATGTAATTTTAAATATTGTAATAGAGTTGGAGTAACTTTTAACTTAAAGTAAGTAAGTTAGATAATAATAATTTATTTTAAATTTAGTGCTTTAAACGGCACGTATTTTATTTATTTTTATTTTTTTATGTAAATTTAGTGACGTACAAAAAGGTAAGAGAGCTTAGGGGTCAAACACCTCCTTAAACTAACCACCTCTTTAAAAACCCCCCCAGACCCCCCAAAATCTAACATATTTAGGTTTTCTCAAATTTTCTCAAAAAATACGCTGCTAAGAGAAAAATGTGTAATATACTTTATTGTAGACAATGAAATTTCCTTTTGAAAAAGGTGCAACTCGATGGGGGTCAACTATTTATAAACTCTTCAGCAGCGTCCGTTAATTGAAGTAATTTAAAAAAGTAAAAAAATATATATATAAATATGTTTTTTCCATGATTTATTCGATTTTTTTTTAAACCAAGGTTTCTAGAACACAATGTGTTATATACTAGTGTAGCAAATAAAATTTCCTTTAAAACGTTGTACAAGAAAGTCGGATTGGTTTCATGGTTATAAATTCAGAGGCGCCCGTAAATTTAACCAATTTTAAAAAATTTTTATCTATTTTTTTCAAAAACTAAGCCCAATTTAAAAAAATGCTATGGCGGACTTTATCAGCAGTAAAATTCTCTTTTCAACGGTGTATAACTCGATGGAGTTTGACTTAGAACGAACCCGCCAGCAACGTCCGTAAATGGGCATTTAATTAATTTTTTTAAAAATTATGTTTTCCACAGGTTTTGTTTGATTTTCTGAAAACCATACCTGTTCAGTTCTCACTCAACATTAAACTTTTGTACATAAAAAGGTACTTATATAAGTAAACGTAGCTTCATAATAGCTATGATTATTTCCTTTAAATTAATTAAGCTAAAAATTAAGTTTATTTTTATTTAGATTTTGGGTAAATATATAACAGTGGTCCAGCTAATTATTGCACTGGTCTCACAAATTAAGATTTAGTTTGATTTAATTAGGAAACTTTTGTTAAGGGTTGTTTAAAAATACTGATTTGAATTAATTTCAGTAAGTAGTTAATTGATATTTTAAATCCCTATTCAATTTAATTGTTTCGGCTTATTTTGCTTTTAAAAATAACCGCGCTGTATATTAATGCCAAAAAAGGGTCTTTATATTTTGAGCAACACACATGCAGCCAGCCTACGAAAATAAAATCAGTTGATAAGTAAATATCATACGGTGGTCACGGCCAAGTTCGCTCGACCGACAGATATTATTAACTCGACGTTGTGCCTTACCTATTTCATGGTGCGCGTTGAAAAACCAACCTAAAATCAACTACACGTCGTGAGTGCAGCATTCCCGAGGGAACAAGCAGGAATACCTACAAGTCTGGAAACATCAGAGAGGCGCCTCTGGAATTTACAACGCAGTTGAATCCAGGTCAGTGTTTGCAAGAAATCGCATCCTTTTTTGAACGTATTTTTTCCATATCATTAATTTCCTTTTACAGTCCGCGATAGTTCTCCAGAAATACTGAGCCGAGTTGTGAGAATACAACATTTTGATCCTCCAGGATCCGGATTCCAGTATTTCTTTATCCGTTTTTTGATAAAACAATTAAATTGAATAAAACATAAAACATAAAATTAAAAAGGATTAAAATGATTTTTCTTCGCTTTGTATGAGGTCCGTGTAAGGTGTACAGAGTTTCAAGTTTTTTGTAGGCATTCTTTATCCTTTTATAAAGAATATATTCTCACACTTTCGACAATAAATGAATTTGGGTAAAAATAATTTAAAATAAATTAACGCTTCAGTAAAATAAGTTTGAGGGTAAATTTTGCCTCAAATCAGTGTAAGAGCATATTTTTAGTTCTTCAGTGAGTATTTTACTGTATACATTTGTTCATAATATTTGGCAAATTCGATAAAATAAAATTTAAATTGTTTCTTATTTGGGTTGCAAAAGATGGCTTTAAACGAGAAACAAAAAAAGGAAGTCTCTAAACTGCAAGCACTAGGTGGCATGGAAGCTAGTCGTATGAGAGACCTATTTGAGGTAGCGCAGCAGGCAAAAAATGACGCTAGTTTCCAGCCTGTATTTGCGGCACGATACAAGGAAATTGAGTTAATAAAAAAGTCCTTTTTTGGGATAAACAACCAAATAATTTCGCTTGTTTTTGTGGAAGAGGAGGAACTGACCTCACAAATGGTAACCCTTTCTAGTTTTGAATCGGATTACTATTCCACGGTTGCCTTATACGACTCCATTTTCACTAAGGGCTGGATCGATTCTCCCTCAAAATGTACCTTTGACTCCCGGTCCTAGTAATAGTCAAGCAAGATCTTCGCGCAGTAGCTATCTACCTCCTATGGGATTAAAAAAGTTTGATGGAAATATTAAAAATTTTCCTACTTTTTTAGAAACATTTAATTCTTTAGTTCATTTAAATGATGACCTACTCCCAATTGAAAAATTTAATCACCTAATTAATAGTTTAGAGGAGTCCCCTATGAAAATAATTAAATTAAACATTACGAATGATAATTATCAAATAGCCTATGACACTCTTGTCAAACGCTTTTATAATGAGAGAGTTTTAAGCGAAACTTATTGGTTGGCGATTGAGAGTGCTCCAAAAGTTCATTCAGATGATCCTACAGCGTTACGTAACTTGCTGGATATTTTTTCTGAAAATGCTGATGCACTGGAAACTCTCAAACACCCGGTTAAAGCGTGGGATTTTGTTTTACCTCACATGTTATTAAATAAAATATCCCCAGATACGCGTACCCGTTTTGAGCTTCAGAACCCTAAACCATCGAATGCTATGCCAAATTTTGACGATGTTTTTAAATTTCTCGAAAAACAATGCACAGCCTTTTTAATTTCTAACAGTGGAAATAATTTTAGCAAAAGAATTTTCTTCTTATAAAAATAGACAAAAAAATAAACAAGTTTTATTGACCACGGGTGGTAACCATACGGGTCAGCAAAAAATAGCTTGTTCTCTGTGTCAAAATAAAGACCATTTTTTGTCGAAATGTCCTTCCTTTAATGAAAAATCGATAAAGGAACGTTTTGATTTTGTTAAAATTAAAAAACTATGCGTAATATGTTTTTCTTCTTTTCATAAAACCAGTTTATGCAAATCGGAGATAGCGTGTCATTTTGCAAAAAACGTCACAACCTAATGTTATGCTTCGCGAGCTGTGAACCTTCGCCGCAACCGCCGCTCCCCCCTCCTCAATGTAATAATATACTTTCTGGGGTTACCAATATGTCTGCACCTGCCTTATTAGGTACTTGTATGATCAGAATACAGGACAAATGGGGAAATTATCAGATTTGTAGAGGGCTGCTCGACAACGGCAGTATGGTGAGCTGTATAACTCAAAAATGCGTGAACCGATTGGGATTAAAAGTAAATAAAACCGATCAAAGGCTTCATGGCATTGGAGAGTCACACGTTCAATCAGTTGCTGGCAATATGTCGTTTTCTATTTTTCCTCTAAAAACTACTGATCCGTTTTTTATGGTGGATGCCTTAGTTTTGCCGAAAGTTTGTGCGGATCTTCCCTTAGCTAATATTAAATATGAAAAATGGCAACATTTAAAGTACATAGAGTTGGCAGATCCACACTATTTTCGCCAAAGCCCTATAGATTTGCTTCTTGGAAATGACTTTTTTCCTTATGTTATGCAAGACGGCCGCATTAAAGGTACAAAAAATAGTCCTGTCGCCTTTAAATCAGTCTTTGGATATGTTATTATGGGGAAATGCGATAGCGGTTCAGTTCAAAAAACTTGTCATGCTCATTTATGCACCTTGCAAGAGGCGTCTGAGTTAAATAAGACATTATTAAAGTTTTGGGAATCTGAAAGCATCCCTGAGAAAAAATCCATGTCCCCTGATGATGTACTTTGCGAAAAGAAATATGCATCTACAGTTTCTCGAGATTTGCAAGGTCGATTTACCGTAGCTTTACCATTTCGCTCCGATGAGCTTCCTGAGTTTCCAAATAGCTATTTTGTAGCTGAAAAACGCTTCTTACAGCTCGAAAATCGATTGATAAAAAATGCTTCTGTATATTAGGAATACAAAAAATCGTTTCGTGACTATTTAGAACTCGATCATATGGAACTTTTAATTGGCCCACAGTGCTCTTTACCTAAAAGTTATTATATAAGTCATCACGCAGTGATAAAACCTGATAGTTTGTCAACGAAATTGAGAATTGTCTATAACGCGTCTGCGAAAATAAATAATAATTCTCTAAATGACACTTTATTACCAGGGCCAAAACTGCAAAAAGACATAGTGCAAATAATTTTGAAGTTTAGATTGCATAATGTTGTACTGTGCTCAGATATTGTCAAAATGTTTAGAATGATGAACATGCATCCTGATCACCTAGATTACCAAAGACTTTTGTTTCGATTGATCCATCTAGTCCTATTTTGCATTTCCGCATAAAAACTGTTTTGTTTGGAGTTACTTCATCGCCTTATCTGGCACTGCGTACTCTGGTACAGCTTGCTGAGGAAGAAAAAAATAATTTTCCACGGGCTTGCCAAGTTCTAAGTGAAGACAATTTTTTCGATGACATTGTCACAGGCACTTCTTCCGTCGAAGACGCTATCAAATTACAGGGAGAATTGACTCAGCTACTCGCTAGGGGTGGTTTTCAACTCCATAAGTGGTCTTCAAACCAACCGGAGGTCTTAACTCACTTGCCTGAGGAACTGGTTAACCCTGTTTCTATGTCACTGGATAATGACGAATATACGAAAATTTTAGGATTGTATTGGCAACCCTCTTCAGACTGTTTTTCATATAAAATATCCCCCCAAGAGTCTCCAGGTACAAAGCGTAACATATTAAGCCAAATTGCAAAATTTTATGACCCTACGGGTCTGGTTTCCCCCGTAACGTTTTTCACTAAATATTTAATACAACAACTTTGGGTCATGGGACTAGAATGGGACCAGAAAGTCCCAGACAATATTTTGCGTTTATGGGACCGATTTAAAATTGAATTACCACTTTTATCTCAATTTACGCTTTCACGCCATATCGATATTGATAATGCCGAAGAAATCAATTTGCACGGTTTTTGTGACGCTAGTGGAAAGGGTTTTGCCGCTGTTGTCTATCTCAGCGTTTTAAAAAACAATAATTTTAATACTTACATCCTTATATCGAAATCTCGAGTAGCTAGCATAAAAACGACTTCGATTCCACGTCTGGAACTAAATAGTTGTTTGCTGCTTTCGGAGTTAATTGTTTTTGTTATAAAAACATACGAAAATAAAATAAAATTTAATATTTTTTTTGCTTGGACCGATTCAAGTGTAGCTCTTTATTGGATAAAATCATTACCCTTTAAGTGGAAACCATATGTGGCTAATAGAGTCAGTTTGATTCAAGAAAGGGTCGACCCTGCAAATTGGTATCACGTGCGTACTCACCAGAACCCAGCGGATATTGCTAGTAGGGGATGTTTGCCCTCAGAGATTTTAAACAACTCGCTATGGTGGGCCGGTCCAGAGTTTATAAAATTATCGCAAGACTCTTGGCCCTTTTCTAAAATTAATGAAAGCTTCACCTCCATTGAAGCTGAGGGTGAGATGCGCAGTGGTGCTGCAGCATTAAATACGGTCGCTGCTTGCCCAAACTTTTTAGATATACTTCTTGAAAAGCACTCTTCTTTAATTCAGTTACAACGCATTATCGCGCGTATACAACAATTTATAAATAATAAGTTTATAAATCCTGAGAATAAAAAATATTTTTTAACGCACGTTGACTTGCACATTACTCTTTTGGCATTAGTTAGACGTGTACAAAGCTTAGTTTTTTCGGATTTGATCGAGAAAGTCAAGGCTAAACATATTTTGCCCAAACCATTTCAAAAATTAGGTATTTTCTTGGATGGAAAAAATCATTTATTAAGGGTAGGGGGCAGGCTACACCAGTCTAATCTGTTATATGACAAAAAGCACCCTGTACTACTACCCTAAAAGCATAAATTAACTGATCTTATTATTGAATGCACACATTTGAGATTTTTTCATTGTGGTGTGCAATCCACCCAGTATTTTTTGGTACAAAATTTTTGGATATTAAATATCAAAAGAGCAGTGCGCCGTGTGTTGAGTAAATGTTTACCCTGTTTTAAAATAAAACCCCTAAATTACCAACCCCCAATGAGTAGGTTGCCTGCCGTGCGCATATCACAGGCAAAGCCTTTCGCGCATACTGGCTTGGATTATGCAGGGCCTATAACCTTAATTCATAAATACAGGGGTGCAAAAACTTTTAAAGGGTACATAGCGTATTTTATTTGCATGGCTACCAAATGCTCGCATTTAGAGCTGGTCTCAGACTTGACAGCTGAGGCGTTTATTGCTGCTTTAAGACGGTTTGTCGCGAGACGTGGTAGAGTTCAGTGCTTGTACAGCGATAACGCTTTGGGGTTCAAAAAGGCAAATAAAGATTTGATTGAGTTATCAAAGATTTCTGCCGAAAAAGAGAGCATTGGATGGAGCTGGATTCCGCCTAGCGCTCCCTCATTCGGGGGTATTTGGGAACGCGGTATTCGTTCGGTCAAAAGCCATCTAATACGCGTTATAGGTCAGCAAAATCTGACATACGAGGAGATGTATACAGTATTATGCCAGATTGAGGCCATTCTGAATTCGCGTCCTCTTAGTCCAATGTCTAGCGATGCAAATGATCTGAATGTTCTTACGCCAGGTCACTTCTTGACCTTGGAACCCTTGTCAGCAATACCCGACGCTGACCTGTCTCACCTAAAATTAAATACTTTAAATCGTTGGCAACTATTGCAAAGGTTGCAACGTGATTTTTGGGCCAGGTGGCACTGCGAATATTTGCATAACTTGCAAACTCAAGCTAAGTGGCTTACTCCTGAAGCCACTCCCGAGATTGGCCAATTGGTTATTATTAAAGACGAGCAGACTAACCCACTACAGTGGCGTCTAGCTCGTATTATAGCTCTTTATCCAGGTTCAGATGGAGTTGCGAGAGTTGCAAGTGTAAAAACTGCAACTGGTGTTTTTAAAAGACCTCTATTGAAACTCAGTCCCTTACCTATTTCCGAAAATGCTTAGTCGCATTTTGTGGGCCGAAATAAATGTTCAGTTCTCACTCAACATTAAACTTTTGTACATAAAAAGATACTTATATAAGTAAACGTAGCTTCATAATAGCTATGATTATTTCCTTTAAATTAATTAAGCTAAAAATTAAGTTTATTTTTATTTAGATTTTGGGTAAATATATAACAGTAGTCCAGCTAATTATTGCACTGGTCTCACAAATTAAGATTTAGTTTGATTTAATTAGGAAGCTTTTGTTAAGGGTTGTTTAAAAATACTGATTTGAATTAATTTCAGTAAGTAGTTAATTGATATTTTAAATCCCTATTCAATTTAATTGTTTCGGCTTATTTTGCTTTTAAAAATAACCGCGCTGTATATTAATGCCAAAAAAGGGTGTTTATATTTTGAGCAACACACATGCAGCCAGCCTACGAAAATAAAATCAGTTGATAAGTAAATATCATACGGTGGTCACGGCCAAGTTCGCTCGACCGACAGATATTATTAACTCGACGTTGTGCCTTACCTATTTCATGGTGCGCGTTGAAAAACCAACCTAAAATCAACTACACGTCGTGAGTGCAGCATTCCCGAGGGAACAAGCAGGAATACCTACAAGTCTGGAAACATCAGAGAGGCGCCTCTGGAATTTACAACGCAGTTGAATCCAGGTCAGTGTTTGCAAGAAATCGCATCCTTTTTTGAACGTATTTTTTTCCATATCATTAATTTCCTTTTACAGTCCGCGATAGTTCTCCAGAAATACTGAGCCGAGTTGTGAGAATACAACAATACCCTTTATCAAAAAAATCGTTTTTTACTTCATTGTGGATAATAAAATTTCCTTTTAAACATTCTGTAACATGGTGAAAAATATTTCATATTTACCGCCCAAGGGTGTGCTTAATTTAAAACAATTTTTATTAACGTGGTGAATTTGTGACAATGTTTTTGTTATTTGTAGCGATGCCACGATACTACAGAAGACCGCTAGGCCCTAGCCTAAGTATGCAGAAATTGGTCACAGGCGATACGACAAAAAGTTTAATTTATATTGTGTTGTTTTCAAGTAACAAATATTTTATTTTATTTTATAAAAGGAATTGGGGTGACTTTGCATCAAATTTATTACAAGTGCTTACGCTTGAAAGGATTTAGTTTTGTTTATTTAACTACTAATCTTGAATTAATTTTTGCAACATTTGTGGCAAGTTTTTTGTCACCAACTCAACTCATATATGCAGGTGAATTTGTGACAAGTATTCTTGTAAACCTTCGGTTCTTAAAATGTTTTAAATATTTTTTGGTTTGGTTTAGAGCCAAATGATGTTAGTTTGTAATAGAAAAAAAAATTGTTTTGTATAAACTCTAAATTTTTAACAAAAACTATTAAAAGAGGCACAAAGTCACCACGTTCTACGGTATTTGGTACGGTTGGTACCTGTACTGGGTTGGAGCTCTCGTTTAACCCATATTGGGTGGTTTTTAGGTATTATAAATTTAATCAAAATATGAATTTACTTTAATTTAATCCAACGGTTTGTAATCGGTTTTAAGATTTTGGTCTTGTTTTGATTTTAATCATACACAGGTGCCTGAATGAAGTACAGGTTACATAAAAATGGTTCCAAAAACTAATTGCTACTGATCCTCTTCTTGAAATTTTATCAATTTTCTGCCTTTTTTCTAGTCAATCTAGGCGCTGGCTCCTGTGACCTGTCACCTAATATCTGCGCTCAGTTTGACTGCGGCGCTTTGTTAGGAACCCATAAGAGTATAAAAAAAAGTTTGGTCACGTGGATGCACTTATGGTCGCTTGGCTGCCATCTTTGAAAATCGCTGCTAAATTTATAGATTTTTTTTTAAGCGTATCTCCCTACCCAGTGGTCCGATCTTAATTATTTAACGCCCGTTTAACTCCTTTTTTAAAGTCAAACAAATTTTCTTATTACACATTTTTTGATAAGTCAAGTAGTTTTTGAGATATATGTGCTACAATAAAATTAGTATTTCCGCTCCCAAAATAATTAAAATAATACCCAATATTATTAAAATTTATTTTTTTTTGTTACATAGATGGCTTTAAACCTTTTACAGAAGAGGATATTGACCAAATATTTTTAAGGTTCGATGGATGGTACTCCTAAAGACTGCCTTAAAGAGGGTGGTTTCTAAAACTGTTCACAAGATTATAGCATAAGCGAATTTGCAGCGAAACGATGCATCCTAGCGAAAAACGATAAAATACTATTTTTGACTCAAATTTAAAAAGCTGAAAATGGCGGATTCAAAATGGCGGATTTTGCCCATTTATAAACCGATATTCATTAAACTTTAAGATCTTTCAGGTTGTTTATAATTACTTCTAACTTAAACTTTAAAAAAATCAAAATGGCGGTTCCAAAATGGCGCACTTTCTTATTTATAAACCGATTTGCCTCAAACTTGAAACATCGCGGCGCTCAAGGTAACTGGCGGATCCAAAATGGCGGATTTTCCCACTTATGAACCAATATGCATAAAACTCGGAACTGTGGGTGTTTAAGGTCGCTAATTATGATTTCTAACTTAAATTTTAAAAAAAAACCAAATGGCGGATCCAAAATGGCGGACTTTTCAATTTTCGAACCAATATGCCGCAAACAACGCATCTCTCTCTCTTCTACAGGTATTATCACGGAAAATGCTCTAAAGAGTTGGCACGTATGATCCCCCCGGGAGTAGCACCTACTAGGCGAACACGTCAAACAGACGGTAACCATCAATTTACTGTCAAAATAGAGGCACCAAGAACCTCATTATATCAGAATTCATATCTCTGGAGAACAGCATCGCTGTGGAATAAACTCCCTGCGACAGTTTTCCCTGCAGGTTACAACCTGGACCGTTTCAAAACCAACACACACCAACATTTCCGCGCACTTGCCGCTTGTCGAGCGTGATAGGGATCTCCTTGCGAGTGCGCATACCCGTAAAAAAAAAAAAAAAAAAAACTTGAAACTATGTGGTGCTTAAGGTCAATCAATACATATTTTGACTCAAACTTAAAACAATCTGCATGGCGCATTAAAAAATTAAAATAATGACACAATTATTCAAAATCCAATTTAGTTTTATATTATTTAAAAGATTTTAGTAAATCTTATGATTTAAAATAAAATTTCAAAATTTTTTTATTAAATTTAGTAGCTACCAATGAACAAACATTAAAAAAACATTAAAAAATTTAAGTTTAAAATAACAATCAGCGACATGAAAGATCTCAAAGTTCCGAGTTTGATGCAAATCGGTTTATAAATGGGAAAATCCGCCATTTTGAAACCGCCATTTTGATTTTTTTAAAGTTTAAGTTCGAAATCATAATTTTATTTATTTTTTTAATAAAAAAATGTTGGATTGTATACTAACCACCAAATACCTAGTTGGAAAAGTTTGAAAAGGTTATAACCAAACAAATAAACAAATAGATATATTATATCAAGTCAAGCTAAATAAAAATATTTAAACAATTGCCAATGATAATATCATAAAACAAAAAATCTCGGGGCAAATCGGCCGGCAGCGAATTGTCCCTGCGGCGAATCGGCCGCGGCGAATTGCCCCTTACCCTTCATTGTAAATAAGTTATTTGTATTGTTGTGCTTTATTTTTGTTTCCACAACCTCGTAGAAAAAAATATTGTACCTGCATATCTAACGCTAAGGCGTGTGTTTAGTGCCTCTTTCGCACTTGTTAGGTAAATTACTATATATAAATTGGTTCGTAATCCCGTGATTTTGTTTGGTAGGTCATGGCCAGTGGCGCTCAAAAAAACTTTTTGTAAATACAAAAAATGGTATGTCTTTTTATACCTACTTATAAGCCTTTAACTTATATTAAACAACATTTTATTTGTTTAAAATAACTGAAAATAATCTGAATATCCGGTTCATGTAATCTTAATTAATAAATAAATTAGTAAAGGCAATCAAATTGACTTGCCGCCAGGAGCTTGATGGGTCTTCTCAGATTTGGTGTTCCGCAGCAAATTTAAAATTGACCACGCTTTTATAAATCCCAATTGACCTCGTTTATGAAAAACTAATTAAACCATTTTTTTGTTCGTACAAAAGATTTTTTTTAAATTATCAGACGTATCTTGCTAGATTTTTGATGTTCTTTAAAAAACCGCCCGCAAAATTTCGACCCAGTGTTGCTAGATGGTAAGTTTTCAGACGAAGTTGCTAGTGCTTTTTTTACTCGCGCTTTTGTTACGGTACTTTTGTTATTGTATTCGGGGCCGTCGATCGCAAATATTTTATCTAGATATATTTTAAAAATAGAAAAATATATAAATTTTAGAAAGATATAAAGAATCTAGTTATATCGGTCCTTAAATCATTAATATTATATACCTCTAATTGAAAAAAAATATTTGGCAGGAATTTAAGTAAGTAGATGCTCCGATATTGTTGTTTAAAACAAATTTTTTAACAAAACTTCTTTTTTAATTTTAAAGGCATAAGTAGTTTTAGGTGTTTGAAGTATTCATTTAAACTATAAACTTCTATTAATAAAGTACCTACTGGTTTGTTATTGTGCATATGTACCTAGCTTATGAAAAATGTCGGTACCTACCGTTCAGAATCTTTTGGGAAATAAAACAAAGATATTTCTGCTCCCTTTCCCCATGGAGTCACATCTTCGAAATACCTAACAATTTCCAGGGATAGTCTGTTATTTGATCTGATAATCGTTTTTTAAACAAACGAACATTTAACACCAATAGCAAAAAAACATTAAAAAAATATTATACCTGCCACTCTAGACCCCAATGCAATTTATTTTTGTAAAATGCTTATTGTCGCTTCGCCTTGGTAGCTCTCCTCGGTCGCAAGCCAAATTGCGGCCCGCGTTACCATGGATATGGGTCAAAGAGATAGGGTAGGTAGACCGCTGTTTTAATGCATCAAAGCCCATACTCATTTTGCAGCCAGTCTGAATAAATATCAGGATAAGACGATTTTGAACGTCATGTAATAACGAGAACTAAAAACAAAGTAACCAGGTAACTTTTAATTTTAGAGTAATTTTTTACGGTAAGAAATATTTTTAATTTTTTTCAACAAAATGTGGTATTTTTTCCTTTGTTAATAAAAATAAATAAATCTAGAACCTCCACTCTTAAGCAATTTGCATCCCTCCAGCCTTACAGGTCACGGGCCGCCATTGACATACAGGGTCTCTTGGTTATGTATAGATTTATTTTCGATTAAATATAATACCATTAAAAAATAATTAAATAAGTTTTAATTGCTGACGGTTAATACTAACAAACGTAAAATTTCGTGAATATAAAAAAAATGAACATTTTTTCAATTCACGGATACTAAATTTCACGTTTGTTAGTATTATTTGGCTTAAAAATTCCGCTGACTGACGCTCACGTGTCTAATGGCGGGTAAAAACGCAATAAGCGTAGATCTGACCTGAAAGGCAGAAGAGCTGTTTTATTTTTAATCGGTCTTTTCATTGATCAGTATGTATACTGCTGTCATAAGCAAGAACACAGTAAGTATATTTGATATTTCACAGTCAAACAATCTGAGATAATATACTTTGAATAGAGTGTTACCCTAGACTGTGAGCTATCAAATTTACTTACTGTGTTTTTGCTTATGACGGCAGTTTAGCAGTTTATTTTCGCCTGCTCTTGTTTTCGTTTCTCTCGTATCTCTTGCGAGAGTTTTCTCACTATTTACATAAGATTAGAGATAAAACCATCTGATTAACTTCGCAAGAGTGTCACATTGACCAAGCAGTGTTCTGACGAGTCCCATAAGAACGAAACAGTTAACTGTCAAGACTTATTAGGTGTCCATTAGATCTTGGACCCCCGTGAGGTTAAGCTTTCAAGCTACCTACGGAAAAATATGAGAGAAACAAAAACTCCTTTTTACCCGATTAGCCACGAAACTTGTTTGATTTTTCATGTTTTAAAAACAATTTTTTAAATTCTAAATGTACTTGTTCTAATTAATAGTTTACTTTTAGTAAAAAGAATTATTGATAATTTTTAAACATACCATTATGCAAATTTTAAAAAGCAATTTATTCTAATAAAGGTTAAAAAATATTAATTATCTTATTTCTAATTTTTTTTTTAAATAGGGGCATGGCAAAAAGGGCCTACTCTGGCCTACTTGTCAGACCTGCGGGTCAACCCCCCACTACCACTACTTTATTTTTAAATTGGTATACCTATAGGGCTTAAACTAATAGATTTGTAGGGAATCATCTGACTGAATCAATTTAATTAAAATAATATACTGCCACAGATCTGTAATAGTGCTTAGAATAATTATTACATTTTTAGCCTGTAAGGTATTTTGTAAAATGGCTTTTATCGTAAATGTATACTATTCTATTCTATTATATTCTGTTACCTTTTAATTATATAGTTGCATTTTTAGATCGATATAAACCGTACCATTGCGAAAATTGCCCAAAATCGTACAAAAATAGAAGAGATCTGAGTACACACTTAAAGAATGAATGTGGATTTGAACCGAATTTTCGTTGCAGATTTTGTCCCCACAAAACTTATCGAAAATCGAATTTAAAAAGGCATGAATTCACCAAACATCATTCTGTTATAATGCCAAAAAATACAGAGTTAAATTATTATTCTAAATATTAATTCTAACAAACCTTTAAATTATATGGATGATTCTACCAAAAGTGGGCTATATGGATATCATTTTGGATCATTGCCTTTAAGTAACAATACAGCACAGTAAATAATTTTGTTTTTTTTAAATTTATGTAACTAATTAGGTGTAAGCTAAGAAACATTTATTTTCTCGAATTTTAGGAATTATTGTATAAAAATTCCAGAGGAATGAGTACCAGAGGAATGAGTTGTTTAATGGTTTTCCAATTTAAATCAAAATCTATTTAGACTACTTAACTTAAGTTTTATACAAACAAAGTTCCTATACTTATAATTTTAAAACAATCAACAAAAAAATTACACTATTGATATCTGTCGAATATTTACTTGCCAGAGGAATGATAATTGAAGCGTTCCTTTTTGATTTCTCCGAAAAAAACTAATTTTCTGCCGAAAATAAAAAGATCTATAACTTAAACCAAACTAAAGTTGAAATTATCTGTCACAACTTGTCACCCTCACAAGTAAATTAGATATCCAGGGCCGTCTCTTTCTCTAGAAATTAACCGGTGGTATTCACAAATATTGTGTTATTAAAAACGGAGCACGTTTAAAATTGTAAAAAATATGACTGCAAACTTAAGTTTTATCAATTTTTTGATAAATAGTTAAGACTTGGTTAAATATTATTTATTAGGATATTTTTTTCAATCTGGGTTTTTAATATTTGGTTTGAGACTATACCAGAGGAATGAGGTATTTGCTTTGTAATAAAAAAAATTATAAACTTGCAATTTTTTTTATACATTAAACTCAAATGCTCCATAAAGAACACATTTCGTTTTAAATCTTATAACTAAACTATGCTTCATTTGCAGTCTGTGTTTGAAAAATATGCATTCCCACTCCACGCCACTATTTTATACAAAAGCCTAAATTTTGTCACGTCACCGTACTGTCAACGACACGTTTGTCGGACCGGAAGGCTCCCTTTCGTCATTCCGCCGCCACGCCACCGAAACTTTTGTTCTAGCAACTGGCTGGATAGTTCAGGCCCTACATCCGAGATTCAAGCAATATGCTGCGTTTAATAATGAATTAAATCCAAAATATTTGTTGTTTTGAGACAAACCTAAAAAAAGAGAAAAGTAAGTTAGAACAAATATTAAGATGTTGATGTTGATGTTTGCCTATGAGTATTCTGAATGGATTTAATGCGCTTTAATTGAATTGGGTTGTTTTTATTATAGATTCACAAAAACACAGAGAAAAATGTATGTAATTTTTTTCAACAATTGTTAATTTTTTTTGCACAATTTGTTTCTAAAATGGGTATAAAACCAATTTATGCAAAAAATTTGCATAGATTTGTGCAATGGAATTTGTTGTAAAATTTTAAACATTTGTGCAACTGTTTTTTTTGCACAATGCTGTGCAAGATATTATTGTACAGGACTGTGTAAAAAATAGCACATATTTTTGCACAATTTGTTGATAAATTTTGCATATTTTTTTCTTTAATTTTGGAAAAATTGCATAATTTTGTGCAAACATTTTGTACAATTTTGTGCAAAAATTTTGTACAATTTTACAAAAAAATATTCAAGTATGAAAACATTTTTACACAATATTGTAGAATTTTTTATTCTGTTTTGTGCAATATAAATGCACAATAATCTAGTTAAATTTTAAAAGATGTGTGTATTTTTTTGTACATTGTGGTGTTATATTTTGCAGTAAAATTTTTA
The DNA here is from genome assembly GCA_963576565.1 of Aspidapion aeneum. Lineage (NCBI taxonomy): Eukaryota > Metazoa > Arthropoda > Insecta > Coleoptera > Brentidae > Aspidapion > Aspidapion aeneum. Next base: position 59,932,267 of record OY755045.1, read on the forward strand.
TTTTTTACCACAAAAAATATAATTTATCAATGTAATATATTATATATTTTACAATAAATAATTTTAGTTACGCCAGAATTGCACAATTTTGTGCATGTATTTCCTACAATTTTATGTAAAAATAGTTAAAAATATAAAATTTTTACATAATATTTTGTAATTTTCTTTAACAATTAAATGAAAAGTATCCCTGAATGTGTACACAATATTGTAGATGTGATTTTTTTTATTAAGTTGTTAAAATTGTCACGTTAACATATAATTTTAACTGTAATTATATATGATTATGCATTTTGTTTCAATTTTTGTGTATATTTTTTTAAAAAAGGTTTATTATTTTTTATGACAAGTACACAATGTTCAATTTATATTTGACAAAAAAATACCAAACTAAAAAATCACTTGTTAAAAACCTTTATTTTCGTTTTTCTTATATTATGAGTGCAAACAATTTTAACACATTAGTTTTTTAAATTATTTAACCAATAGTATTATGATTAATGAATTTACCTGAACGTGTAAAATATATCTATTTAGAGATTCTTGTTTGCTGGGCTTCCATCGTTTGGATTTTGCCTTGTTTGGGAATTGCAAGGAAGGCAGCGAAGACAAAATTGCTGCTTGTCAGCTAAAAAAAAACTAAGTTTAACGAACATTGAAGGATTTCTATTAATAGTCAAAATATTCTGACTGATACTTTGATAACCTTTAAATAAAGGTTACAGTTTTATAGATACCGTGGACTTCTAATCTACCAATTTTTAGTGAATCAAAAATAGTGTAACATTTACCTTCGTCTGGTTTATGGAAACCCTTTTAAACCGCTGTATCTGATCTTTGAAAAATTGATCAGCTTTGATTTTAACAGCACCCAAAGTTTTGAACAAACTTCTGCACATTTGTCAAAAAACTGACTTTGTTTTCCGGATATACCATTGGAAAATCGTTCAAGCTAAAAAATATAAAAAATTTGTTTAAATGTAAAATTTTAGTATCGGCCGTTATAAAAAAGCGCAGTTTAGACCATAAATAGCTTAAACGATGAGTAACAAGCTTAAATTTTGAGAATGGTTTTATTTGGTCAAGACGCCCAATTTTTTTCTCTGCAAAAATTCTTGAAAGTGATTCCTAAGAGAGTGCGCGGACGTAGAAATGTTTCGAGCTTCGGACTGTCTAAACTAAGCCAATTTTGGGGACAATGTTGTCATTTACTTTCAAACACATTTTTTAAATCACAGAAAAAAAATCGGTTACTTATACTATACTGTTAATTTTTTTATCTTGTAATTTATAAGATGAAAAATGTAACCGAAATACTCTTAATTTTATACTTAAAAAAAAACAAATTGTCTTGCACAATTGTTAAAAATTTTTAAATTACTAAAATTTCGCCTAATTGTATAAAAATTAACTAACGATTCAAACAAAAAGGAAACAAAAAATGCAAGAAAGGGAACGTCAATTCAGGATTATTGACCCCCCCCCTCGTACGGATTTACCCAAAAAAACACATTAAAAAAACATTGTGTAACGCAAGGCCAAACCCCTCCTTCCCCCCTCGTTACGTAATTTAAGGACAGGCCCAAATCGCTGAAAATGTTTGCAAAATGGTTTGAAAAGATAACAAAATATAAGGTATGGAATGGATTTGATACTTAAAAAAGTGACACATATTGTCTTACACACTGTTGAAAAATTTTGTAGAACTCCTGAAAAATTTTGCACAATTGTATAAAACCTAACAAAATGGCAGAATGCGCTTCCTTAATGGTTTACAAAAACCGATCAAAAAATGCAACGAATTATTAAAATTTTTTGAAAAATTGTTTAAAAAGATAACAAAATAATATGGATTACACTCTGGGATGCATTTTACGCTATAAAATGAAAAGAAAACATTGTTAGTATGTTGGAAAATTTTTAGCACAGTGTCGTTTTCAACTTTATTTCTTTTATAGTTTTCTCAGCAAGATCCAACAAATATATATTTTATTTAAAATTTAACTAACATCTGGATAGTAGAAACTTCACTACCTACCTTTATATAGTTCCATTTTCTTTATTATTATTATTCCAAAGAAAATGGATCAACTATACTCAAAAGCTTGGGTAGACTTATGTGTAGTAATTTACTTACCTTGAAATCTCTCTTTGAGGACTGCAAGTAGCCACCCATTCCTCCAGTTTTTCGAAAACTAGTTCCACAAAATCCATAGAATTTATTACACACTTAACTTTGACGGAAGAACTTATCAAATAATAATAATATATCCTTATACGGATCACCCCACTGATCAGGCAAAACCCAAATTTAAACTGAAGGAAGCCCGATGCGGCGATCGCTTAAGAAGACTTTTACCGAATCAATCCGACGACCGATTTCTACAATTAATAAAAAATTTATTACACAATCGGTTTTTCCACAACGCTGTTGAGATTAATTGTACTGTTGTGAAATATTTTTACACAAAATAAATTACACAATCCAATTGGTAAAGTTAACACAGATGTATTCGTTTTTTTTTCAAGAATTGTTCCATATATGTATTTGCACAATTTCAGTTGCAACGCGTATTGAAAATTTTTGCATGGATATTTCTCTCTGTGAAGCAAAATATTTTTATAATTAGCCCGAAAATCACAAAAAGTGGGTTTAAAGTATTTTGGTCAGTTGCTCCCATTGAGTTGTATTAAGGCCCTGAAAGGGCCTTAGAGACGGAAAGACAAGGCATTTTTTATTGACCCTATCCAATTTGGTTTCTATGGGCGGGTATTTCTTTTACAATAAAAACAGAGATAGACATTATTGAACATGTGAAACGGACAAAGATAGCCTGATTTTGCATGCTAATAATACCTTAGATAATATACAGGTACTTTTATCTCTTTCACACTGACGGCATAAGTGCGACAGAAAAGCAGCTGGCTACTTTTAATCCACCTGCCGTATTTTGAGTGATTCAACCTGCTTGTCGTTTTATACAGGGAAAACTGATAGACAATGTTGTCTAAGTACGGAAATAATTTTTTTTTGAATTTCATGCGGGAATATTACAAAAACAAATCTTAAAAACAAGTTTAGAAGTAACTATTTGAGTTCAATTGTTTTTTGTGCAAAAGAAGAAAAAAAAATCGATGATAAAATAACATTTCATGGGTAAGTCGTCTTGACGGATAGTTTTTGGTAAAACACGAGAAAGTTCAGTAGCGTCACGATAGGGCCAACTAGGCCGCAGGCCAACTGGACGCCGGACTAAAATATTTTTTCTTGATAAAATGTGAAGATGAAAAACAAAATAGATATATTATTATTTATGCAAAAACTTAAAATGGCGGATCCAAAATGGCGGACTTTCTTATTTATGCATCGATATGTATCGAATATGGAACTTGGCGGTGTTTTAAGTCGCTGATTATAATTTTTGACTCAAACTCATAAAAAATTCAAAATGGCGGATCCAAAATGGTGGATTTCTTTATTTTTAAACGGATTTGTCTCAAACTTAAAAGTTTGCAGTGCTTGAGATCACTTAATACAGTTGTTAGCTCCCGCTAAATTTCGCGGTTGTTTATATATATTTTTAAAAACACACAACTGTATGAAGGACAAAGCGCATTCCGCGTATTTGGACATGCGCACCAACAACCAGGGAGATCCTTGTCAATCGCCTAGAGAAAATGGCGTGTTAATTTCGTTCTCCAACTATTTCAAATATCTACACCTGAAAGTGCTCGATTTTTGTGTACTGAAGCATAGAACTAGAAACTTTAACCCTTCAGCTACGTGGTGACATCATTAGATCCATTCGGGGGCCCCTTAGAAGTGGAGAATTTGGCTGCAAAACTGGTGAGTGCATTTGTTCTGATTACCGTTGTGTGCCACCAATATTTTACCTATGGACGTTTTGATTATTTCGTAATTTCAGATCAATATTTATGTTGGTCCGCGCTTTCATTAATTAAAATATTTACAGTCCACTGCATTTAACGTTTTTCTAACCGTGGACTAACATAAAGTGCTCCTTCGACCGAATTATTTTAAATAATAAATCCATACGACAGTATAAATAATTATTTGCAAGCCGAATAATAACAGGGCGGTTCAAGGCCGCATCATATTTGAAACGTCGAGTCGAAAGTCGTCGGTGTGGTGGGTGCAGGGCACGTGTCTAGCGCGTGGTCGATTCAGTAAACAAAGCGAGTAGGAATCAAAACAAACAAAAGAAATGTTCAGTGTGATAGGTGTGTACCATATCATTTCGATATTTAAATTAAAACAATTTTCATCAATTGCGATAAATTAGTGCATATTGTCGACAATTCGTCATTTTTCTATTTAAGAAGCATTAATTTAGCGTTAATTGTATATTTACCGACAATTTCGTCATTTCAAAGGTAAAATCATGTCTGTCAAAAAAGCCGCGCAAGAAACGCAAGGGTTTTTTATCTGCGATCACCGAGTGTTATGTGTTGTCACAGAACGCGGAAAAGGATGAAAGAGCGAGAAACGAGTTTCAAGTGAGGTATTCCGATTTGGATGAAACCTTCGATAAATGCATGCTGGCGCATAATGACGTCATTATGTTGATAGACGACTCGGACGATGAGTTTAAAACGCAGGATGCGATCCTTTCAGAAGCTCGTAAATATTTTTATGCGTGTAAGGGGGTTTACTCTAAAATATTTCCGGTTGAGGCCCCATCCTTTTCGGGATCATATGTTCGACAAAACGAATCTGAAACTCCAAAACTCAAAGAGTTAGGTATTCCCATATTCCGAGGTGATAAAAAATTATGGCCAAGCTTTTTCGATCTTTTTAATAACATTATAGATCAAAATCAAAGTCTAAGTAACGTTCGAAAACTTCAATATTTATTTTCATATCTCGAGGATGAGCCTTTAAAATTGATATCAGGGATTAGCTTATCTGATCAAAATTATAAAATTGCTTATGACAAATTAGTCAATAGATATCAAAACAAGCGAGACCTCGCAAATGATGCTTTAAGCTCAATTATGAACTCCACCTTAAAAAACGAGTCAGCTAAAGAATTGCGTAATTTAATTGACACCTTTTCTGAATCCCTAGAAATTTTAAAATCACTTAGCTATGACGTTGACAGTTGGGACTTTATTATTTTTTTCATTTTATTAGAAAAATTGGATATTCCAACGCGTTCAAATTTCGAAATGAGTCACGCCAATACTAATACCGAAATTCCCACTTTTCAGTCACTTTTTCAATTTCTAGAAAGAAGAAGAAAAGTTTTGGAATCACTTCCTCAATCAACAGCACCCAAAAAGGTGCCTATCTATCAAAAATCAAATTCTATGCAAAATCAGTCTGGGCAAAAGCCTAATCAAAATTCAAATTCTATGCGAAATCAGTTTGGGCAAAAGCCTACCTATAAATCATCCAATTCGCCTATTATAGGACTGGCTGGCACCTCAACTAATTCAAGTACGGGAATAAAATGTTTCCGGTGTAATCAAGGTCACGTGCTTTCGAAATGTCAAATATTTCTTGATCTCTCACCTATCGATCGCCTATCTTTCGTCAAACAGAAAAAATTATGTCTAGCGTGTTTTCATCCCTTGCATGATGTAGATACGTGCAAATCAAAATATTCATGCAGGACTTGCAATAGTAAAAGGCACCACACTTTAACTCATATCTTAGAAACTAATCAAGAGTCTGGAAGCCAAGATACTAGTCCTGTCATTCACACACCACCTGTCAATAATCTGCATGTGTCATTAAATGCCTCAGGACCTTCAGGTACCTTTCTTTTATGCACCGCCATAATAGATGTTATGGACGGTTGCGGAAATTTTCAACCTGTAAGGGCACTGCTTGATTCTGGATCACAGACAGGATTCATCAGTGAAAAGTGTATTCAGCGACTTAATCTTCCTAGGCGAAGTTACACCACTGAAATATTCGGATTAAAACAGATGTCTTCTTTTACTTCCAAAGGGCTCGTTCAATGTCACATTAAGCCACAAGGACAAGTCACTCCTTTACTTAATTTCGAACCAATTGTTGTTCCACAACTATGTTCCAATATGCCTACATTCTCTTTGAACGATAATCAGTGGAAACACTTGGAAGACCTTAAACTTGCCGACCCATCTTATTTCAAATCTAGACCTGTGCACCTGGTTATTGGTTGCGAGCTATTCGCACAGATATTCAAGGAGGGCAGGGTTCTTGGACAGGTAGGGCAGCCTTCAGCCCTTGAAACTATCTTTGGCTGGGTCGTCATGGGAAAGGTTGACGAAGTAGGTAGTCTTACGGAACGAACCAGTTGTTTTTTAACGAGTCATTCACCTCCTTTAGAGGTCATTCTCCCTAGGTTTTGGGAAATCGAACATTTGCCTAAAAAACAAATCTTATCAAAGGAAGAAAAACAAGCAGAATCAATTTTTACTGCTAGTGTATTACGGCAACCGAGCGGTAGATTCATGGTAGATCTTCCGTTTAAAGACAAAATAAACCCTGACCTAGGAAATACTTATCCGCAAGCTTATCGTAGATTTTTACTTCTAGAAAATAGATTAATTAAAAATCCTGATCTGTACACTACCTATTCAAGTTTCATGCAAGACTATATCGATTCTAATCATATGAGTTTAGTTTTATCTAGTCAACCAAAGGTCGACGTATCGTGTTTTTTAGCACATCATTGCGTACTAAAGCCGGAAAGCTTAAGTACAAAATAAAGGGTAGTCTGGGATTGTTCGGCAGTCACCCCAAAAAATATTAGTCTCAATGACACATTGTTATCTGGACCGAAACTTCAAAAGTATATTGCTTCTTTACTCCTTACGTTTCGTCTTAATCCTATTGCCTACATTGCTGACATCAAACAGATGTTCCGTCCAGTCCTTATCAATCCTTATCACCGTCCTTATCAAAGGATATTGTGGAGGATTTCTCCACAGGACCCACTTTCAGTGTGGGAACTTTCTACTGTCACTTTTGGCATGACATGCTCACCTTTTCTAGCCATGCGTACCTTAAATGAGCTGGCAGAGAGAGAAAAGGAACGTTTTCCTATGGCTAGTACTGTTCTAAAAACGTCAATCTATATCGACGATATCTTGGGAACTAGCCATTCGCTTTCTGAAGCTCTCTCCCTTCAAACAGAACTCAATGAATTGTTGAAGTCGGGAGGATTTGAACTTAAAAAAATGGGCAAGCAATTGTCCTGAGTTATTGGCAACATTGCCAGAGTCCGATCGTCAAATGCCTCTCTCTTTCGACAAGGAGGAACCCCACTTTATCAAAGTTTTAGGACTTCAATGTCATCCAAAAAACGACATTTTTTCTTATGAATGCCGAATGAAGGAAAAACCCCCAACCAAACGTTCTATTTTATCTATCATAGGGACAATCTTCGATCCCTTAGGTTTTCTTTGTCCCTTGTTGCTACAAGCAAAATTTATTTTGCAACAGTTGTGGATATCGAAAATAGGCTGGGACGAAGAACCAGATTCTTCTATCATCGACTCTTGGAACAAACTTCGTTCTGAATTCCCGCTTCTTTCCAATTTTCAATTACCCCGACAAATCAAACTGTCAGAAACCAATACCTGTCAAATCATCGGCTTCTGTGACGCTTCAATTCGAGGCTACGCAGGCGTCGTATATTTTCGTGTAGAAGAGGAAAACAATATATCTGTTTCTCTCATATCTGCAAAATCTAGGGTCGTGCCTATAAAGTCACAAACTTTGGCTAGGCTAGAACTCCTAGGCGCATTTCTTTTAAGCGAATTAATTGACTTCGTTTTATCTAGCTATGAAGGAAAAATAACTTTTACAAATATCGTTACTTTCTGCGATTCGCAAGTCGTATTGCACTGGCTTTCATCCGCTCCTAATCGCTGGCAAACCTTTGTTGGAAATCGAGTCAGTAGAATCCAAGAAATCATTCCCTCAAACTCGTGGCGCTACATTCCTTCTGCTTTGAATGCAGCCGATATTGCGTCACGAGGGGCCACCCCTTCACAGCTCATGTCACATGACATGTGGTGGAACGCACCGTCGTTTTTGTGGTCTCCCGAAAACGAATGGCCCGATTTTTATAAATCAAAAATGCCGATTGATTTCGGAGATATTAATCTGGAGGAAATCCAAAAGTCTGTTGCAATGCGATAATTGATGTCAACTTCTTAGATCAGCTTCTTATCAAATATTCATCTATATCAAAAATTCAACGTATCATTTGTTATGTCCTTCGAATAGTTAACCTTTTTCAAAACCATTCCTATCAAAAACCCACTAGGCCGCCGGACCAAAAAGTTATTTTTGAGAATATTGTTTTTCCTACCACCGGTGAGATGCAAAGTGCGTTACACCTTCTTATCAAACGCGTTCAAGGTTCTTGTTTTTCTGAGCTTTTTTCCGCGTTATCTAAGGATAGACCAATACCGAACCCTTTGCGAAAACTTTCACCTTTTCTTAATGAGAATAATATCATTAGAGTCGGTGGCAGATTACAAAAATCTGACCTTTTGTCTTATTCTGCAATACACCCCGTCTTACTTTCGAGTGACCATCGTATAACTACTCTTCTTATCGAGTCCGCTCATCGACAATATCTTCATCCTGGGTTTAAAACATTACATAATCTGCTTTTACAGCAATTTTGGATATTATCTGCCAGACGGGCAATTCAAAGAACCATATCCAAGTGCTTGCAATGTTTTAGAATCAACCCTAAACCCTATAGACCGCCCATAATAAGTTCACTTCCCGCTCATCGAATCAATCAACTAAAACCTTTTTCGAGTGTAGCTATCGACTTTTGTGGACCTTTCTTTGTGATTCCTCATCGTTACCGTGGTTGTAAAGCTTTCAAATCGTATGTCTGTGTGTTTGTCTGTACGGTCACACATTGCGTGCATTTGGAATTAACCATGGAACTGTCCACCGAAGGGTTCGTAGGTGCATTCCATCGATTTATTTCCAGACGCGGAAGCGTGACGCAATGCTGGTCAGATCAAGGCAGTAATTTTATAGGGTTTCGTAACCAATTACTGGATTACGCAAGAAGTGCTGCCACCAGACTTTCTATTCGTTGGCATCTGGGACCTCCTCTCAGTCCACATTTCAATGGCCTGGCAGAAGCTGGCGTCAAAAGTTTTAAAACTCACTTTGTACGAGTTGTCGGCGACCAGAAGTTGTCTATCATGGAGATGTCCACCCTTACCTGTCGCATAGAAGCCGTACTTAATAGTCGCCCTTTATTTCCTGCCTCTTCAGACCCACACGATCTTTAACCTCTTACCCCTGGGCATTTTTTGACACTTGAACCCCTTAATTCAGAAATTCCGGAGTCAGATTTGTCCGAGGTTCCCCTAAATCGACTCTCGAGATGGCAACTAATCCAAAAACTACATAATGATTTTTGGAAACGGTATTTTATAGAGTATTTGCCTACGCTACAACAGCGACACAAGTGGGCTGATTCGTCCCCAAATATCAAATTAAATGATTTGGTTATCATAACAAGTGATCACATTCAAACGCCTTTGAAATGGCCGGTCGGTCGGGTCATCGAACTGCATCCCGGCGGGGACGGTCAGGTGCGTGTTGCGACGGTACAAACGGTTACCGGTGTTTATAAGCGGCCAGTTGTAAAACTGTGCCTCTTGCCAAATTAAAAGTAATTTTAATTTTCTACCTTTTACCGGGTATTACAATAGGTTTTTTTATTTTTAATTTTTTTTTGAATTTTTTGTTTGTTTGTTTTGCCTTTTTTCGGGATTTCGTTATCTCTAAATAAACTTACGATACTTATCTATTTTCATTCATTTATATTTATCGGTCGATTCTTTTTCTTATATCTATATCTGTCCGGTTGAGATTCTAAAATTGTGTGTTTTGGAGGGCAGTTATGTTAGCTCCCGCTAAATTTCGCGGTTGTTTATAAATATTTTTAAAAACACACAACTGTATGAAGGACAAAGCGCATTCCGCGTATTTGGACATGCGCACCAACAACCAGGGAGATCCTTGTCAATCGCCTAGAGAAAATGGCGTGTTAATTTCGTTCTCCAACTATTTCAAATATCTACACCTGAAAGTGCTCGATTTTTGTGTACTGAAGCATAGAACTAGAAACTTCAACCCTTCAGCTACGTGGTGACATCATTAGATCCATTCGGGGACCCCTTAGAAGCGGAGAATTTGGCTGCAAAACTGGTGAGTGCATTTGTTCTGATTACCGTTGTGTGCCACCAATATTTTACCTATGGACGTTTTGATTATTTCGTAATTTCAGATCAATATTTATGTTGGTCCGCGCTTTCATTAATTAAAATATTTACAGTCCACTGCATTTAACGTTTTTCTAACCGTGGACTAACAACAGTTTTATTCTCAAACTTAAAAAAACTCAAATGGCAGATCCAAAATGGCGGACTTTCTTATTTATGTATCGAATATGGAACTTGGCGGTGTTTCAAATCGCTGATTACGATTTTTGACTCAAACTCATGAAAAACTCAAAATGACGTATCCAAAATGCCGGATTTCTTAATTTTTAAACCGATTTGTCTCAAACTTGTTTGCAGTGTTTGAGATCACTTAATACAGTTTTATCCTCAAACTTCCCACATAGCACAAAAATCAGATCAACGTTAAATTCACGTAAACAAAAATAACAAAGTTTGATTTTACTTGAAAGCAACCTCATACCATGTAATATTTATTTTGTTAAATCTACATGCTTAAAGATAACTTAAACAAGGAGAAATCAAGCTATAAAAATGTACTTTTTGCTGAAGTTTCTGGTGCTGTGTACATAACGTGTTTTTTACCCTCGTTATTTTCATGTACCAAATTCACACTTGAAAAGTCCTCCACAACATGTTCTATCTATCTGCTTCTTTTTTGGTCACGTTTTTTTAATAACATTTTTTTAACTTAAAAGAGACGCGAAAGGAAGTTATAAAAGTTCACTAGTTTAAGACTACAACACTTCAAGACAATTTTAAAGATGGCGATCAAGGCAAGACAAAATATCTATGTATCTATCCATATACATTATGTTTTTTTTAAGCTAAACAAGAATTATAAACACTAAACACTCTCACAGAATATTAATGTGTCTTTATCAGGTTCATAAGAGATGCGTCGTGATCGTGGATCAGGGATCAGTCCCTTAACAGGTTCTTAGAGTTTAGAGGCCAAAGAACTGCCTGATAGATTTCGTCAAAGTGCTGCTAGTAAAATCTCAAAATATTCGGTAGAAAAGCCATGCAAGTCGCGTTTTAAAATCCGTGTAGAAAAGGCGTGAATCTAATGTGATTTTAACGTTGATAAAAATCACTTGGAACTAACGTAAAAATAATGCTGTTTTAATTTGATAAAGGCGTTATTAAAACGCAGTTTTCAGCAACGTTATTTTTTATAACGTTAATGAATGACGTATTAGGCTTGTTTTCATATAGGAAATAAACGTTTTTTTCTAGCTGCTTTTAAAATCAACGTTTTTTTTTTCTCATGCCTTTTTTACGTGTTAAACACGTGATTGTGCTATGTGTGTTAAAAAAATTAAAATGGCAGATCCAAAATGGCGGATCCAAAATGGTGGATTTTCTTATTTATGCACCGATATTTATCAAATATAGAACTTGGCGGTGTTTCAAGTCGCTGATTACGATTTTTAACTCAAACTCAAGAAAAACTCAAAATTGCGGATCCAAAATGGCGGATTTCTTTATTTTTAAACCGATTTGTATCAAATTTGAAAGTTTGAAGTGCTTGGGATCAGTTAATACAGTTTTATCCTAAAACTGAAAAAAATTAAAATGGCGGATCCAAAATGGCGGATTTTCTTATTTATGCACCAATATGTATCAAATATAGAACTTTTGTCTCAAACTCATAAAAAATTCAAAATGGCGGATTCAAAATGGTGGGTCTCTTTTTTTTTCAACGGATTTGTCTCAAATGTCTCAAACTTGAAAGTTTGCAGTGCTTAAGGTCACTTAATACAATTTGTGACTCACACTTGCAAATGGTAGACTTTTATAGCTTAATACAAAATATGACTCAAGTTTAAAGAAAGAAATGTAATATTTTAAGCTTAAGACAAATCGGTTAGTAAATAAAAAAGTCTGTCATGTTGGATTCGCCATTTTGATTTTTTATGAGTCAAAAATGCATAATCAGCAAAGTCCACCATTTTGGATCCGCCATTTTAAACTATTTATGAGTTTGAGTAAAAAATCATAATCAGCGCCAATTTCTATATTTGATACATATCGGTGCATAAATCCGCCATTTTCCATCCGTCATTTGAAATTAAGTGCTTTCAAGCACTGCAAACTTTCACGTTTGAGACAAATCGGTTTAAAAATAAAGAAATCCGCCATTTTGAGTTTGAGTCAAAAATCATATTCAGCGACTTGAAACACTGCCAAGTTCTATATTTGATAAATATCCGCCATTTTGGATCCCCCATTTTAGTTTTTTTTAAGTTTGAGGATAAAACTGTATTAAGTGATCTCAAATACTGTAAACTTTCAAGTTTGAGACAAATTGGTTTAAAAATCCACCATTTTGGATCCATCATTCTTGAAATAAAAAACGTAAATGGTATTTTTACCAGGTTACCAGAACACTACACCTATCAAATTTCAACACTCGACTTAATAGATTTTGAAATTTTTGTATAAATAATTTTGTTTTTTATCTGCACATTTTATCGAAAAAAAAATAGTCCGCGCCCTGTTGGCGGCCCGGTGCCCAGTTGTCCTATTCCGAATTGAAATTTTTATTTCCGAAATTTCATCTGACTCGAGCTTAACTTTTAGCCCACCCAAGAAGAGAAGAGTTGAAGAAGATCCTTGTTCAAAGAAAGAAAATATTTTACCTGGAAATACAATATTTGTAAAGTTCTAAGATGAAAACAATAGTTTTAATACATCCACTGCACTTAGTATACTAACAAATTCTTTTTACTATTTTTTTTACTGAAGAGAATTGTGTAAACACAGTATACACAAGTAAGTATTCATGAATTATTTATTATTCAAACAGAAAATTGTTGATAAAAAAATGCTAGCGGAATTCAACATTTTTATTTTTCGCCGCCACTGCCCTTTTTTATCCAAGACAAGCCAATAGAATATTTTTGCGATGTTGCACTTACTTACCAAACCGAAATTCTATTTTCATCCCTTTCTTGCTCATTAAATTCTTACTTGTATTTGGTCAATTGCGATAAAAGCTTGATATGACAATTTAGACCCATGCCGGGTCTACCCGTAGGGTATAGAAGTCAATGGTTGCTCCTCATTTTACGAAAGGGAACCACCCCCCTCAACCCTGGCAGGAGGTGGTTCCACCCCTTAAACGTGATTTTTGATAGTTTTTTGCTAATAACCAGAATCAACTTTTCCAAAAATCTTCTGGAGATCATTTTTCAAGCGGATATAATTTTCTCTTCAACGATAGCTAGTACCCTTTGATGGCAGTAGTACACGTTCAATTAGCGTACGAAGAAAAGAACATTTTTAAAATATTTTTTTTTTAAATTTTGTGGTGTTTTTTTATCAACACTTTTTTGGTTAAAAAAAAGCAGTTAAATACTTATTAAGCTAGACATATTTTTGTTAAATAGCCGCCTTGAAACCATACATTTCAAACAGTTCAGTAACAGATGAAAGTATTCAAAAAAAAAATAATTAAACTACACCAGTAGTTATACAATATATTTCAAAAACAGTCCGCTGTTCATGTTTTTTTTATACAGTTTAATTTTTATTATTGTGTTTTTAGATCTAAATAAACCCTACCCATGCAAGAATTGTTTCAAATCATACAAGAACAAAAAAGATCTAGGGTTCCACTTAAGGAATGAGTGTGGAGTGGAACCAAATTTTCAGTGCAGGTTTTGTCCACACAGAAGTTGTCGTAAGGCAAACGTTAAAAAACATGAAATAAGGAAACATTCTTTTGTTTACACCGCTAAGTAACATTTAAACGTAATTCATGATGACATTAGTAATAAAATAAAATGCACTAAAATCTGAGATTTCTTATAATTGTCCTGACCCTAAGTCACTTTTGAATTTTTGCGTACCGTAATGAAACTTAGAACGTGTATTATTTTACGAAGTGTTGCTCGTCCCGAGCCCAGTGCAGAACAAAGATACAGGGTGTTTTATTTTTAACTGCATCTATCTCAATAAATTTCTGTATAAAATTCAAATGTAAAGCTAGAGCACTGAAACTTGGCACCGATAATAAAGACATGTACGCTTTTATTTTAAGTGATTAAAAAATTATATTGCTTTATTTTGTTCCAAGAAATATTTTTTTTTTGAGAAATTTATGGTGTGGGTGTTGAGAAGAAAAAAAAAATTCAGGCGCTTAGTTATCCAAAATAAGGTGTTAAAATTTAATGTGGGCATAAACAAGTGATTTCTTTTTAAAATAAAAATTGCTGGACGGGTCGGAGTAGAGACGGGTTGTATTTAATAATTCTAAATTAAAAAAATCTATAAAGATGTAAAAGTATGTGGATTTCTTAGACATAAGGTTATTTTCAAAAAATATATACCAAATAAAGGATACTTAGCTTTTATTTATATTTTACGAAAAGAAAATAAAAATTAGTTTAAACTGTTAAAAATACAGGCTGTTTTTGAAAATAAGTAAAACTTTTATGATCACTATGGAAAACTCTAAATCAGCACTTTACAACAATACTAGTACAGCTTTTATTTTATTAAATCAAAATTTTTATACAGAGTGTTAAAATGTAACTAGATAATAAAGTTTTTTGTAATGTTTTAGTTTAGTGCTGAAAATTCAAAAAATTAGATATGTCAAATAAACATCTCATTGCAATCACTATGTTCTCCTTTATAAACCATTTATCGGACTCTATTTTTGTATTAAGTGCTACATCATTACCATTTTCTGAACGTATATGCTGGGCCACAATAACTTTGCTGTCGTTTTTACTGTTTTCTTTACATTATTAATTGTAGCTACTGCATTAATAAGAATTTTGCCACGAAACTTCGCATAATTTGTCGGCTTATTACAGGCTATGAAACATAAATTAAAGTTAGTGTAATTTTATAGTATGCTGAAAGATACAAGGTGATATTAAAAAAATCATGTAAAAAGTAGTAGTCTCACACTTTTGGTTATGCCGCTTATGCAGTTAAGATACCTTCTCAATTTTACTACTTGTTATAACTAGAATAATGGTTTTTACATGGTCGACATTGTTATACTTAGCTTTGTAAGAAAATACAGGGTTTCTTTTTTCAATATAATTTTTTTTATAAATATGTAAAACGTTATTCCCAGCACTTATAAAATTAGAAATTATTCAGTAGAAAGTTAAACTATTAATCATCTATGTAGCTGTTAGTTAGAGACTTTAAAACATACAGGGTATTCAAATTAAAGTCGGTAATATTGTTAATTTTGTTATTATTAAAAGAACAAAAATTTATTCATGAAATACAGTCATTTTAATTGTATAATTTTTTTTTACATAATGTGCATTATCATTATTTCTCAAATATCTATTCAATTATCACTTCTGACAACCAAACAGGATGCAATTATGTAATTTTATTAAAAGTGTATGCTTTGGTACTTAAGAATTGGTAGATTATGTTAAAAATTAAAAATTCTAGAAATTTGATTCCACTTTTACTTTTACCACACTACACTAAGTTATCAAATTTTATTAAGTTAGGCTTGGTCCGGTACTTTTAATATTCCCTGGCAGATTAAGGTGTCAGTTTTTGACATATCATGTGAACAGATTGACTTATTGAACCGAACCGAACCGAACTCACACGACCACTTTAGACGAAATAAGATTTTAACAATTTACCCTCCTACGTTTTGTTTTTTTGAATGTATAGCTATAAAGTTAAAAAACCAAAAATTGTACGCGAAACTAGTTTTATATTTAATTTATCAATTTTTCCTGTTCCACCTCAAGAACGCCCCTGTATCTTAACCCTGCACTGGGTTCCATCGGAGCACCATTTCTAAAATGGCATCTCTAGGTGTCTGCTATCTCTGTGCCAAATTTCGTCACGGTACGCGAAAATGCAGACAAGCCCCTAAATTTCAGTCTTAGGCCCCGAACTATAAGTAATCCTATGAAAAATCTTGACGATCAAAGAAAAAATATTATTCTTGATGTTTTTCGTTCCGTTCGTGCTAAAATTGTTTTTTGGAAAACATTATATAAATAAGGCCAATGAAAAGCCTTTGTCACTAGTGTTTCGTTCCAGCAGCTTCCTGGGCACACTCACCTTCATCTGCCTATTAAATTTTTCTGTGGTCTCATACTTAAAAACTTGATAATTGATGATATTACTAAAATTTACCAAAATCCAAGATTTTTTATATAACAAACTTCTGCATAACTAGTATAGTATTTACTAAGATCTTAATTCTTGTTGCTAAAGAACACAGTTTAGTTACAAGCCATAGACCTAGCGCTTAAATAAAGCAATTTTATAATATCTATAAATCAATTATGGTTGGGCAGAATTTCCGAAGTTGTGGTGAGTTTGATATAAATTGGTACGATTAATAAACTTATGAAGACATTTACAAAAATCATATTTTTTTTTCCGGCGACGTAATATATGCGGCGTCGCGACGCTTTCAAATGTGACGTGACATTGATCCAGATTTTCTGAAATAACTTAATAACTACATTAGATAGGACAAAAACAACATGGGACAGCATTTTGTTACCTACCTAGGCCTAAAAATATATAACAAGATTCCTATGGATATAAGGTTAATAAAAAACAAAAAACATTTTAAGCTAGCGTTAAAAACATTTTTCTCAAAAAATCCGCATACAATCCTTAATGTATACTAATCCCACTATTAACTTTTATTCGTCATGGTCGTTAATTTTTTGTATTTTAAAATTTACAATTTTTTTCTTAGATTTTTAGGTTTTTTTTTATTATGATTTTACCTTATTGATCTGAATAATAAGTATTGATGAATAAATATTTATGTAGGCGCGCAACAAGCACATACAGGTATTCCATACCTAGGTGCTTGCTCAAAAGAACCATATAGTGACAAAATTTGTATTTTAGCTACTAGAAACAAACATATTGTAAATTTATAAAAAACTTTGAATAAAATTGAAATTGAAATTGAAATTGAAAATTGAGTTCTAATTTCACTTTTAGGCAGACAATGAGTGTGCCTTTCTAACAAGGTAGGTATTACACTTTAGAAGCGTGATTAAGTTCCATTAAATAAAAATTGTTAAATTTAGTTTTTATCAAAATTTACATTTTTGTATTTTTCCTTAATTTTGGTTTATCTGAAGCGGTTAAGTGGTTTTAGGGGTGATTTTGGGTTTGGTTGCGAACTAAGGTTCCTTTTGAGTCTACCTATAAGAATATGTTATAACTTAGATTTTTCATTAGCAGGAAATGACGCAAAAAATTTTTGAATTTGGTTAAGTCAGTTTTTTTATAAAATCCATGGATTTCGCTCATAACAAATACATTTTTTTACTACACTTTATTTTGAACTATTTTTTCTTAAGTTTTTATTATTATGTTTTAGAATTTAAAGAAAATTTTAAAAAATATATTGCAATTCAAAAAAAATAGTCAGGGAGTTTGGGAATTTAATCCAAACATAAGAAATGATACTTTAAAAATCCTTGAATTTTGAGTCAATTTTGGCACCTCTTCATTCATGTCCATGGGATTTTTATATTTCCCGGGTGATTTTGTTCCTCCAAAAGAATTTACTTTCCCAAGGAACAAGCTTTCAAAATGTGTGTAAATCTCCAAAAACCATATTGAAGTTTTCATGCCATTTGCCCCCAAAAATAGCTATTTTTAGAATCTATGAAATCCCATAAAAAGCAAGTCATTACTGTTATTTACTTGCTATAGATCTATGACTTGAACTTAACTATAGAAATTTGTGTACTTCCATTATATAAAGCATTCATTTATTTTTTTAATTAGTGGGGGTGCTGACCACATACTATCATCCAGTTTATTAAAATATCGGGCGAAGCAAAAAAAAACCGAAAAAAAAAACGGAATTTTTTTTTCGTTATAACTCTTGAACTATGCTACAGATTTTATTGAAAAAAGCTGATGAATGCAGGAAATGAATCAGGATTTTAAAAATAGATAATTTATTCGCAATCTTGAAATTACAAGATGGAGCACAAAATCATGCTAAACCCTTTAAATTTGCTTGTTGTAAGTGTAAGTGTAAACTTCTTTAGGCGCATTTAGCAGTTTTTGTGGGTAGTGAATTGAACTGAGCCGTCAAGCTCGGCTATGTAACGCTCATTCGGGTGAAGTCGGCTCGAGGTGACTAACTGCGAGAGGAACATTCAGCGAGCGATATGATGATGCAGATGAAGGCCAGTATTATTAATTTCGCCTTGTTGAAGTTTACACTTCTGCCGTGTGGTCTTAAGCACACACACTTTTTTTTATTTTTATGTTCCAGATCTTTTTTTAGTTTTTTTTTTAATTTATAAAAACATCCTATTTCTGCCACGCACGGACGAGGTACGCATTACTAAAATCAGTTGGATTGTTCCAAAAAAATTAATTTTTGTTTTAACCTTTATTGTATAGATTTCAATTCTGTCTCCATTCATTTCCTAATAAATTAGTTATTACTAAACCGCTTTTCCTCAAAAAAAGGAACAATCAGGCAAAAATTGATTGCGCTTTAAACGTCCCTATCGAAATTTATCACCTTCTTAAAATTCAAGATGGCGGTCAGAATCAAACTTAACCTTTCAAAGAGGTTGGTTTATTCTTATATTTCGAAAAACTGTTCGTTTTTTGTTAATTCGTTAAAAAGCTCTTTATCCGCCACACAGAACAAAACTTAATCATTAAAATTGGCTTAGCAGTTTCGGAAATATTATTTTTATTTTAACCATTGATAGAGCAAAGATGTTTCACAAACTATACGATTACGTAATTCTGTCTGCATTTCCTCACAAATTCATTGAAACTAAACCGATTTCATTTAAATGAAAAGTATCATAGTAAGAATCGATTGCTCTTTGAGCATCACCATAGCAACTTTCGTTAATTTTTGTCAATACGTAAAGGCAGCCTTGTTGGTTTTTGCTTATTTCCATTGTGAATTTTGTGTTTATAATAGAATTAGTGACCTGGTGCTTTTGCAGGTAGGCATTTATCTATTATTTTTGTAATATTCCACTTATGGTTAACTATTAACTATTCACACTATCCTGTTTGTATTTTTGTTCTTTTCAAGTATTACATCAACTCAAAAACCACTTTTCTGCGTTTGTTTGAAAACCCCTATCCCGGTACAGGCTTTCAGTTATTTTAAGTGGGGAAAAAAGTAATAATATTTATGCTAAATTTTATATACAATGTATTTATTTCAGTGCCAAAAGAGTGTATCGTTTTTTTAAAGGAGGGCCATTCAGAACATGCACTGCAAGAACAACAAATTCTCTTCGGAAACCAATTTATATCAATTGTAGGTAATTTTTAATAACTAAGGTTACTTGACTAAAATTAAATCCAGACAAAAAATGGCAAAAAATGACGTCCACTTGAAGAAGGTTTTAGACAGTAGATAACTCTTTATTGTTTCTATAATAAAACTTATAAAATTACTGAATTGGATTAAATAGAATTATTGATAAATCACAGTTAAGTTATATTTTTGCTTTTTAGTGGGTTTTTGAATTTAAATATATATTTTTTAAATTGTATTAGGCTTTATTTTATTCCCCTTTTTTATAATTAGGTAAGGATTTTTTGATAATTTTTTTGCTTTGATTTTGTTAAATAACTTGACATTATTGGAAAACTAATCTATGTCCAACTTATATTAATACCACTGCTTTTGGGCAATGGCGCATGATGCGATTTAGTATTTTAACATTTTTTACGGCTTCCATCCAAGGTCATGAATAAGTAAATCCAACAGTGCTTGACTCTACTCTGTAACCAGCAAGCAAGAGTGACATTTTGTTATTAACATTGATAGTTTTTTAGAGGATATCTTCGACCGTGAAGACTCAACATACCTACAGACCTGCGAGGCGATACATTGCATGGGAGAAATATGGAGCACATGCCATGTTTGCTTTAAATTACTATGCTACAAGCATTTTCTGGAAAACAACGATTCCTGTAAATCTCATACCAGGCAGGAAAGCAAACCAGAGGATTTCAATTTAGACGGCGAGAGCAAAGAAAGTACGACTATATTTAAAAAATCCAGAGTCAACAAGTTTAAGCTAGCAAAGGAATTAAGGAATATGGGAAAAGAATATGTTAGTCCAAAAACAGGTACCACTGTTGCAGCACGGGAGCTGAAAGAAAGATGCAACAGCAATTACTGTAAGAAACAGAAACGTCAGTGTTCTTTAATTAGTGAAGAACAAAGAGTAGACATATTTAAAATGTTTTCGAACGTGGGTAATTTACAAGGTCAACGCGAATTTATTGCACGCCATGTTGAAGTTATTAACACAACGCAAAAAACTTCCAAAAAAGATCAATCCCGACGAGAAAAAACCCGCAAATATTTTTTGACAGCTAACCGACAGAAGTACCGAGTATGTAAAACGTTATTTTTGCATACACTGGGAGTATCGGAAAAAATGGTAAGAACTGCCCTGGCAAAAATTACTCCGAGTGGGGTACTAGAACCGGAACGAAGAGGTGGCAGACAGTCAACCAAAGTTATTGAAAGAGATAGAAGCATTCGAGCTGCTATTTTAAATCATATTCAAAGATTCCCGAAAGTAGAAGCTCACTATTGCTGTGCCAGTTCTAGCAGGGAATATCTTCACGCTGAATTAACCGTATCAAAAATGCATAAGATGCTTCTTGAAGAATTAGATCCGAACGATGAGAAACCTTCACTTGACTTGTATCGAAAGGTGTTTAAATCTTTGAATTTGTCTTTTCATAGGCCTAAAAAGGAACAATGTTCCTTACAAGAAACATGTAGCAATAAAGACTGACGTAAGAACAATAAAGCAAGAAATTAAAAAGATTGCTTTGACTTATAATACAATTTCTTGCGCAAGTTTTGACCTTCAGCTAGTAATTTATTTGCCACAGTTCAAAGAAAATGCTCTGTTTTACAGAAGGCGACTAACAAATTTTAACTTTACGTTGTACCACATTGTTTTAAAAGAATGTCACTGTTTTATCTGGAGCGAGCTATGTAGCCAAAGAGGAGCATCAGAAATTAGTTCTTGTATTTATCAATACGGTTGTGAAAACCGTGTCAATGGCTTTGTTTTCAGACGGATGCAGTGGCCAAAAAAAAACTTCGTTTCTGCCACAATGCTTTTGTATACGGTAACCAATTCTACGAATATACAAGAAATTTCATTGTATTTCTTATAATTATTTCACGGCCAGAATATCAACTACGCTGTTAAGTACGGGGAATCTTTTTATTCCATCGCAGCTATACCCCATCAAATATTTAGCTCACCACAAGCAACCCTACTTGGTACATCCTCTGCAGTACACAGATTTTATAGGTTTTAAAAAGTTGTTTCAAGAACTAAGAGTTTTATGTATCAGAACTTCTGAGACAGGAGAATCGATTAAATGGCATGATTATGGAAATAAAGTAAGTAAAATTGAACCACTTATAATATTTTATAAAACGAGTCACTTTGATGAAAGCTATCAAAAATTAAAACTTAGAAGACAAAAAGTTGACTTCAAAAATTGCACGGTTGAAACACTAAATGAACAACCAAAAAAAGGAGAAGTATTTAGATTTAAAGTCACTGTGTGAAGAGGACACACCTGTAATTTGAGTAAAAGAATTAAAACAAAATATATTTAAATATTCCACACCATGAATAGAAGAAAAACCCCCTTTTGGATATCAGTAAATTCTCTGAGTTTTAGATTTTTCAAAACATTACCTATTGGAAGAAAATTTTTTATTACATTGAGTTACGTTTAGTTAGATTATAAACTTAGATTTCTTGACAGGTACTGCTATTTCACCAAATATAACATTGTAGTAAACCAGAGGTTTATCTCCTTTTTTCCTTACATAATTTTATTTTTCAATTTCACAAAAAGGCGTATGTAGTTTTTCCGTCCTTGCTTCCTATTCGGATACTTTTTTTAGTGTAGGTCGCTTAAGGAGATTGTTTTTCTCACAGAATCACCTTTAACTCGGTGTGACAGTTTACTAAAGGTAAAGAAACATTTTTTCTTAGTTTGGCTGCTGCGAATTCGCATCGCTCAGTATAATACTGGGGCCCCATTTTGCAGCTTTTGCTTTTTTGTTGGGAAACAAAGAAATAAAGCTATGCCGGACTAGACAGCGCTCAGGGTGTGGGATGCTTACTGAGTACTTTTCTAAAAACGACAGCGCCACTGTATTTGAGGGTGTCATTTACTTGGTATTATAATGGTAAGAGACAGAAAGCCATTTCGTGAGCGGTTTTTCGATGTTCATAAATAAAATAGGTACAGATAAGTAAGGAAAAGTAGGGTTAGAAAACCTATTGTTAAGAAAAATTAATTAAAATATTTTCTGTGTTTAGTCTGTCCACCAATAGGTATTGTGAAAGTAAACCACTATTTAGAAACTTTAGAAACTGATGATGTACTTTTCCTAGAAAGATTACAGCCTATTATTAGCAAAAAATAAAAACTATTATTTCTTTTATGAAAGAATCACCTTTCATGGTTTGAAAATCTAATGACAGGTTCAAACAGTAGCACCTGTTATGCAAAAATAAAAGGTAATTTCTTAATATTGCCTTATGCATATTTAAGGCAAATATGGGTCATAAAAAAAAATAGAGTTTGATCTTTTGGCACAACCAATTTAAAAAAAAAAAAGAATGTAGGGTATATACAAGGTGAACCTAAAACGGACATAAAAATACATGGGGTTTAATTTGTCGACAAACCAGGGCCACATATAAATATATATAAACAAAAAGCAATGTTATGCCAATCGATTTACAAAAAAAACTAATATCACCACACTAAGTAGCAGGGGAGTGTTAAAAATATTAAAATATATCAAGGAAATATTTCCTTACTTTGAGTAATAATTTGACAGGGGAGTGGCGCACATTTTATTTATTGCTAGCTAAACAGATTTATCTAAATTAGGGAAACTGCCTCTTATGTATATCAAAATTTATGAATTTGCTCGTATAAAATAGATCAGCAGGCACGTCTTATGGACAAAAAATTATCAAATTTTATAGGTACGTCACATGGACAAATAAATATCAAATTATAAAGATAATTTTATCCCAGATAAATATTGAAAAGAAAGTAAATAGATACGGTAAAATTAGAACTCCGTAGAATCAACACTGAATCAAAATCTAAAAATCCACGACCAGACATCAAAGATAAAAGGAATATACAGGCCTTAACATTCTGCACATTTAGCTTCGTCACAATGCGAAAGGTTTCCAACATTTTTGAGGAGGTATTACAATCGCTCTCCTGCAGGTCCCCTTCTAACATCGCACGTGCTGGGTCGCCTCAAAATAGGTCACATGGCCTCTTTGAGAGGTAGGCATACCGGAGGAGTTAGATATGAGGGATGTGGAGGCAAGAATCGGGTGCTCATTTTTTTTATCAAATCATTTGTGATAATTTTACAGGCACAAAATACAAAATAGTAGTAGGTAGGATAAAATATTCTATCAATAAAAAAACCTGTATTCAGGGTTTCATAATCACAAAAATATTCTTCTCCACCTCTGTGGCACAATAATGTCGCTAATTTTATGGCAACGTTCTTTAAAAAACAGCTTGAAGTTATAGATAGTCAGGCAAAAGAAAATATCTCGCCCGGCCAAGCCTGGGAAAAATGTCGGACAGAAATAAGGTTCCCTCTCTGCTTGAAGTGTGGAAAAAAAGACGATGGAGGAAATCAAAATCCATCAAACAAATTGTCACAGCACTCAGGGTCGATAAGGTGACCAACCGTCCATTTTTCCGTGTGGATGATGACGAAACGACCAGTTGTGTCGCAAAAATGTAACTTACCCACTTACGTGATCAGCAACAACGATGAACTGCGAACAGCCTCCTAATTGACCAAACACAAAACAGATAACTTCTGTCTCAAGCATTGACTTCTATACCCTACGGGTAGACCCGGCATGGGCCAAAATTGCCATTATATCAAGCTTTTATCGCAATTGACCAAATACAAGTAAGAATTTAATGAGCAAAATAGGGATGAAAATAGAATTTTAGTTTGGTGAGTCCGGAAACATGCAACATCGCAAAAATATTCTATTTGCTTGTCTTGGATAAAAAAGGGCAGTGGCGGCGCAAAATAAAAATTTTGAATTCCACTAGAATTTTTTTATTAACAATTTTCTGTTTGAATAATAAATAATTCATGAATACTTACTTGTGTGTGTTTACAAAATTCTCTTCAGTAAAAAAAAAGAGTAAAAAGAATTTCTAAGCATGCTAAGTGCAGTGGATGTATTAAAATTATTGTTTTCATCTTTGAACTTTACAAATGTTGTACCTTCCAGGTAAAATATTTTCTTTCTTTGAACAAGGGTCTTCTTCAACTCTTCTTTTCTTGGGTGGACTACAAGTTATGCTCGAGTCAGATGAAATTTCGGACCTAAAAATTTCAATTCGGAATGGGACAACCGGGCGCCGGGCCAACTCGGCGCCGCCAACAGGGCGCCACGCCGGGCCTAATGGGCGCCGGGCCAACTCAGCGCCGGACTATTTTTTTTTCGATAAAATGTGCAGATAAAAACAAAATAAATATGTTATTTATACAAAACTTTCAACATCTATTAAGTCGAGTGTTGAAATTTGGTAGGTGTAGTGTTCTGCGACTTGAAACACCGCCAAGTTCCATATTCGACACATATCGATGCATAAATAAGAAAGTTCGCCATTTTGGATGCGCCATTTTAATTTTTTTAAGTTTGTTTTTCATCTGCACATTTTATCAAGAAAAAATATTTTAGTCCGGCGCCCAGTTGGCTCGGCGTCAAGTTGGCCCGGCGCCCAGTTGGCCTGCCGCCCAGTTGGTGACGCCGAGTTGGCGGCGCCCAGTTGTCCTAGACTGCAACACTTTTCAGGGGTCTGGTACGTTTTACCACCTTTCTTAAAACTACGAAGTTTTTTGAAAAATGATAATTTTAGACCATTTTATAGCGATTTCTAAAAAAAAAATTGCGGACTATCGTTGATTTTGTTAAAAAAATTGAAATTGAAACATTCTTAAAACCCCATTAAAACCCATACAAATTGCTACAAAAGAAGCATTTTCTCATTTCAAACTGAAACAAAACGGTCCCTGACGTCTATCAGCTGTCAACAAAAACTTGAAATAACTAAGGTCACTGATCGAAATCGGGTCAGTTTTTTTGGTCCTTTTATGAAAATGCACAATTTTTAAAAAAGCATGAAATTCAAAACAAAATCAAGAAAATTATGATTCCTACATTTTTACAAATAAAAATTAGTTTAATTGAACATTATATCAATTTTTATTCCTTAAAACACTAAAAATTAATAATTATTTACTTTTTTAAAATTTATCGAAGGTCTAACTGAACAAAAGCAAACTGAACCCATCCGTATCGAAATGAACCAAATCAAACCGAATCTAACGGTTCGGTTTGGTTCGGCTCGATTTGCTTAAACTGAACCGAACCTAACCGAATATAGCTAAACCTAACCTAAACAATCCTAGCGGAACCTAACCGAACATACTCAAACTGAACCAACCTAACCCAACCTAACCCAACCTAACCCAACCTAACCCAACCTAACCCAACCTAACCCAACCTAACCCAACCTAACCCAACCTAACCCAACCTAACCCAACCTAACCCAACCTAACCCAACCTAACCCAACCTAACCCAACCTAACCCAACCTAACCCAACCTAACCCAACCTAACCCAACCTAACCCAACCTAACCCAACCTAACCCAACCTAACCCAACCTAACCCAACCTAACCCAACCTAACCCAACCTAACCCAACCTAATCCAACCTAACCCAACCTAACCCATCTAACCCAACCTAACCCAACCTAACCCAACCTAACCCAACCTAACCCAACCTAACCCAACCTAACCCAACCTAACCCAACCTAACCCAACCTAACCCAACCTAACCCAACCTAACCCAACCTAACCCAACCTAACCCAACCCAGCCCAACCCAACCCAACCTAACCCAACCTAACCCAACCTAACCCAACCTAACCCAACCTAACCCAACCTAACCCAACCTAACCCAACCTAACCCAACCTAACCCAACCTAACCAAACCTAACCTACCTATTGTTAATAAATATAGTAAAAGTTGTTAGGTTTATGTCCAGGGGGTAACCATTGTCCATAATCGTCGGAAATCGAGTTAGGATTAGTGTATGCGACCATAAACATTGAGTGGCGAGTGAGTGTTTGGTCTTCAATTTTTTTAGGGAAATTTTTCAAAATCTTTTTTTGCGCACTCTGGGCACCCTAATAAACCGTAATCTGGTCACCCTAATCCATCGCAATCAAAGAAAATGGGTAATCGAAGTGTCACAAATTTTTTGTTGGTTTCTATTCTTCTTTTATATTATGTAGGACAAAATTATTAATTAAACTAAGTGACCTTATTAAGTAAGACAGCATGATAGTCAAATGACATTAGAAGGACATAAACATATGATACCGGCCTGTAGACCGGTCGCGGTGGTCATATAATAATAAATATATACTTTCGCGATGAAAGACCAAAATTTAACTTAAAATTACTGTAAAGTCCGCAAAAAACATTAAATTTATCGAAATTTATAAAAACATAGATCAGTGTGTGTAACAATTCATCAAGATGTATGAAACTCGACCGTGACATGTCAAAAGTTTGGTTCGAAAAAACAAAAACAACTGGATAAAAATCGGTATGTAAGCATTTAAAAAGAAATCATTTTTAAGAAAATCAAATACTTTTTGTTAATTTTCATGCAATGCAAAAAAAAGTGCGGGGAAGTGACACTTTCTGAATCAAAATGTGTGAGGGTAAAATCGCACAGTCGCAGAAAAAACTATCTATCGTGACGCTACTGAACTTTCTCGTGTTTTAGGAAAAACTATCCGTCAAGACGACTTACCCATGAAATGTTGTTTTTTATGGATTTTTTTTCTTCTTTTGCACAAAAAACAATTTTGGACCATGTTTAAACTCAAATAGTTACTTCTAAACTTGTTTTTAAACGTTTTAAGATTTCTTTTTGTAATATTCCCGCACAAAATTAAAAAAAAATCATTTCCGTACTTAGACAACATTGTCTATCAGTTTTCCCTGTATACACGGACTAACAGGTAGAATCACTCAAAATACGGCAGGTGGATTAAAGGTAGCCAGCTGCTTTTCTGTGACACTTATGCCATCAGTGTGAAAGAGATAAAAGTACCCTTATATTATCTAGGGTATTATTAGCATGCAAAATCACCCTATCTTTGTCCGTTTCACATGTTCAATAATGTCTATCTCTGTTTTTATTGTAAAAGAAATACCCGACCATAGGAACCAAATTGGATAGGGTCAATAAAAAATACCTTGTCTTTCCGTCTCTAACGCCCTTTTAGGGCGTTATACAACTCAATGGTCTCAAGTAATATTTTAACCCAACACTATTTGTTTACAAAAATGATTTTGTTTACTTTTTCGGTAAATGTTGTAGCTAAAGTATAATAGGGGTATTGAATAAGGCATTTATAATACATATATGTTTATTTTATATTAGACGGTTTCAGTGATAGGCAGAAACCTAATCTCTTTTTTCTAGACTATATTTTTAAGTTTCGTTTTTTTAATAGGTATGCAGTAGCGCGTAAATACGTATAAAATGTCGTGGCGAATAATTAGTGACTAGGGAATGAGAAGTACAAGCTTTCAAATGTATTAACTGCGACAGGTCCTACAAACATAAACAGCATCTACCTAACACTTTGAGCTTTATGTGTACCATTTTTGGTACACAAAAAGCTATTCAAATGGACCGTGTGACCATTTTAGGTACACGGATTATTGATCGATATTTAAGGTTTGCCAAAGCGGGGCTCATGGATTGCATTAATTCTTATGAATAGGTTTGTTGGTCTGGTCCGTACGTTAATGCAATGAGTACATGACCCACATAGAGTGGCAGCCGGCGAGCTTTGCAACATTGAGGGGCAGATGGCGCTAAAATAAATTCGTCTGGTACGCAATATTCAGAGACAAGTACTATTATCTAATGGCATTTATATCATAGAGATGAACCTCGGAACTCGTACATGCAACTAAATCCACAAAAGACCACGGTTCGGTCCGCTTTGCAGACCAGAAGACTCTCCCGTGCTAAGCTCTGAGAAGTATTACAGGCACCTTAAACTGTGCGGCCAAACCTTTTGATTAGTTCTTAGGTTTGACATAGATGGCGCTCTTAACAAAATATTGATTTGTTTTTTGGAATCAATACTTAGGTTTTTACAAAAAGAGCCAAGATTTCCATACCAAGCAAGAAGGTTGCAGTTGTAAATTAACATAACCAATTTGGATAATATATGCTAATTACAGTTGCGACTTTCTTACAGAGTACTTAAAGACAAAATTAAAGATTTAAAAAATTAAAGAACTTTAATTTTGCCTGTTTCTTGGTCCTTTTTATAGTCTGATTTTCCTTTATGGTGTTTTTGACAACTTTTACTAATTTCATCGTGTCAGACTACTTATTGATAAACTGAACTGTAAAAGTTGTCAATGTCTCATAAAGGAAATAAGTGACTAATTAATCCTTTTATCTAAACTTACTTAATTTTTTAAATAAAAGGAGTACAAAAAGGATTGAAACTGGGTAAAACATTTATTAATACAATTTACAAAATATACATGAATCTCAATGACACTTACTTATTAATTAAGTAAGAGTATTTGTTACAATAGTTAAATATTTTTACACATATATCGCACCCTCAAAAAGCTCAAAAAATTAAATTGTTGGAAAATTGCAAAAAACTTTTGCGGTTACCATAAGAAGCTGTGGTAACTTAAAACTTTAAATATATTTTTTTATTATTTTTAATTTGAATTGTGACTTTCATTGACAATGTATCGATAGTGAGTGACAAACCGCAAAAAGTAAAAATCCTAAAATTAAAATTTTGAGATGTGTCACCATTGTTCTGAGGGTAGGATATGTGTATTATAAAAATCTTGCCAGTTCGGTAACCATAACAAAATAAGGTTTGTTTATTTACCCTTTTAATTGTGTTTATAGTGACTGGAAAAATTATCAGCTATCTCTAGACGTTTTCGAAATGATGTGATTGTCCTGCTCTGGTTGGCTAATTTTTTACTGTCAGTTACCACTCTTCGATAAAGCTTTTTGGCTTTTGGTGTCAGCTGTTTCTCTCTAGTCAAATTTACTGAACTAAGAATTGAGGATCGTCGAAGCTTTTTCAATTCTGAAAAAAAATAAACATTACAATAATTAAAAACAACACACCTTTGTAGATATTTTTTTTAATATCAAATATTGTATGGATATTTTATATGGATCTCCCTTAAGGCACCACCAAACCAGCAGTTTAGGGAAAATTGTTTTGTATTAAAATATGGCAAAATTTAAATACTACTACTATCATTGGTACCTATTTTGGTAAGAATTACTTGCATTTCGCTGCTGAGGGATTATTAAAGATTCATATTTTAGAGAATTCACTGAAACACAAATAAATATTTTTTCTTTATTCATGTATTATGCAACTTGTATCAAATATTCCTAATATATATCTGTACCCCAGAGCCAGACTATGTTAAGTCCCTTTTTGCCTTTTTTTGGTTTGAACAACCTTAATACTTATTTTTTAATATATTTTTATTTGCAAATTATAAACCTCGATATGAACCAATATTAAGTCCATAGACATCGTTAGGCAAACAATGTTAAGTCAGTATTAAGGTTGTTCAAACCAAAAAAAGTCAAACATGGACTTAACATAGTCTGGCTCTGGGGTACAGATATAGGGATCATTGATACCGAGGGGTGAACAGCTAACCCAAAATGTGTACACCGATTGTGAAAATCCAGAATCTTTTGCTAAGATTGTGAAAAGATTGTGAGAAATGTGTACACCGATTGTGAGAGCTGTTCACCCCTCGATTGATACATTAATTAGCAAACTGTCACACTAAAATCATTCAAAATCATTACATATTAAGCTATATATTATAATGCAAAAAAATATTTAAAAAATGTCATCTATATTTTTATTCAAAAATATTTTTAAAACTATCCCTAGTCTCCCCTATTTTATATATTTGCCCATTTTTCTTAATTATACCTATAAACTACCTAATTATGGTTTGCAAAAATATTTACCTTCTGTTTGAACAGAATGCTTCCTAATCCTTTGAAACTTCGCAATTAGGTACAGAAATTACTAGCAGCCTAAAACTAATCCTGCTTTTAATTCACTAACCTGCATGTTTCTTCTGGATAAATGAATTCCAAGAATGCCCAAGCTGTAACCACTTTATTTTTTCACAAAAAAGTCTCAAAATATCCACAAAATAAAACATATTTTTAAAAAATGGCTGTTGGGTGATCAACCTACTGATCTAACCCTTTTATATCTGATGAAGTTTGAAGTCAAGTTACTCTCTCCTTCTATATACTAAAGAAAAAGACGCAATGACACTTTTTGTTCATTGCTTTATTTTGTGATATCAAATGAATGGGAAGCATGTTAATTGTGCTGCCTACCCTTAGGGGCTCACTTGGGACTGAGAAAAAAGCCAACTGCTGCCATCTATAATAAAAATTAAAAAAAAAACAATGTACGCGGCCAGAGGTTTATTGATTAAATACTTCTGAAGGATTTCATATAGAGTTAAACTGCTTAAACGAGTCAATATATTATGACTAAATCGTACTAGTAGCCCCTAAATATTGCGGAATAGACGAATTTATTTCAGCGCCATCTGCCCCTCAATGTTGCAAAGCTCGTCGGCTGCCACTCTATATGGGTCATATACTCATTGGTTAATGTTTTTGTGACTGGTCCGGGTTTTGTGAAGAGATGGCACCACGAGGGCATTTTAAAATCTGAATTAATTTGTGCGGTCTAATACCAATCTGTGAACGTGTAGTCCAAGTCGAAAAGGATATAGTTTCTATGGGTGGGAGGCAAAGTGTTAAACCAAAATACCGATGCACATTATACCAATTAGATAGCTACCGCATGTCACACCTAAAAGGTCACAGATTAAAAAATAAACACGGTATTGTTTAAAAAAGTTAAGCCAGCAAAGCAAAAAACAAGCATAGCTTTTTATAAGTTGTGTCACTTTACAGGGCAAGTTTTTGCCGGAAACTATTTGTTCTTAATAAAGAACGGGTTACAGAAACAGATTAATTTCCGGCCTGTTTATTTTTTTGGTCCTACTTTCAATCATGTTTGCCATGGCTTGGGTTCACACTTTCTAATTTATTTTTTTGATAGTTAAATTATGTTTTGAATGTTATACTCGAAAATGAATGGCTTAGCAAAATACTGTTTCTATTCTGCAAAAAAATATATTACGTTGAAAATTTAAAATTCAGGCATTTTTTTACCTAAACCAGCGATATTCTTATCCTATTTTATTCATCTACAACTGGTTGGAAAGTGATGCGTATTATTGATAAACCTTTTCAACCAGTGCCAGTGGTAGACAAATACTTCGCCGCTCCTTAGTCAGAAGCGACTTTGGAGGGAATCCAACTTTAGTAACCATCTAATGATTTAAGAGAAGTATTTGAAAAAGCTACCGTTTTTTTTCTTACTAGGTTTTAATATCAGTATTCGTTCGATCGCAGTTCGGTACGGTTGTATTGCATCGTACCTGCATGATAGTACTAACGAGGTCAAAGTCGAAGTTTGTTTTGTTTATAATAAACCTCGCGCGCGAAAAATCTGTGTTAAAAATCTATAAACAATGTTTATTATAAATAATATATCATGTTTAAAAGCAAAAAAAGTGTACCATCACCTGTGAAGCTTGTTTTAAAAATTAGCGAAAAGCCCAAACAAAATCAAGAAAAAATGGATAATGCCGAATTATTTCAGGATAGCCATGCTAGAACACAAAATGAAGAAGTTTTATATAGCGAATGGAAAAAATCCCAAAACGAAAAAGATTCACTTAGTGTACAAGTGGATTATCTCCGAAGTCAACTGGAAAGTATGCAAAGAAAATTTGCAGATTTAGAGACAAAAGTCACTAAAAAAGAAGAGTCGGACATGGACTACATTACTGATGAGGACGATCTGGCAAGAGAAAATGAGTGGATCAGACAAAAAGGAAAAGGTTGGAAAAAACATCGAATGGATACTTCACTCTCACCACCACAACAAAACTCGGGCACTGGAGAGCCCTCCAATAAAACACAAAATGAAGAACCCCCTACTAGGGTTAAAAAAGCTCCATTACCTCCACCGATTATGGTAAATGGCGTAAATAATTTTAATGATATTTATGAAAAATTAAATATCATACAAGGAGTTAAAATAAAAGTTTTAAATAACGAAAATATTAAAATAAATGTACAAGACGCAGACAGCTATCGGCTGGTTACTAAAATGCTTAATGAAATAAAGCATCAATGGCACTCATACGAAAACAAACAAATAAGGCCAATTAGAGTAATAGCGAATAGGCTACACTTCTCATGTGACCCACAAAAAATTGTAGCTGATCTACAAAAACAAGGTTTTAAGGCACTGGAGGCCAGCAACAAACTTAAATGAAGAACAAGACAACCTCGTAACATGTTTATGCTCACATTTAGTCACGATGAAGATATCAACAAAATTTTTGAAATTTTCAGTATCCTTGGGATTGAAGTGGAAATAAAAGCACTAAAAACCTCAAAATTAGTCCCTAAATGCAAAAGATGTCAATCTTATGGACACACGCAAAAATATTGCGCTAAAGAACCACGTTGCGTAAAATGCACGGGGAAACATCTTACTGTAGAATGCCCCAAACCAAAAGAATCTGAGCCAAAATGCATCCACTGTGGAGGCAAGCAACTACAGAGGATGCCTTGTTGCTAAAGAAATACAAAAATTGAAAAATAAACCTAAGAAACCGAATCTTATACCAAACGTGACTACAAATAGACAAAACCAACAGACAAGAAACACAGTCACACAAAACTCTGTGACAAGGACATACAGCCAAGTAGCAGCAACAGCTCCTATACCTGATATTAATATCAGTTGTCAAAATACTATGGATCAAACACTACAATTAATTTTGGAGAAATTGAACAAACTTGATGAGCGATTAACTAAACTAGAAAGTAGCAATAACAGAGCTACCAATATGCCTCAAATTGGTCAGTAATCTTAGAATCCTAGCTTGGAATGCCAATGGTCTCTTGCAACATCAGCAAGACTTGCAAGTTATTCTAGACAAAGAAAAAATTGATGTCTGTCTTGTGTCCGAAACGCATTTCACTAACCAGTCTCACATTAAATTTAAAGGTTATAAAGTGTATCATACAACTCACCCTAGCAATACTGCACATGGGGGAAGTGCTGTAATAATTAAAGAAAATATATCACACTATGAGGAGATGGGATATAAAACCATAGAGATTCAAGCTACATTAGTAAGTGTAAAAACCAAAACATATACATTATTCAAGTGCTGTCTATATACCACCAAGGCACTTACTAAAGAAAAATCAATATCTTAATTTTCTCAGAAAATTAGGAAACTGTTTTATAATTGGAGGTGACTTTAATGCAAAAAATACCTACTGGGGATCTATACTGACGAACTCTAAAGGAAAAGAACTTTTGCAAGCTATTAGTGAATATCAATGTGAGCCGATATCAACTGGTAAGCCCACATACTATCCAACAGATCCAGGAAAAATTCCAGATCTAATTGATTTTTCTATAGTAAAAAATATATCGTTAAGTTTTGTAGATATAGAAGAAAGTTTTGATTTACACTCAGATCATTCACCTATTATTCTAACTCTTAGTAAAAACATAATAAAGAAAGAAGCAAATATCTCACTAGTTAATAAACTGACTGACTGGATTAGTTTTAAACAAAGTCTGTCAGAAGAAATAAACCTATCAGTACCATTGCAAACGCCAGAACAAATCGATAAAGAAGTTGAATATTTTGTTACAAATATTCAACAAGCAGCTTGGGAAAACAGTCCAAAACTAAAGAGAATTTTTAAGGGAAAAAACTATCCAAAGGAAATTAGAGACCTTATATTGGAAAAAAGGAAACTAAGAAGAAAGTGGCAGCAAAGCCGTAATCCTCGGGACAAAACAAATCTCAACAATATGACGCAGCGCATTAGGCGAGAAATTCTAGTAATAAAAAATGAATCTATTAACCATTTTCTTAATGAACTTACAGATGATAAAAATACCGACTATTCCCTTTGGAAAGCCAACCAAAGATTTTAAAAGACCAATTATCCAAATTCCACCCATACGAAAATCTAACAACCAGTGGGCAAGGAGCAACGATGAAAAAGCAGATATTTTTGCAAGTCATTTAGAAAAAACATTTCAGCCCCACGAAGCACCAGATGAACACTTTTATTTAAATGAACCCCATCAAATCGAAGACCATATTAAGCTTACATCACCAAAAGAAATATTAACAGAAATCAAAAATATTAATTCGAAAAAAGCCGCAGGGTATGATCTTGTTAACCGGGTAGTCATAAAACAACTTCCCAGAAAAGCTATCGTAAAACTATGCAACCTAATTAATGCGTCTTTTAGGCTTAGGTATGTACCTAAACTGTGGAAAGTTGCAGAAGTTATCATGATTCCAAAAACGGGAAAACCACTCCATGACGTGTCATCTTACAGGCCAATATCTTTGCTGCCAATTATATCCAAGCTGTATGAAAAATTATTGCTTAAAAGAATAAAACATGGGTTTTATTATTTTAGACAAGAAATTATTCCGTCTCATCAATTTGGTTTTCGAGACAAGCATTCCACGATAGATCAAGTACACAGAATTACTAATATAATAGAAAAAGCACTAGAAGAGGAAAAAGTTTGTTCTGCAGTTTTTCTAGATGTAGCACAAGCATTTGACAGAGTGTGGCATAAAGGCCTTAATTTTAAACTAAAACGGTTTCTGCCAAAACAATATTCGGATATTTTGGAATCATACATATCTGGTAGACATTTTAGAGTAAAACAGGAAGACTCATACTCAAATTTAAGAGAAATTCAAGCAGGCGTGCCCCAGGGTAGCGTACTAGGCCCATATCTATACTTATTATTCACTTGTGATATCCCAAAGCCAGAAAATTGCCACTTAGCAACATTTGCCGATGATACTGGTTTATTGACGGTACAAAAATCTATTGAAAAATGCATAGAAAAACTTTAGGATGCAGTCACCCAAGTTCACAGTTGGATCACAAAGTGGCGAATAAAATTAAATGAAACCAAATCAATAATTATTGTTAATTGCTAATTAGTCTTACTGACTAGATTGTAATACAATAAACACAGTGTGTTTGACAAATAAAAAAAAAAGGTTTTAATATAACCCAAGGTTTGGTCAGAGCTAGGCGGGGATCAAATGAGATCAATCTTCCCTCGAAATTGTCAATAAAGTGCGTTAAAAGAGATTACTTGTCTTGCTAAGAAATCAAAATTTGCACAATAACTAAATGTTTATTGAAATTTTTTAATTCCCCCCGAAATTTTTTCCTGGGTGCACCCTGGTACAGATCACCGTTTGTTTAGTAATCCGTGCCTTAGGTGTTAAAGGATTTACAATAATCAGATGTAGTTCGAGGCCTAAGAGGGAAATTTAGGGCTACATTTTCGCGTACCGCAATGAAATTTGACACAAAGGTAGTAGACACCTAGAGATGCCATTTTAGTAGTGGTGCTCCGATGAAACCCAGTGCAGGACCCAGATACAGGGACGTACTTGAGTTGGGACAGGAAAAATTTAAAAATTAAATATGAAACTCATTTGGCGTACAGTTTTTGTTTGTTTTACCTTAAATCCAAAAAATTTACAAAAAATAATGTTGATGAAATGGTTTTTTTGAGGGGGGGGGGGCAAAAGGAAGGAGGATACATTGTTAAACTCTTATTTCATCTAAAGTGATCGTCTGGGATATCGATCGAAATCTATACGTCAAACTCTTCACATGATATGTCAAAAACTGACACCGTAATAATGTACCTCTACGCCAGAGAATATTAAAAATACCTAACCAAGCCTAACTTAATAAAATTTGATAAATTAAGTTAAAGTGGAATTACAAAGAAAAACTGCATGTCTTCTCCATTAAAGTCTTTATTGTTTCGGGTTTTATTTAGGACAAGTTTCGAGTCTAAGAAGAAGAGTAACTACATCCGAAGTAACTTTAGTGCATATTAAATAGCTTAAACAAAGATAATAAAATTATTTTGAAGGGTATCAAATAATCCCTTTCAGGTTCAATAGTGTACCCTAAAAGTGACCATACCTCCATCATTTTTATGTTTTATAAACCGATACCCCCTTAAAATGTAACATACCTTTCAAAAACCTTCAAAAGACCCTGATACCCCCAGCAAGCTAATGCGAGGGTTCAGATAGTTGCTATTACTAGTTGAAAATCCAACGAAAAAGAGGTTTCCTGAGCAGGAGTGGGAATTGGAGAATTCTGTATTTCAAAAGATTTCAAAAGAGGTCTTTTCAGAGTGATCAAATATATCTTACACATTTTTTGTTGGTTGAAGGCACTAATCAACCATCCAAAGCATACTATATCTTTTATTTATATCACTTAAGTTAACTCTATTTAAGGTTTTTAATTTTAATTTTATTTAGGTCTCCATTTTTTCGAATGATTTTTTTTAAATTTGTGCTTTTTACACCGCATTGTTGGCAAGAAGAAAAAATAAATTATTTTGAGGTTAGGACAGTATATTCCAATTCCGGGGTATGTTAACCCCGCGAAATTTGAATTCAAACCCCGACACCAGCACGCCAATGGGTAAGAGCGTCTTCATCTTGGTATATCTAAAAACTAATCATTAAATTACTAATGCTAAGGGGAAAAATATTTTACAGCTAGAGGGAAATCCAACCAAACCAAACAAATTACATTTTGTTTAAATTTTATGTCAGGAAAAATGGCAGGTAGACAAACTTAAGAAAGGCGACATCTATGCCGGCTCAAGATCATTAATCTTTTCCCTTCAACTCTAAACAATCAATAATGTGAATAAATTATTTAAAATTTTTAAATCTCTATAAGGCAAACAGTTACCTTATAAACATCTAAAAGGGAGTGGGAATCAAATGAAAACTCACATTAATTACAGCTAATGGAGGTAAACTTCAACCAGTACAGGAGTATTGAATATAGAAAAATAATAATAATGCTCCATCGATCCACGCAGCGACCCCTATGTATATATTTAATGTTGGTATTTAGTCCAGGGGATTATTGTAGGAAGTGTGAGAAAACAAGTTTGAAAGTTTACTACAAGTTGGGTTATTTAAGGAAAGTAAGCAAACGTCAGGCAATGTAGCCAATAGGAGGACATTGGAAAACTATATATTTTAATTTAAAGGGAAGAAAAGTTCTTATTTTATTAGTGCCTTCAGCCAACAAAAAATGTGGTAAGATATACTTGATCACTCTAAAAAGACAAATATTAAAATTTAAAAATTTTTTATCTTTAACGCAATTCTATATCTTTTGAATTACAGAATTCTCCACTTCCCACTCCTGCTCAGGAAACCTACTTTTCGCTGGATTTTCAACTAGTAAGAGCAACTATTTGAACCGTCGCATTAGCTTGCTGGGGGTATGAGGGTCTTTTGAAGGTTTTTAAAAGGTATGTTATATTCTAAGGGGGTATCGGTTTATAAAACATAAAAATGATGGGGGGGGGGGGTTGGTCACTTTCAGGGTACACTATTGAACCTGAAAGGGGTTATTTGATCCCCTTCAAAATAATTTTATTATCTCAGTTTAATCTATTTAATAGGCACTAAAGTTGCTTCGGATGTAGTTACACTTCTTTGTTTAACTTGTTTTAGCTGATGATGGGACTCTTTAGACTCGAAGCATGTCCTAAATAAAACCCGAAACAATAAAGACTTTAGTGGAGACCACATTCAGTTTTTATTTGTAATTTGCAAACTCCACTTTGAGAAATGGACTATTTTTTCAATTTAAAGTGGAATTTCTGAAATTTTTAAGTTTTAATATGCAGAGTTAAGTCGGCACTATTACTTACTTCGTTAATATTAGAGCTACAGGGTCGGTTAAATAGACAATGTTATGGTATTTTTTCCTCTGATTACGATGGTAATGAACGGAAAGAAGATCAAATGACGAGTAGGTGAGATGATAAAAAACCACATTTTTTAAATGGGGCACCCGGTATACAGTTAAGACTAACAACTTTCCTAATCATAGGGGATATGGGCTGTGGTATTTAAATCTATCGAAAGCTGCCTTTGTTTAGAAAATCGTTAATATTTTTTTGTATTCTTGCCATTAGAAGAAAAAGTTTAGGGACAACAAAATCTTTAAAATTTTACTTTTTACTGTAACTTATGTACGTGTTTTTCGACTTTTCTTTTGTTTCGTAAATTTTATGTCTTAGTGTAGTTAATTTTTTTTATGGCTTAGTGCACTTAAATGGTGCCAAAGAAAAAAAAATATAAATTTAACGTGTTTAAAATTTTTTATATATTGACAAAAGAAACACCCTGTATTTTCTTAAATTTACAAAACTAAGCAACGCAGTGCACACTACGTTAAAAAGACGTGCCTCTAGTTATGAAAAGTAGTAAAATTAAGAAGGTATCTTAAAGTGCATTACCGGTATGAACAAAAATTTGAGACTACTACTTTTTACTTGAGTTTTTTAATGTCACCCTGTATCTTATAGCATATTACAAAATGACGCAAGCCTAAATTTTTGTGTTATGGCCTATAATAAGTCGACAAATTGTGCCAAGTTTCATTGCAAAATTCCTATTAACGCAGTAGCTACAGTAAATAATGTAAAAAAAAAAACAGTAAAAATAACAGCAAAGTAGTTGTGGCCCAGTATATACGTTTAGAAAATGGTAATGATGTAGCGCCTAATACAAAAATAGATTCCGATATATGGTTTATAAAAAAGAATATAGTGATTTCGTTGACCTATCTAGAGTTTTTTGAATTTTCAGAAAAAACTTTATTGTGTAGTTCCTTTTAAACACTCTGTACAAAAAATTTTATTTAAGAAAATAAAAGCTATACTAGTGTTGTAATATGCTGACTTTGAGTTTTCTATAGTAATTTGCACGTCGTAAAAAAAAACTACTTAAAATGATCATAAAAATTTTACTTATTTTTAAATATCACCCTGTGGTTCGTCCCGCCTTCCTTTTTGTAAATATGTTCTTTTTACTATAATTTACCAAATTGGTTCGAATTAGGCTATTTGGTGATTCACTAGAGCATTTTCTATTTTTTGTTTATTTAGTATCAATTAACTAATTAAGTACTTAAAATTACTGGGTTATTTGCATTTGAAACTCCCGCGGTTTTAAAGGCAAATATTACAATTTGCTATAATTAATTTACTTTACATAAAATGCATTTTGAATTACTAAGGTTCCTAGTTCCTTTAATATGGACCTTCGTAATCTCATTCCCTCCTACTTATTCCCTTTTCTCCTACGCCTATGGATTAACGACGCCACTGGGCGCCATGTGGGAGAATGAACGCAGCAGCGAATACCTGCTGCAGCAACAGAGAGAACCGTTTCGCCTTCGAACGATAATACACGCGTGTTAGCGACTCTCCTATCACATGAATGTGGGTGCAAAAAATACGGTTAAACAGCGTGTCCTCCCATGAGTTCCGCTTCCTGTATAAAAATGGTAAGTGAAAATGCATTATTTTTACCTTACATACATTTGTTTATTGCTACACTAACCTAGAAGGTAAACTAGACCATTTCAGAATCCCTTGTACCAGCTTAGCCTATGACCTTATTCCCTTAAAATTACAGTCCACGCCTGACACCGTTAAATTCCAGACAAATCTCCTTTCTGGACCACCAGGGAGCCCCATTTTTGATCCTTAGCGACCCGGATTTCTGGAATCGTTTTTTTGCCTTTTTAGGTTAGTTTTTTTTTACTGGTTTCAAATGCAAGAAAAACCCTTGTTTTTCCTAAATGCCTTTTTTACTGGTTTCAAATGCAAGAAAAACCCTTGTTTTTCTTACATGCCTACTTTAGAAAACCCCTAGGTTTCTAAAATACATTTTGCGATTTTTTTTTGTGTAAAAACAAATGCAAGAAAAACCCTTGTTTTTCTTACATGCCTACTTTAGAAAACCCCTAGGTTTCTAAAATACATTTTGCGATTTTTTTTGTGTAAAAATTAAATATTTTTACCAATAAATTTAGCCTTTTCATGCGAAAAACCAAACACAGATAAAATCTGTAAACTACTATGCTTTTTTTTGTTTCGAATAAATCAAGTTTTTTCGTTTCTTTTTTGTAAAAAAAAAACCGTATGGAATTTGGGTGTTTTTTTGTTTGTCACTGGAAATAGTTTAAAATAGTGTCTGCAAAGTGCTATTATTTTAGCCGTTGTGCCTTCACATTTGTGGATTGCTATAATTATATCCAATTTGCTCGAAAAAAAATCTCCAAATTGCCATATTCATTTTTGCTTATTGCAAATTGCTATGACTATATCCGATTGCGGATGCTTTACTATATTCGTTTTTGCGTAAAAATTGCTATGAATATATCTATTTCTAATTTACTATTATAATATCTGTCTGCAAATGGCTATGATTGTATCCATTTTTTGCGTGCATAATAAATTTTGAAGGAAATTTAATTCTTAACTTGAGAATTTGTTTTCGTGTAAAGGCAGATAAATAGTTTTACCAAATTAAATGCTTTTGATTTGTAGGTATTTATTTTTAAATTTAGTACATAGTAGGTACCTACTTATTTGAATTCGCGAGGCGAAGATAAAAAAACTTATACACAAGTTTTTTTGTTATCATTAGTTTGCATCGGGTATTTTCTTTACTTTTGTGCGCTTATAGTTTGATTATTGTAATTAAACGTAGGACATTAATATTTATACAGGGTGTCCAAATTTTGATTTTTTTTTCAGTTTACCTAATTTTTGTCAATTATTTTTTGGATTTTTTTTTAAATCATGTCTAGTTCGGATAAAATTTTAAAGGCTAAAGCCTTGCGCTATAGTGCGATTTCACAGCTAAATTTGATCATTGAATCCGCGACCCTCGCAAAAAATGACCCTGCCTATCACAGCGGCTTTAAAGTCAAATTTCGGACATTGTCAAAAATCAAAAAAGATTTTGAAAAGCACCATAATACTTTGTTGACGTTGGTAGCCTCTGATGAGGATCGCTTAGTAGTAGAAAACAAAGTGTTTATGGACTTTTGCAAACGCTGTGACGAGATTTCCACTATATTTTACGAACTTTTCGAACTACCCTTTGAAGATGGAGGGCTTTTGAGCAGTACGATAAATCCCATGGGCAGTCCCTGTGCCTCCACAGACCAGCATGGTTTACTGCCTAGGATAAAAATACCTCTTTTTCAAGGGGAATTTAAGGAGTTTCCAACCTTTTTGCAAGCCTTTAATGCTACCGTGCACAATAATAGGTCGCTGGGAAACTTTGAAAAATTCAATTTGCTTTTTTCTAATTTAATGGGCCCTGCCCTGGATGTCATTTCTGACATTCCTATCCTTGCTGAAAATTATTTAAATGCCTACCACACCTTGGTGGATAGGTATACAAATAAACGATTACAAGCTTACCTTCACTGGAAGGCAATTGAAGGCTTCTCTCCTCTTACTAAAGAGAATGCTACGAATTTGAGGAATTTGCTTGATTGTTTTTCGAAAAACTTAAGTGCTTTAAAAGTCATGGGTTTTAAAACGGAGTTTTGGGATTATATTATGGCACAAATGCTCTTGGATAGGTTGGACCCAACCACGCGCAAGGCATTTGAGCAAAATTATTGCTCCAATGAGATCCCCTCTTATGATAAAATTCGTGCTTTTGTTTCTAGCCATTGCATTGCGTTGGAACAAATACAACAAACTCAAGATTACTTAAAAAATAAAGATTTGTCAATTTCAAGTCAGAAAAATCAAGCAAAGTTTCAAAATCGATCTGCTTTGTTTGCTAATACTCAGAGAGCCTCCAAAAATGCCTCCCAGTCTCCAAATGGCCAAAGTGGCTTAAATAATACTCCAAACCCTCAAAATTTTTGTTTTCTCTGTAAAAGTGGCGATCATATAATATACAGATGTCCTAATTTTTTGGCGAAAACTCCCCAGCAACGTTTTGAGATTGTTAAACA
This sequence comes from Aspidapion aeneum, assembly GCA_963576565.1. Lineage (NCBI taxonomy): Eukaryota > Metazoa > Arthropoda > Insecta > Coleoptera > Brentidae > Aspidapion > Aspidapion aeneum. The sequence goes on from OY755045.1 coordinate 59,974,731, forward strand.
ACATAAAGCGTGTGTCAACTGTTTGGCCTCAAAGCATAATTTACCCCAGCAATGCAAATCAGAAAAAAGATGTTTACATTGTGGCCAATTTCATCACAGTCTCTTACATTTTTTTCCTATTAATTCTACACCTAGTTCTGCGAGTAGCCCCTCTACTTCTGCAGTGCAACCCCCGAGGAGCCCCGTGGCTACCGAATTTAATAGAACCACTAACACCATTGTTACTGGTATGTCTTTAAATGATCGCGAAGTACTTCTCTGTACCGCTTTAATACAGATACAGGATGTTTTTCAAAATTGGCACACAGTGCGCGCCATCTGTGACTCTGGTGCTCAATCTTCATTTATATCTAAGTCATGTGCTGATAGTTTGGGCCTTCCTAAATTTAATATCGCCATGACTCTACAAAGCTTAGATCGAATGACAACTTCGGCAAAATCTGGAATTAATTGCAATATATCCTCTTTGCGTGATAATAATTTTGTTTTTAATTTTGATGCGATAATACTCGATAAAATTTGTAGTGATTTACCTCATTCCTCATTTTCGATTAAAAGTTTTCCTTTTCTCGCCAACTTAGAACTAGCTGACCCAGGCTTTAATAAAAGCGATAGAATTGATTTATTGTTGGGCGGCGATGTGTACCCTTACATTTTGCTAGACGGTCGTTTGTCTACGGGACCCAACAACCCCGTCTGCATTAATACTATTTTTGGTTGGGGAATAATGGGCAATCTTTCACTTTCACCTTCAACTACAAATCAAATTAAAACATTTTTTACTACGTCAATGAACGATTCTTTTGTCAATTTAGATAAAAATCTACAACGATTTTGGCAAATAGATGACATACCTAATGTCAAGGCCATTGACCCCGAAGATGAGTTTTGCGAAAATTATTTTTTGAAAACTACCTCAAAAAATGAGGAGGGGAGATATATTGTATCTTTACCATTTAAAGTTACTGCTCCAGATTTTGGCGACACTCGATCCATTGCCGTACGTCGTTTTTTCTCCCTTGAGAAGAAATTGCTACAAAACCCTGATTTTTATGCTGCCTACAGCTCTGTTTTACAAGATTATTTAGATAATAATCATATGCAACCGGTTTCTGCACCTTTGCCGACCGAAATTTCAAATCATTTTTATATTGCACACCATGCGGTGTTTAAAAAAGATTCTACTAGCACCCCCCTGAGGGTGGTTTTTGATGCGAGCATGCACGCCCCTGGCAAAATCTCGCTCAACAACGCTGTTTATACTGGGCCCCCTTTACAAAGGGACTTACAAAAAATTTTATTACTTTATCGTTTGCATAAATTTTGCTTTTGTTGCGACATCCGTCAAATGTACAGGATGATTTTAGTTGACCCTAGTCAAACTAATTTTCAAAGAATAGTTTGGAGGTTTGATCCTAACCAGCCTATTCAAGACTTCGAAATAAATAGAGTTTTATTCGGGGTCTCTTGTAGCCCCTTTTTGGCTATCAGAACTTTGCTGCAACTTGCTAGAGAGCATGAGGACCTTCCTCTTGCCTCAAAAATCATTGAGGAGGCAGTTTTTGTCGATGATGTGATTTCGGGAAGTGATGACTTTTTTAAGGCCACTGAGATGAAAAATCAATTAATCGAGCTACTTAGCCGAGGTGGATTCGAATTGCGTAAATGGGCGAGCAATTGTCCCGAGTTACTATCCGATCTTCCTGAGTCACACATTTCGATGAAGGCTCTTTCTCTCGATTTAGATGCTGAAAATTCAACTTTGAAAATTCTCGGTTTAAATTGGAACCCTCATACTGATGAATTTTTTTATACTTTCGACTGTTCTCTCCAAACATGCACTAAAAGAACAATTTTAGGTAATCTGGCCCGCATTTACGACCCTCTGTCTTTTTTGGCGCCAATAGTTTTAATTTTAAAATTAATTGTTCAATACTGCTGGGCAGAAGACTTAAACTGGGACGACCCTGTCAGTCCGGAAATTGTTTTTAAATGGGAAAAATTTAAAAATGAATTAAAGTTTTTGCATTCTGTTAAAATTCCTCGTCAAATAATTTTGCCTAATGCTAGTCAAATCCAGCTAGTAGGATTTTGCGATAGTTCAGAACGGGCCTATTGTGCTGTCGCTTATATTCGAATTTTTTATTCTGATGGAAACATTAAAGTTTTTTTTGTTTGTAGTAAATCTAGAGTCGCACCGTTGCGTCGTAAACTAACTTTACCAAGACTAGAGCTTTTAGGAGCTGTTTTGTTGGCTAAATTAATGGATTTTTTACTAGAAACGTTCTCGGAAAAAATTAAATTTGATAAAATTCTTGCTTTTACTGATAGCACAGTGACCTTATCTTGGATTCAGGGATCTCCTCACAAATTTAAAACATTTGTTTCTAATAGAACTGCCTATATACAAGGAAGAATTAGCCCTGAGTTTTGGCATTATGTTCCTACTGAACAAAATCCTGCTGACTGCGGTACTAGGGAAATGTATCCCTCTGATTTACAAAGATTTTATTTTTGGTTAGAAGGGCCTTCTTTTCTAAACCAACCTACAAATACTTGGGATTTTATGACAGTTACTTACGATGGGAATGCAGTTTTGGAAGAACAGCGAAAAAATATTTTTAACGTTTTTACTTGCGAACAAACAGTTGAATATTATGTAAACAACTTGTTTGAAAAATACAGTTCTCTTTTTAAAATTAAGAGAATAGTTGCTTACTTTTTGCGAGGGTTACAAAAGTTTAAAAATCCCTCATACAATTTTGCTACTGATTACCTTACAAATCAGGATTACTACAAAAGCTTACTTTTTATTTCGAAATGCGTACAATCTTTTTCTTTCCAAAAAGAAATTGAATTACTAAAAGCTAAGAAACAGCTTCCAAAAGCTTTTCAAAAATTATGTCCATTTTTGCATAATGAAAGCTACGATTTGCTTCGTGTTGGAGGCCGTTTATGCCATTCAAATTTATCATACGATAAAAAATTTCCAATTCTTTTGCCTTCTAGTGCAAAATTCACTGAATTACTGATTTTAGATTTGCATCGCAGCAATCTTCATTGTGGTATACAGACCACAACTTTTTTACTAATGCAAAACTTCTGGGTATTGTCTGCTAAAAAGGTAGTGAGAAAAGTTTTAAGTTCTTGCCATACTTGCTGGAAAACTAAACCTAACTCCCTTCAACCCCCTATGGGTAACCTACCGAAATTTAGAGTTTCCGAAGCAAAGGTGTTCGAAAATGTAGGTATAGATTTTTGTGGTCCGTTCACGATTACTCTTGGTCGGACCAGAGGTGCAAAAACCATGAAAGCATATGTCTGTTTATTTATCTGTTGCGCTGTTAAAGCCGTGCATTTAGAGTTAGTCTCTGATATGACATCAGAAGCCTTTCTGGCTGCTCTGCGCCGCTTCATAGCTAGAAGAGGACTATGCTCAAAGATCTCTTCAGACTGCGGGACCAACTTCGTGGCCTCTGAAAAATACTTGCGACAAATTTTTTCTGATTGCGTGAAGGGGGAAGGTATAGTTTGGTCTTTTAACCCACCTGCTGCTCCCCACATGGGAGGCATTTGGGAATCAAACATTAAATCTTTAAAGACTCATCTTCACAGGGTAGTTGGAAATCAAATACTCACCTATGAGGAATTAAATACGGTTTTAACCCAAGTTGAAGCCATAATGAACTCACGTCCTTTATGTGCCTTAAGCACCGATCCTACTGATCTGGCGGTCTTGACTCCTAATAATTTTTTAAATTTGAGGCCTCCAGGTACAATACCCGATCCAAACTACTGCGATATTGCGTTAAACAGGCTGTCCAGGTGGCAACTGTTGCAAAGAATGCACCGCGATTTTTGGATTCGCTGGCATCGCGAATATTTGCACACTTTGCAACAGCGAGCCAAATGGCACCAACCTCTTGCTTCCATTGATATTGGTACTATGGTACTGATCAAAGATGAAAATTCCACTCCATTGGATTGGCCCCTAGGCCGCATTGAAGACCTTATTAAAGGTTCTGATAATGTTCCACGGGTTGCTATTGTAAAGACTACTAAAGGTACCTACAAACGGCCTTTGGTAAAACTATGCGCCCTGCCTACAAATTAAACTCTCTGAAATGCCCCTGGGCATTCTCAGGGGGGTGGGAAATGGTTCGTCCCGCCTTCCTTTTTGTAAATATGTTCTTTTTACTATAATTTACCAAATTGGTTCGAATTAGGCTATTTGGTGATTCACTAGAGCATTTTCTATTTTTTGTTTATTTAGTATCAATTAACTAATTAAGTACTTAAAATTACTGGGTTATTTGCATTTGAAACTCCCGCGGTTTTAAAGGCAAATATTACAATTTGCTATAATTAATTTACTTTACATAAAATGCATTTTGAATTACTAAGGTTCCTAGTTCCTTTAATATGGACCTTCGTAATCTCATTCCCTCCTACTTATTCCCTTTTCTCCTACGCCTATGGATTAACGACGCCACTGGGCGCCATGTGGGAGAATGAACGCAGCAGCGAATACCTGCTGCAGCAACAGAGAGAACCGTTTCGCCTTCGAACGATAATACACGCGTGTTAGCGACTCTCCTACCACATGAATGTGGGTGCAAAAAATACGGTTAAACAGCGTGTCCTCCCATGAGTTCCGCTTCCTGTATAAAAATGGTAAGTGAAAATGCATTATTTTTACCTTACATACATTTGTTTATTGCTACACTAACCTAGAAGGTAAACTAGACCATTTCAGAATCCCTTGTACCAGCTTAGCCTATGACCTTATTCCCTTAAAATTACAGTCCACGCCTGACACCGTTAAATTCCAGACAAATCTCCTTTCTGGACCACCAGGGAGCCCCACCCTGTATTTTAAACAGTTCAAGCTAGCTTTTTTTTCTTTTTATTAAATATACATAAGAGCTAAGTAACTTTTATTCGGTATATATTTTTTTTACAAAATCGTTATGTCTAAGAAATCCACATACTTTTCCATCTTTTTAGATTTTTTAAATTTAGAATTAGTAAAAAAAAACACCCTGTACTTCGACTCTGTATATGACACACCCGTGCAGCAATTTTTGTTTTAAAGGGAAACAATTTGTTTATAACTACGTTAAATTTTATCGCGGTATCCTGCATAACTAAGCTCGTGTAATTTTTTGTTCTACTCAACACCCACACCATAAATTTCTCAAAAATATATATATATTTTTTTTTATTTATAGAAAATAAATCAATATATTTTTTTTATTGCTTAAAATAAAAGCGGTATAAGTTCTTATAATTAATGCCAAATTTCATTCCTCCAGCTTCGCATTTGAATTTTTTACAGAATTTTAATGAGATAGATGCAATTAAAAATAAAACAGCTGGTATCTTTGCTCTGCACTGGGTTCGGGATGAGCACCACTTAAAATATAGTGTTGTCAATCAATGTCAATCAATCGTGCCAAGTATCATAACGGTACGCAGAAATGCAGACAAAAGTGGCTTAGGCCCCGAACTAATAGTTTTGATATTTATTTATTAAAATTTTTAGGACTATATAGAGCTTTCAAGTGCGAAAATTGCAAGAAGTCATACAAGAACAAGTTTCATTTAACCAGCCATTTACGAAACGAATGTGAAGTTGAGCCAAAATTTTGTTGCACATTATGTCCATACAGGAGTTATCGAAAATCTAATTTAAACAATCATAAATATACCAAACATGGAATATGTTAAAAAATGATTCCCAGCCCAACCAATTGCTTTTTAAAGTCACTTACTTCGACACAAATACAGTAAAAATTTGAGTTTTTGTCAGTTTTTTTTTGTGACCGATTTTAAGTGTACCAATCTCACCACTAACCAGATCAGGTATTTTATTACCTTCCTAGCCCGCGCAGCAATGGCTAGAGAATGTATTATTTTCGACAATTTTTTTTTCCAGATAGCACCAAAAATGTGTTATTTGGGTGTATTTTGATCTCTTTTAGCAATATCCTCGTGATGTCTGTCTGTGTGTGTGTGTGTATGTCTGTTCGTAACACGATAGCTCCTAAATCGCTAAACCGATTGTCATAAAATTTTCAGGTAAAATAGCGTTCGACACTCTAACGAGCTGATTAGATTTTGGTCGAAATCCATTGATGCTGAATGAATGGTTTTTTTTAATGCTTTCTTTTTAACGAAGCATCGTATCAGTATATCGTTTTCAGAAAATAGTAGACTGCATTTTGCTCAATAATTTGTCTTATAAACAAAATCTTCGTAGGAGTCTTGGTTTTTGAGATATTTTCAAAAAACTGTTTTCAAGGTGTTACATGGTTAAAAGAGGGAACTTTCAGCCTCTGTATCTTAGAAACCATAGGTCGGAAGACGATGGAACACAAATAGCTATCCATCATCATTCCAGCATCAAGATTTACAACATTAATCCGACCAAAAGCCACCGCTCATAAGCTCCAGGTGGGATCCTTTGTATTTATTTTTGTGCAGAAACTTGGGAACCTTAAAGAGAAACTACAAACTGATTTTTAAGGTGCTTGTTACTCTACCAGATTTAGAGCACTTACACACACAATATAGACCAGTCAATTTACACTTTGAGAGACAAAAGATTATTAACAGGACTTTAAGCATTGGAATTTGTGGAGCGGTGAAAAACGAAGTTAAAAAAAGTAAATGCGTGAGCAGGTGCGATGTGGGTTAGGTTTGGGGGGATAAAAAGTGGCAGGGAATCGTATTAATGCGATTTCCGGCGAATGTTCAAGTCGGAGAAAAAAGTGACATATAGAAAAGTCACAGGCCATAAAAATGTCTAAAACTTTTGTAAATGTCATTTAAAACTTTAAACTAAAAAAAATATTGTCATAATATATTGTAGTTATTTTATAAGTTTTAAAATATTTTTTAAAAGTGACTATATTACTTAATTCTGCGAAAATAAATGGCTAATATTATGGCAAAAAAAATTAGGCTACCTGCCTTGCTTTTGGAATAATAATGTACATATATACATTATGACAAAAATTTTCTATCGTTGTGTATGTTATTTTTAATTTTTTTCTGAGTTTTATCGCCCCTAAAAAGTGCCCCCTAAAGCGAAACACCCTGTCACCCCCTAGTTTAGTTTTCCTGTATATTTTTATACTATATCTATAACGTGTATTTGAATAGATATCAAAATGAGATAAATACAAATGTGAGTTTCTTTTAGTTTTTTCCTTTTTTGTACATGTTTTTAAATAACGCATCACCTTTTTTTATTTCGCCAAAAAGTATATCTCAGTGGCAAAAACCTGAGTACCAGCAGAACTAGATACGATGATTTTCATTTTCATTTGAAAATTAAGTTTTTTGAGCGAAAGAAACAAATATCTTAGAAACTTATTTTTTTGTTTGTTAGATATTGTGGACATTCAGCACCTAAAGAGCTCTACTCTAACCAAGTTTTGTTAAACTGACATCATGTTTGCAAAAATAAAAAACAAAAAATAAAAAAATTACGGTGATTTTAATTTTTCTCGAACATTTTGAGGTTATGTAAAAAATGACATTTACAAAAGTTTTAGACATTTTTATGGCCTATGCCTTTTCTGTATGTCACTTTTTTCTCCAACGTCAACTTCCGCCGGAAATCGCAATAATACGATACTCTGCTCCTTTTTGCCCCCCCCCCACACCTAACCCGCAACGGCCCTGCCCACGCATTTATTTTTTTTAACTTCGTTTTTCGCCGCTCTACAATTTCCAATGCTTCAAGTCCTGTTAATAATTTTCTTTTTTTTTGTCTTAAAATATGGTAATTCCACTGGCCTAATAGTTGATGTTTCTTTCATTTAAAGTTTATTCCTTTAATGAATTTGTAAAATAAAATCATCAAATTAAATTTAAGTTTTATTTGACTGTATGGATTTCTGGGTGTAGAAGCAATTTACCTCAGGTATTTTATTTTTAGCAAAAAAACAATTTCAATGCTCTAATTGCTCAAAGTCTTATAAAAACAAACGTCATTTGTGTGACCACCATACGACTGGAATGTGGAGTTGAACCAAAATATGAATGTGCCTTATGTGCATTTAAAACTCACCGAAAATGCAATCTAAAATACCACGAGTTTAGGATGCATCAATCACATGTCTTATCTGGCTTTTTATTTGAAGATCAATACCTAAGTTAAATAACCTATGTTGTTTGTTTCTATTATATTACTTACTTAAGTCACAAGCTGTTTAAAAATGTATTATTCGTTTAAATATACTTATTGTCACACTTAGGACTTTTTAGCTTTGGTGGATACAGAAGGGGTTTACTAAAGGCGCGCTCTCACGAATCGATTTTAGTTGATCAACTTTGGTTAATCCACTAAAATCGAATAAAAAGGACTATAAGAACATATGTTTCAACTTTAATCGGTCAATTTTTTTTCGATTCCACAAAAGTTTAGGGGCGTTCTAACGAATCGATTTTAGTTGATCAACTTTAGTTGATCAACTAAATCGAAATAAAAAGGACTGTGAGAACATATGTTTCAACCTTTAATTGGTCAACTATTGTCGATTCCATAAAAGTTTGATCAATTCAAACTTTATCGTTCAAGTTATGAGTCATCAATGAGTCTGTTCCATCAAACAGTTCGACGGTCATAAAACCGTCCAAAAAATTCCAATGCACGCGCAATGCAGTTACGAGGAGTATGAAGACTGTTTTAAAACGGTTTGGGTTAGATGGAACGACCAAATAACTGTCCAAAAACCGAATGCTGTTCGATTTACTTCAGGCATGTGATCATATGCGAGAGAGTTAAATTCAAAGTCACGTGACTAAAAGAAAGGGTAGGCTTGGCCGACTGGCGTAAAGGTAAATCGAAGGCAAAGTATGAATTGGAGAGCACGAAATTAAAGTTGCACACAGAAAGGATTACACAATTACATAGGATTATCATAATATATTTTTAATTTTTAGTTCTTTAAAATGCAAATAAAATTACATTTATTTAATTTATATTTACAAACTATAAACCACTACAGACTGCCTAATTAACTAAATATACCAAAAATTAAAACGAACTTGCATTAGCACATATTTTTGGGAAAAACTTGTGAAAATAGATTTATTTTTTCTAATATCACAAGTTTTATGTGAAATTTATTTATTTATTTGTATTTTCTAATTTGATTTTTACAAAATATTTGTGAAATTACGCACATATTATAGAAAGCCTTAATATTCACAAGGTTTTTGCGTTTTTATTCATTTTTTAGAAAATAGAGGTCGTGATTTCAATTGATATTTCCATAATATCAACAACAAAAATATAAGTACAAGTAAATTATCTTCGAATTAACGAGATTCGGAGAATTTTGCACTAATTGTCTGATTGAATTGAATACAGTTACAGTAACGATTAGTAACGAGTATTCAAAAGAAACGAAAATCAACACCTCCTATTACCTGCTAAACTAGTTTTTTCTTTTTCCAAGCAGTATAGCTATGGTCAGTATAGCTTTTTTCCATGTGGTATACCTACAACATTCCGCAGTCCCCTAGTAATAAAAATTAAGAGGCTCTTGCAAAAAAATCAACAGATGCTGCAGATCTTGCACATTTTTTTTTGGAAATGTCAAAAATATTTGTATATTTACCCGGCATTTTGTCATGTGTTAAAATTGGTTGTGAACCTCAATTTATTTTGACAAAAATTTTAATTTTTTTGGGTTATTCACTGTTTCTTGAATTTTCTCAGACAAATGTAAATTTAGTGTAATTTTATGGTATATTATTATCTCAGGTGATGTAAACTAGAAATGTGTGTGTTTTGCATACAATTTTTCCGCGCCTTCTAAAGCGCCTGTCTGCAATCTTGTATTTCAGAGGAGTCCGAAACCAGTTTAGGTTGCTTGATGGAACGGAAACTGACTGTTCGATAACAACGTCGACCTGGAACGCAAAAGGGATTTTTCGTACTGTTCTATGACCGTCGCACGCGTTGATGGAACGAAACTAATGTTTTTCGTCGAGTCGAATCTGTTTGATGGTCAAGCGTGTGAACATTTGTTGGTCGACTTGAATCACTGTATTTTGTTATTTTTTACCTCGGCAGCTCTACGCTTTCAGTAGTTTGTTGTTTTGTAGAGTAATAATATTCGATTAAAAGCAAAACAAAATGCAGTTGAAAGTGGTCAGAGGGTGTTATGTTTAAATGTATAGAAACTCTACCACAGTTATGTTATTACATAAATAAAGATGCCAGAGAAAAATGCTTTAAATGTAATGGCCCGGAAATGAAAAATAGACGGTCTAACTACAGCGGATGTTAAAAATAAAATAAAAAAAATAAAAACCATGCACAAACAAATGTACCACATTGACTCTTGCACGTATTATTGCCCTTGGCGCCATTTTCATTCAACTAATTCGATCGATTTTTTGGCTGATTTGTGAGAACGCGCCTGAGAAACTTTCATATTCCCTCTTTTTTGAAATCACATTTTTTTAAATTTATTTTGCGTAACTTTTTTCACAAGATACACTATACAGGGTTGGTTCAATCCCGCTACGACTTACTTGTACGACCAAAATTGCTGATAACAAATTCAGGATAATTTGTACCCCTAACATGTGCCTGTTATGTCACTTCCTCACCGGATGGCAATGAGAATGTCACTTTTTATTAAAACATATTACCCCTACGTGGTAACTAAGCCTGTTTTAGTTTATTTGTCTTATAAAGAAAGCCTTAAAAATGCAAAACTTTTTGACTTTTTGTCCAATTTTATAGTTTCCCGAAGAAGGAAAAAACTTTTCTCGCACCAACCATGTTGACGCTGATCACGCCCATTGGGTTGTTGGACCTCTATGGAAAAACTTTATAACGGTGTACGTTAATCTTAATTTAAAATAGCAGTTTTCAAGATATTAGCGGTTAAAAACCAAAACTTTAATATTTTATACCAAGAAAATGATTTGATTACTGTTTACAAAATAGCCAAAAGTTTATTTATAGAGGAATGCAAAATATGCATTTAGAATGTGTCCGATCCTCACCCCCTTGGTACAGGGCACGTCTATTATTTAAAATAATAACAAGATCACTCCATATCTCACATCTTGTTGAAAATTTTTAACCACATAATTTTGTTAACGGGGGAGAAATATTTAGAAATTCTTTAAAACGCCATTGATCCATCGATTGTCCGAGAATTAGAAGAACAGAGGAATGAAAATGGAGAACTAGATTTAGACGAAGACCTTGCATTTTTAGGATGTTGTGCCACCATTTCCTTGGTAAAGGTATCAATGTTTTTCGGTTATTTCGTATTAAGAGAAATATACACCGTTCTAAAACTCATGCAAAACCCTTCAAAGACGTATCAGAAAGGGGGGGGGGGGTCAATTAAAAAAACCCGATGGGCGGGGCCTGCGCCAACATGGTGGTGCGACAAAGCATTGAATACATAGATAACCGCAGCCCCACGAGAAAGACCGGCCCGGGCGCGGAAATATCACGTGACCGTAGAAGGGTCACAAAAGAACGCCTCCCCGGCCAGCTGTCATTA